>CM038678.1:330821550-331351550 GCA_021605205.1 Aegilops longissima | reverse complement strand
ACCCAACAAATTAATATAGAGTGATGAGATCAACATGATAATCCAGGAACCTGATACTCAAGATCTCCATAACCGGGGACACGGCTAACCATGATTAGTTTGTACACTCTACACAGGTTTGTGCACTTCTCCCCACAAGATTTGATCTCCTCCGTTGGATTTCTCGCACTACATGGTGTTTGAGAAACGGATGACAGAGACATAGTCTTTCAGAAACATTAACTCTAACCCTGGGTAGACAGTACCAACCTACATCCCCTACATCTCCTAGCCTACCATTGGAAGAGCTCACGCAACATACTCAACTATGCTAGAGCCCATAATAGCTTGTGGCTGCACACAGAAGTTTCTAGCATGAATAATCTTATGATCCCTATGAGCCTGGATGGCGAACCATAGGATGATCACACGGGTACTCCGGGATATCCTAGGACAACACTGGATTCTCCAGGTGCTCGCAACCAATCCACCCAGGTGTGTATTTAAGTAGCCACCTTAAGTTAACCATTAAATAAACAATCTCACATCTGTCATGGATACACTCAAACCCAATCCATGTCTACGAGCATAGCATGGCAATATAAGCATAGCATAGAAGTAACTCCCAAGGTTTGTTAATAAAGGGCAATAGGTTCTACCTCATCATCTACTTCCCAAAAACCACATGTTAAGAGATCCAACTCATGCAATGTTTGAGGGTTGTAACTAATGCATAAAACTGGGTATGAGAAGAGTACAATCAATGTGTTACTTGCCTTGCTGACGATCTGCAAACCCTAGAGACTCATAGTAGCACGCTTCGCACTCCGGAATTCTATCGCAAATAAACAATAGCATACATAAGCACTCAAGTATCGATACATGGGTAAAAATCAAATAAGAAGATCAAATCTGAAAGTGCAACTGAAGAGCTTCGATTTGCAAAAAGAATCAATCGAATCGGAGCTACGGAACTGAAACTACGGTCAAAAGAACTTCGAATTCTAATCTGCTTGAAACCAAATTTTAAATTGCCAAAACCTTGTTCAAGTTGACTAAACAGAAAGAGGGGCTCGAGACGAAGATTTTGGCGTTGGTTTCACTGGATTTGGACAAACGGTTTAGAAACGGCGAGGGTTTGAAGATCAGGGGCTAATCTGCGATAAAAATAACCACGGATAGGTCCCTGGCTGAAAAAGTAAATCAGAAGAAAAAACTACAGCGCGAACGTTCGTTAACAGAGATGAACGGGCGAATTCCTTTGTTAAAACGGACGAACGGACGAACATTCGCAAACGAACTAAACCGAAAAAACCGAATCTAAAAAAACGAAACTAGGGTTTTATAAAAACTGGCGGTTTTACCTAAAACCAAGAAAAAAACAGGGACGGCGAGATCCGACGGCGGCGGCTCGGATTCCGGCGAGGAGGCGGGGGTGGCGGCGGCTCCGGCTAGGGCGGCGCCGGGCGAGGCGGGTCTTGTGGCGCAGCTCGGCGTGGGTCGACAGACGGCAATGAGAGCATGGCTGCTCTGACTTATGGGCGGGCGAGGTGGTGAGGACGGGCGGCGGCGGCGGGCATAGATAGGAGGGGTGGTGGTGCTGGCTTGGGGGAGGGGCGACGGCGGTGGTGCCCGACTCGGCCACGGCGGCGACATCGTGCACGGGCGGGAGTCCCGCTCGGGGTCGGGGACGCGCGAGCTGGGCCGGCTGGGTTTTGGCCCAGTTGTTCCGAAACATTTTTTTAAACAATTCCGCTGAGAAAAATGCTAATAAATATATAAAAATCTAAAATTCCAAAAACAATTTTCACCGCCTAAATAAAATATTTAGAACTAAGTGAACATTTTCTTTGGCCTAAAATGCAATTTTGAGAAATGCATATTTTTATAATTCAAATAAAATAGCAATAAAATCCAAATTTTTTTTATTTGATTTTAATATTTTTCCTCCAATATTTCTTTTATTTTGGAGAAGTCATATTATCTTCTCTCATATATTTTGACTTTTGAAATATTCGGAGAGAAAAATAAATAAAACCAAAACGATCCTTGTTTTGATACTTGAGAAAATTCAAATATGAAAATGGTGAAATCCGCAACTCTCTTCGTGGGTCCTTGAGTTGCTTAGAATTTTGAGGATCGCGAAGCAAAATGCAATAAAATATTATATGCATATGATGACCTATGTATAGCATTCCAAATTGGAAATTTGGGATGTTACAACCATACATATATAGCATACTTGGGATAGAAAGTTTATCCATTTTGCATCTTATAGGTTGTGCACAAGTGTCGTATCCGCCTATTGAGCAATCGTGCTAGCGTCTCTCTTGAGTTGGGCAACACGAGTGTTTTCCGTGGATTCCACATTTTGTGCTCATTCCTTGGTTGCACGACCTCATTTATCTATCCGTGTGTGAGTTTCCATGAGCCACTTATTGCTATTGGTCTACTTGTTTCACTTGCGAATTTGTAAATCTCTTCAGATCTTCTTGCTAACATTTTGCATCAATTTTTTGTGCCACTATCCTCACCGAGCTACTCCATAAGCTTTACTTGATAGGTGTGAGTGAACAAGTCCGGTACCAATTCCACTATTCTTTCATCTCACATTGAGTGAAACGGGATACATCCTCAACTTTGGGAAAAAGGTAACTCGGTATTGTTTATCTCATTTCCTACTCACCTCTACTCGAGTCTTGTGATGGATAGGCAAGGAATTTCACCTTCGGTCTACAACAACAACGACGAGTTTGATGCCACGAAAAACTCCATCGACGCCAAGATGCATGCTCAAATGGAGGAGATCAAAGCCCTCATCAAGTCCTACAAGCGATCTTCCTCATCCTCGAGAAGACGCTCAAGAGCACATGCTTCCGAGCTACCATCTCCGGCAAGATCACATCGGCATCGACACCATCACCAACAAGAACGTGAAGGTCAAGAGCTCAACACCAACAACCGCTCAAAGACTTCACCATCTCCCTTGGCATCTTCGCCAAGCGACTTCAAGGCATCTTCGCCTATGGGCATATGGCATCTTCATCTACAAGCACCTCAAGACTATGCTCAAGAGAAGCTCCCCAAGCTCAAGTCCGCGAAATCCATGAGCTACTACGACCTAGACATCAATCACGTGATTCCTTTCTATGGGACTCAAGAACCCGAGGAGTATCTCGAGTGGGAGCGCCTAATGGACGACTACCTCAAGCTACATCAAGTCCCTTTCGAAGATCAAGTGAAGTGCGCCACAAGGAACTTCCACGACTATGCGTACACATGGTGGCTTCACACACCTTCGGAGAGCTACGACATGAGTTGGCCCAAGACGAAGAAGCTATGCAGCGAGAGTTCGTGCCTCCAACCTACATGGAACAACTTCTACGCCAATTGGAGAACACCACCCAAGGATCCAAGTCCATCGACACGTACTACAAGGAGATGAAGACTGCCTTGCAACGAGCCGGCATGGACGACCCCATTTCGATGAAGTTCCACTTCATGATGGGATTGCACAACGGCATCTCCAAGACTATCTTCCTCGAGAACTACAAGTCCCTCAACGACTACTACATTAGTGCTCTCAAGGCGGAACAAGAACTCATGAAGGCCAAGGCTTCTCCACCCCAAGTTCACTTCGCGACGACCAAGCTCCATGAGAACGAGCATGAGGATAGAACCACCAAGATGTGCAAGCCCAACCAGCTCCAAGACGACGCTCCCAAGTTCGACTTCACCGCCATCCCTCTTTGTGGCATTGATGATGCCGAGTCTACTTCGACTCTTTTTTAAGATGGTGTGACGACGAGTACGACTACGGAGACCCTCAAGGACCAAGCTTTGGAGGTGAGCGACAAGGTGGCGAGCAAGGATGATGCTTCCATCTTAGGAGGCGAGAGTTATGATGTGCCATCTTCGGCCTTCATCCATGGCGATGGTGACGAGATGGTTGAGCATGGGATTTTTCCCTTCGATCACGGCGACGTATGATGACTTGAGTGACTTATGCCACCATATTGAGAGTGAGAGTGACTTCACCACTATCCCCATATATGATGTGTTGCCCCAATTCCCTTGTGAGGAGAGCCACAAACCCCACAACTTGAGTGAAATGAGTGACGCCACCATATGTGACTTTGAGTGCACCTATTTTGAACAAATGATGTGCCGATCCTCGACGACTTCGTCCTCCCTTTGGACAAGACGATGGCCATGGTGGAATAAGATGCACCCCCACTTGGTTCCATCATGATGAAGATGACCACCATTTGTTCTTTCCCACCTCACCTACACCACTTGAGTGGAATGAACAAGGTAACATAGGTGAAGGTGATGCTCTAGTCCCACTAGTGGACATTCTTGACATTGATTGCTTGCATGATGTTGATCAACATATTACCATGCTTCATGCTAGTGCGAGTTCCCTATGTGATGATTTATTACCCATTTATGATGAGTATGATGATTCTCATGTCGAGTCTATTAGTTGTGATGCCATGTTACACAAGATTTCTTGTGACACTTCTTTAGGTCACATCATGTTTGACAATCTGCTTGACTCGTCATATGTTATGCATGAGATCAACAATATGTCCAATTTGCAATCTCATCGTAGTGACTATGCATATGCCATTAAAATAAACCCAATTTGCACTTATGACATAGATGACAAGCCCATGGTTATTGGCATTTGTTTCTCTTGTGATGATATTGATATGCTCCCTTTGCATCATTTATCTCATATGCCATGCCATGACCATCTAACTTCGGATGTGCATTGTTTTGAATGTTGTCCATTCTCTCCATATGACATTTCTGCTATTGCTCATGAGGAGACCCCCATAGTTTCCTCATACATTTTAGGAGATTTTGGTCCATCCCATTCATCGCGTGATCCCAATAATTGTGTGCACCATATGCTCCCCATGAATAGACATGCTATTGATGTGCCACATACTTGCATTCTCAATTTGTGTCCCCATCGTGTTATACACAATAACTATTCTTTCATGATGGATGACATGTTCTTATACCATGCTTCAAATTTCTTTGAGTGATGCTTACCTTGTGCTAACTCTCACGTGCACATACACATCATGATGGATGATGTGTACATTTACCACGTGCATAATTTCTTTGGTTTGTGTCTCTTTTGTGTAGGTACCCATGCTTACTTGTCAACCTCACAATCCCATGAGTTGACAAAACGAGCTCTAGAGAGCAATGATGATTTGGGATCCCATGGATTGTCTTTCCCCATGCTCTCTTCGCGCAAAGACTTCGCGCATTTCTTCTACATGGCCCTCACTTGGCTATGGGTTATTGTCCATTACATATTATATGCCCATTGTGCCATGTTCACTTTGCATGATATGCTCATTACTATGCTTTGCCATGCACTTGTGACCCATGCTTTGCGTTACACATGATGATTGATTCTAGTACTTATATGTGTATGTGCAAGCTTGGTGGAGGTATTGCTTGTTATTGCATGTTTGCTTTGGCCACCATTCCTATGATGATCCTTTCATCTTGCCTTGTGTTCGTGCTTGCGACATGTCATGTGCATTGTCTATGCCTATTATTTGCTACCATGACATGATTGCTATGATTTCCCCTAGTGTGTTGCATCTTCACTCCACTAGTTTGCACGACTTGATCTCTATGCTTGCTTATGTTGCATCACCGATGATTCATACTTCCTCGTTTCATGCGGTTGATGACAACCATCTACATGCTTTGCACATGATTGTTATTGATTCTTGTCATATATCTCCATGTGTTGCCTCTCTCATGCTAGATGATTTGACATTTATTGAGTGCAACAATGCTTTTAGTCTTACTAATGAGATTGCCCCCATAGCATTCTCACATATAATTGGAGATTTTGACATATTCCTTGTGAAGCATGCTTGTCTTACCTCTTTGTTTTGTTGTGTGCATGTGTAGGATACTTGGACTTCATGTCGACTTCCACTTCACGTGAGTTGACCATTCGAGCTCTTGAGAGCGAACCACCTTCTACCACGATGATTCTACATCGCACTTGCTTGTACTTCGGCATTGTGAAGAATGCACAATGACACGCCTTCAAGGTGACATCTTTCTTGAGCATGGATATTGAGGATCATACTACTTGTGTTTCTTGCGCCACGAGGCTTATTGGTCATCTTGGACCACTTAATCGCGCACTTGTTAGAGATCTTGCTTTGACTTGCCATTTTCACACTTCCATGCATCATGATATATATGCCTTGTGTGTTGCATCAAATTCTTGGATTACTTGCTCCTATCACATGTTTGGTTGCAACAATGTCAATTCTTCACATATGCCATGTCCCATTGATTGCTACATGCTTGCCTTGATTGCCTCAAACATGATGCACAATTGCTCTTTCCATTGTGTTGAGTGCCATGATATCTTCACTACACCCTATGCACATTATGCTTGGATTGTCTTGCACTTGACCCATGTGTTTAGACACTTTATTTTATTTGGTGTTGTGAATGATTCCTATGCCTACCACAGACCTTTCATTGAACAATTTGTGAATGCTTGCTATGACCTTGAGGTAGATGCTTATTGTCTTGTCAAACATATTTGCATCTCTACCTCACATTTCCATGCTTGTCCCCATGATATCTTTCCTTGTGCTCAATTTATGTGCTTATATGCCATGTCACAATCCTTTGTCAAACCATATGCTTTGCATGATGACGACACTTGTTTGGTGAATCACCTCTTGAATGCTTGGTTTTGCACTAACGCTAACCACATTTGTTTTTCGAAGTGTTTGTTGTCTTTGCTCCTTTGGAGGAATCACCAGACGGTGCGACATTGGAGAGTGCCTATTTCGAGCTTCAATATGATGAGTGATTGGTGGTCGAGCGCTTTGACATGGCAACGCCATCTCTTTCCCATGGTGATTTGGCTTTCGATCCGAGGTCGGATCTTTTCCAAGGGGGAGGGGATGATGCGGAGCATCCTACGGGCATCACCATGTCAATAGTCCGTTTGGCAAGTGAAACGTGCGACCTCTACTTCTCATACATAATGGTGAATCTTCTTGAAAGTGCGTTATATCGACTAGAGGGGGGTGAATAGGCGATTTTTATGAATTCTTCACTGAGTAATTTGCGGGTGAGGAAATTCCTTAGTGAAGAACTACTTGCAGCGGAATAAGTACTCAAAAGTAAACATAACAGAACACAAGCATGGTCATCATGATGAAATGAAGACAAGCACAGAGTACAGAAAGCGTAAACACAGGATAACACAAGATGAAGACAAACAGACTGAAGAAATTGAACTGAGGAAATTGAGAAAGTCTTCAGTCAAAGTCTTCAAACATAGATATGAACAAGTGCACAACACTGTTATGAGGAAATGAAAGAGTTGAGGAAATAGAACCAGTAAGCTTGGTGAAGACAATGATTTGGTAGACCAGTTCCAACTGCTCTCTCAGTTGTACGTCTGGTTGGAGCGGCTAGGTATTTAAACCTGAGGACACACAGTCCCGGACATAGAGTCCTCACCGTATTCTCCTTGAGCTAAGGTCACACAGACCTCGCCCAATCACTCGTGGTAAGTCTTCAGGTGACTTCCAAACCTTCACAGACTCGATCACTCGGCGATCCACAATTCCTCTTGGATGCTCTAGACCATGACGCCTAACCGTCTGGAAGAAGCACAGTCTTCAAAGGTAATAAGCGTTGGATCTACGCAAGATCAATCTCTTCAGTGATGCTCAATCACTTTAGGTTTGTAGGTGTTTGGGTTTGGTTTTTCCTCACTTGATGATTTTCGCTCAAAGTCCTCGGAGGATGGGGCACTCTCAAATGACTGGCGTCAGTTTCTCTCGGAGCAGCCAACCAGCTAGTGGTTGTAGGGGGTGGCTATTTATAGCCTAGGGAGCAGCCCGACATGATAAGACATAAATGCCCTTCAATGATATGACCGTTAGGTGGGTAGATATTTTGGGACAGCTGGCACAAGGCACAACAACAGTCGGAAATTTGAGTATCAAATTCCTCAGGGCTATCATGTTCCTCACCGTGTAGGCAATCCGCACTGGCGAATTCCTAACTCCTCAGTCAGAACAAATTCCTCAAAGACCAGAAGAAATTCGTCTCTGTCACTGAAGAATATGACTGAACTGTATGAGATTTCCAATGGCTTCACTCAAAGGGATTGATAGGTGTAGGATTTTGAGTTGAGCATCACTTGGAAATTTTTCCTTAGTATTTCCTCGACCCCCTTTAACAGTACGTTGTTTCCTATGACTCAAGAAAGAGAAAATGAAACTACGAAAACAAAAGTTTTCACGCTTCATGTTCCTCGAATGGATACCTAGTCTTCAAGGTCACACTAATTTCTTCACTTTCAGAGTCTCCAGAAATCCAAAGTCTTCAGTCGAAGAACTTCATTTTTAGGGGTCGACTTTCTCTGTAAATATCAAACTCCTCATAGACTTATAGACCTATGTACACTCATAAACACATTAGTCCCTTAACCTATAAGTCTTCAATATACCAAAATCACTAAGGGGCACTAGATGCACTTACGGTCTCCCCCTTTTTGGTGATTGATGACAATATAGGTTAAGTTTTCAACGGGGATAAACATATGAAGTGTAAATACTGAGATTGAGGAATTTTAATGCAAGATATAGAAGAACTCCCCCTGAAGATGTGCATAGTGAGGAAATTGCTTTTGAAGCAATGCACACTTGACGAGTAGAATCATGGAGATCTCCCCCCATATCTTGTAATTCACACACGCATTTGACATATTGTATGAAGAATTTGAAATGCATGATGAAATATGGTGACTGAAGTAATTTAGCATGCGTGCATTAACATTAACGAGGAATAAGCATGCAGAAAAACACAGCAAAAGTATCAGGCCACCTTTGAGTTTAAGTTTACAACGCGATCCAGCAAAATCATCAGAAGAACAAGAGTTGTAACTTCGCAAAAAAACGCCCATATAAGGTAGACCCGCTTGAAGACTAAGTCAAATTTCTCCCCCTTTGTCATCGAATGACCAAAAGGATCGAAAAATGAGGACTAACACCCCTGAAGAATATCAGGTTGATGAAGGAGCGCCAGCGTTGTTTGGGTCGTTTGTTGTTGTAGGGCCTGCCGTAGTGTCGTCCAAGTCTTCATGCTCGTCGGTTTCACGCGATGAAGAATATGAGCTGGCCACCAAGGAAAGAACCTTGATCTTCTTGTATTTCTTCGATGGAGGTGCAGACCAGTCAAAGTCCTCCTTGAGACCCATTTGCTTCAGATCTTCTTCACCATATACATGTGACAGAATAACCCAGGTGCGACCGAAGATTTCATGGAGGTAGTAATAGTTTTTCTTCACTACATTATGTGTAGCAGTCATGTTGTGAAGAATGGAACCAAACTGACGCTTAACCCATTTATGGTTTCGATCCACCTTCTGGTGAAGACTAAGAAGGAGCTCACGGTCAGTCATCACTTTTGGATCTATGGCTTGAGGATTTGGCTTGGATGCATTAGCAGTAGAATCATGAGTGGCAGAGTCATCATGGGTGGAATAAGATGCAGCTTTGCAAAATGACCATCCAATGGACGAATGCCTTCATCAGTAATAGCTGGTGCCTTGCCCTTCTCATCAGCTGAGGAATATGTCCGCTTGAGGACTTCGATTGGGGGCAAGTGGCTGATGTGATTCTGAAAATCAGCCTTGTAGTTGAGTGAAGACCTTGTTATGAGGAATCTCATAATCCAAGGAGCATAAGGCTTCAACTCAAACAGAGAGAGTGCAACATTGGCCAGAGTCCTCAAGAAGAAATCATGATAGTTGACAGGGATGCCATGCATGATGTTGAATAGTGGATTCTTCATGATGCCAACGACTTCTTCATCAGACGAGTCGTGGCCTTTGATCGGACTCATTGTCTTCGTCAGAATGCGATAGACAGTTCTTGGCACATAGAGCAATTCCTTCATGAGGAATTTGGTCCTTGGGGCTTGACCGGGCTTCAGAGGCTTCATAAGTACTTGCATATAATGGGCAGTGAGTTCAGGCTCTTGGTACAGACAACGAGCACCCTCAAAGGGAGGACTGATTGGCAGGGCGTGAAGTAATTCAGAGGTCGGTGCTTTGGAATGAGTGTTTTCGGTCATCCAGTCCAAAACCCAAGAGTTCACATCGTCAGCATCTCCTGTGATGTGCAGCGTTGCATAGAATTGAAGAATAAGTTCTTCATTCCAATCAACAATGTCAGAGCAAAAGTTGAGGAGGACTGTGTCATGAAGCACACTGAGGACAGAGGTGAAGCAAGGCAGTGATTCCATGTCCACGTGAGGAATATGCTCGTGGTCGAAGACTTTATCCTTGTTGAAGAGGAGTGAAGAATAGAAGTTGGCCTGGCTGGCAGTCGAGAAGCACTTCCTTCTAAGACGAGCAGAGTCATAAGGATTATAGTCAGTGAAGAACACGTGCTCGCCGAAGAAGTCATCAGCCTTGAATTTCTGCTTCTTCGAGAATGGATCCTTTGGCTTGGGCTGAGGAGTATCAGTCAATTGCATTACTACCTCAGGAATTGCAATCTCAGGTTCCACAGGCTGAGGAATTTCAACTTCTTCTTCAGTGGCAGCCTGGGTCTTCAATTCTTCATTTACATTTTCTTCAGCACTAGTGGTTGGAATCTCTTCATGTACAGAAGGAGTTGCACGAGGTTCTTCAGATCCCATTTGTACGTCAGTGTTGACAGGGGACTGAGGAATTTGTTGAAGTGGTGCGAACAGAGGAGAGTTGGGGTGCTGACTTTCCCAAAAGTCATCATTTAGCACTGGTGTTGTACACCTAATGTCCACATCTTCATCTTCTTCTTCAACGCCGGCCTCCTCAGCAGGGAACTGAGGCATGGGCGATGAGACTTGTGGGGTTGAAGGGATTGCATCCACTTCAATTTCTTCATCCAGCTGCTCTGACGAAGCAGCAGAGGGAATATCATCAGCAGATTCACTTGGAATCACGTATTCTTCATCAAAAGGAACAAGGTCCTTTGATGGCATGGAGCAGACTAGAACAACATCAATTGGATTTGCAAAAGAGCTGGTCAATGGCTTCATCTTCTTCGGAGCTGAAGAATCTGATGAAGTTGACGCCTTCCTTTTCTTCACTGCTGCATGCTCTGCAGCCTTGGTTTTCTTCACATCTGTTGCAGATGGAAGGATCGAAGTTGGTGTAGGCGTAGGAGGAGTAGAGGAATTTGGTTCAAATTCTTCAGGCATAACTAATGCAGTTGCCCTGACTTCTTCAGTTTCATCAGGCGCAACACTAGTGGTTGCCCTGGCAATTTCTTCAGCGGTTGGAATGCAGCCATCAGCCCTGGTACTCTGAGTTTCTTCAGCGGCCTGATTGTCATCAGCGGTTGTCGGTGTCAAAACCGGCGGATCTCGGGTAGGGGGTCCCGAACTGTGCGTCTAGGCGGATGGTAACAGGAGACAAGGGACACGATGTTTTACCAGGTTGGGCCCTCTCGATGGAGGTAATACCCTACTCTCGCTTGATTAATATTGATGATATGGGTAGTACAAGAGTAGATCTACCACGAGATCAAGGAGGCTAAACCCTAGAAGCTAGCCTATGGTATGATTGTTGTTCGTCCTACGGACTAAAACCCTCCGGTTTATATAGACACCGAATAGGTTAGGGTTACACAGAGTCGGTTACGATGGTAGGAGATCTACATATCCGTATCGCCAAGCTTGCCTTCCACGCCAAGGAAAGTCCCATCCGGACACGGGACGAAGTCTTCAATCTTGTATCTTCATAGTCTTGGAGTCCGGCCGTGATGATAGTTCGGCTATCCGGACACCCCTAGTCCAGACTCCTCGGTAGTCCCGAACCAGGCTTCAATGACGACGAGTCCGGCGCGCATATTGTCTTCGGCATTGCAAGGCGGGTTCCTCCTCCGAATACTTCATAGAAGGTTTTGAACACAAGGATAGTGTCCGGCTCTGCAAAACAAGTTCCACATACCACCGTAGAGAGAATAACTTTTGCACACATCTGGCGGCGTATTCCGCGGCGTGACATCACACCGCGGCCAGGTCTTTATATGAATTGTTTTTTACTGTTCCACCTCAGCGGCGTTTAGCGAGGCGGTTTCCTTGGCACGTCTTATCAAAGCATAGATCGTGCCCCCTTATTCCGGGATTCCCATCAATACGGACGTGGGTAACCCAACCGTGCCCGTCGGCACGCCTCCTCTATCAAAGGCGAGTCCTGATCGACCACGGGGTGGGCTCTTGGTATTCAACCTCTTTATAATGAGACCACGGCCCTCTTCTTTTTACACCCTCCATCGAGTTTGCCCCGCGCTTCGAGTTCTAACACCCAAAGCTTCAGATTTAGGCGCTTCAGACCTTCGACGATGTCCGGCTCCGACCAGCATGGCCGATGGATGTCTTCCTCCATCACAGAAGAAGTTGTGCTAAAGCTGCGAGACGCCAGGTATCTAACCGGTGAGATCTCGCATAGGCTGCCTGCTCCAGGGCAGGTCATTCCCACTCCCGAGCACGGCGAGAACGTGGTGTTCGTGTCTCACTTCCTTCGGGGTTTAGGCTATCCGACGGATCCCTTTGTGCGGGGGCTCATGTTTTATTATGGGCTGGATTTCCATGACTTGAATCCGGAGTCCATCCTCCATATCTCGTCATTCATTGTCGTATGTGAGGCCTTCCTCCATATTACCCCTCACTTCGGATTGTGGCTCAAGACCTTCAAGGTGGAGCCAAAGATGATCAGGGGGCAACAAGCAGAGTGCGGAGGGGCGGTCATAAGAAAATGTGCTGATGCTCCGTGGCCCGAGGGCTCTTTTCAAGAGGAGCTTGGTTTGTGGCAAAGGAGTGGTTCTATATCACGCTCCTGGGGCACCAAATGGGTGGCGCTCCCGCCTTCCGCTCAGGTCCACCACAGCGGCTGGCGTCATGGGTCAACAAGGGACTCGACTGGGGGCCGTCCAAGGACGTTCCTTTGCTGCAGGGCCGTATTCGAGACCTCCAAGAAAGAGAGATCAATCTGGTTGCAGTGGTGCAGGTTATGTTGATCCGGCGCCTTCTGCCCTGCAAACGTCGCCCCCTCCGCCTGTGGGAATTTAATCCGGAGGGACCATGAGCTCTCCAAAATTTTATGGGCACGACGCCCGTGGAGATGTATAAAGTGTTCGTCGGATCACAAGAGAAGTGTCCGGACCTGACTGAGGACGCAGGACTAAGTTGCAATCGCCTAGATACTCAAGTAAGTAGTCCTGTAACCGGAAAAGTTGTTCATTCATTTATCATATATATATGCCCTTTAAAGGAGCCGTTTCCTGAACAGGAGTGGATAGCCAAGGCAAAGTTAATAGGGTGTCCGGCTCCCCTCCCAGAGACCACGCCGGATCCAATGCTGACCAAGATGTTGAAGGCCGCGCCTGAAGAAGGCGAAGGGGGGAGCCGGGGAGCAACTGCCTCTACGAAGGAGGCTATCAAGGAAGGAGGATTAAAAGTCCCATCTTTGCGGAGAGAAGAGGACCGCTTGGAAGATCCGGAGGTCAAGGCCTCAAAGAGGGAAAGGAATCTTCGTCGAGAGTCCGCGCTGGGAAGTAACCCAGCCGCACTATTTCCCCAAGGGGATCAGCCCTCCAGCGAGCCGTAAGTAAAAAGAAGGGGTCTTGTAAATAAGGAACATCCTGGTATTTATTTCTAAAGATAACCGAAATTGTACCTTGTAGTTCGGATCTCAGCCCTTCTCAGCAGAGCTCGTCTTCGGGGGATCTTCTTCCGGAGATGATGGAGAGCGAAACGCCTCCACCTGTCGCACCCTCGTGCAAGGCGGACGACCCTGAGGTGTCGTCGCGGAGGGTTTCCCCAAGTCCGGCGGGGCCGGAAGGTCCGGCGCCAACTGGCGTGCGGTCGGAGGAGCTGAAGAATCTCCTCGGGCGAGCGGCTATCTCAGAAGATCACCATGCTCTAATGGGTACGGTGATTGAAAGAATTGCATCCGCGGAGAGCGGATTGCATGAAGCCGTCGAAGCTTCTCGACGGGTTCGAGGTACATAAAAATGATGTACCTTCGGCAGTTATGCATATAGAATGCGCCTGTATAGATAGTAGCCCACGAGACTCGGTATGTTGTCAAAATTGACAGCGTGCGAGGGTCAAAATCTCGATTATAACATATCACCGCTCCTAAACAGGTGGCGGGCGTCCGTGGCCAGCCGGATGATGAATATGCCGAACTAAAGCGGCAACTTGACGAGGCGGATGCGGACATCGCTGGTCAATAAGCGGTTTGACGAGTCACAAGGTATGCGACTTCTACGCGGACACACTGGTAAGGGAGCTTGACGCCCCTGTCTTACTACATGTATGCTTAATGCAGATGGTGCCGCTGCTGTGGAGGAGCTTCAGGCGGAACTCGCCCGAGCGAAAGAGCAAGCCAGAAATAGTCCGCATTAAGGGCGGCCGAAGAGCTAAAAGCCGAACGGGCTGCTCACTGCCGAAGCAAAGAGGAAATGGCCGATATGGCCAGAAAGTTGTAGAATATTACCGACCGCTGCGAGGTTCTTGGAAAAGAACGTCAAGCGGAGCAAGAGGGCCTGAAAAAGGCCACCGCCGAATCCAAGGATGCCCGTTCCGCTTTGAGAGCTACCAAGGAGGAGCTGAGTCAGGCCGGGGCTATTACGGCTGGAAAACCGTTTCTGTTGCGGAGGAAATATATGGATCCAAAGTATGCTCAGTTGGACAAGTTGTGGAGTTCGGAGGATGCTTATCTGGACTTAGTGGCGAGCGCTAAGGACGCGATTGAGCACTTCCAGGGCCAGAAGGGGCACAGAAGGGAAGAGCTATATTGGTCGCAATTCCATAGTCCGGAGCGTCCTCTTCCGTTGACCGATCGGTTGGCCGAATGGGCCGAGCTGAATCGAGTATCCGGACTTGCCATGAAGCATGTCATTATTCATTTGTGGCCGGGCGGACCCCAGCCGAAGAGTTATTTTGGTTTAGTGCAGCAGTTCCTTGGTGCGGTACCGCGTATCGACGCAATGAAGCGGTCGGCGTGTATTGAGGGAGCGCGGATGGCTCTGGCCCGTGTCAAGACATACTGGGCAGAGATGAAGGCCACCGATGTTGCATCCCAAGATTGGACGAAGCCGAGTACCGCCGAGCACTACTTTGAGGAAGTCTGCGCAGGCGCTCGTTTAATAGAGACGCAGTGCTCGAAGGATATTATGTTTAAATGACATGTATGATTTGTGAAAACAATGTTTCAATATAATATAAGAGCTTTTTATACTTGTGCGTTCAAGTAGTAAACTACTCCCTGTGCGGCCGTTTATGTATATGTATATATAACTCGAAGATGGCAGTCCTGGCTTATTAGCCCCCACGCACATAGTGCGGGGGTGTTTGCAAAGAAGGCGCTTTTTCACACTTAATCCAACGTCTTGGTCCTGTTAAGGAGGTGGTAGCGTAGCAAACTAGGCAACCAAACTATAATGCTTTATAACTTTCACTTAGCCATAGGAGTTCGAGGGTGGGGCTACTATATAGCCCCTGGGGGCACCGCACTCTCCCGAATTCGGGGTGCGTATGTGCCTGACCGAAAACTGGTCCTTCGTTAATGCGGAGGAATTCTAAACATTCCGATGAGTCATCGAGTGGTTGACCAGTCTCTCGCTATATCATGACAGTCAGTTTTCGGCTTTCTCTACTGAGGTGCTCGCCCGGCCGAACCGGGCACAATCGCGATAGTTCTCCGGTGCCGCGTACCCGATAAATCAAACGTAAGGCAGCAAAACACAGGAGCAGGCAAACCCAACATTTGACCAAAGACATGATTCGAGCTGATGCATATAAGGCCTAACTCGAGACGCGAATACTCCCTAAGGTATTCGGTCTTTATAAAACAGGCAGAATAATGCCCTAAGCCCCGTGTCCAGTGCACGCAAAAATTCTGGTGCGGCCAATGCCAAAACGTCAGCCTCCTCCTCGGTTATAGTAAGAAACCGGGGATGTATATCAACAAGAGACAGTAAAAAAGGTTTACGCAGGTCTTAATCAAAAGAATCCTTGCAACGGGTCCCTCTTGCGTCTGCGCTGTGTCTCCTTTGTGCCGTATCCTGGACGGGTGTAGCACGTTGTTCATCTGTAAAAGAGAGGAACTTAGTTTAAAAGAAAAAGGATCATGCGAAAGATGTACTTTATATTAAATAAACAGAGTACGATTCGAAGAAATGAATAAAATTGAGCTTTATTGTCTCTTTTGATACATGCATGCAGCCCCTTGTATGGGGGTATGCCGCTAGTAGTCGCCGGACTCGTCTAGCCGTGTCCGGGGTTTGAATGACCTATTCAGGTTTTTTGACTAGCGGAGCCAGATAGGTGTGGGGCTGTCAAGGTAGTCTCACGTTCTTCCGTGCCCGAGTAACACTTAATACTTCCTTTTAATGAGATGATGCCGCGTGGACTGGGCATTTTAAGTGTTAGAGATGCATAATGCGGTATTGCATTAAAGCGGGCGAAAGCTTCGCGTCCCAATAGTGCTTGATGGCTACCTTGAAATGGGGCGACATGGAAAACTAACTTTTCGCGACGGAAGTTGTCGGATGAACCGAACACAACTTCTAGCAGTAGGGAGCCCGTACAATGGGCATATGGGCCTGGCATTACCCCTTTAAAGGAGGTGTTGCTATGGCGAATTTTGGTTGGGTCTATCCCCATCCTGCGGATTGTGTCCTGATATATCAGGTTTATGTCACTGCCGCCATCCATGAGGACTTGTGTAAATTGGAATCCGTTGATTATAGGATCCAATATCAAGGCAGTCCATCCTGCGTTCCGGATACATTCGGAGTAGTCCTGATGGTCGAAGGTGATTGGTTTTGACAACCAGTGTTGGTACTTCGCTAGGGTAGTGTGTGCGGCGCGCATCTTAATGGGCGCCGCTCTGTTTTTCCCTTTTATCACGTGAAGTGAGTTTACTGTTTTAACCTCTTGTGGGAAATTCTTTTGTTTTCCGGCGCTCTGCTTGTGGGGTTCGTCATCATCCTCACTTGGTGTGTCGAGCCCCTTGTGTTCGGCGTTGAGTCTGCCGGACTGTTTGAAGACCCAACAATCTCTATGGGTATGGTTTGCAGGCCTCCCGGGAGTACTGTGGATTTGACATATCTTGTCCAAGATTTTGTTTAAATTGGATAGCTCATCGCTATTGTCCTTAAGGGGCAGTTTTTTATTGTTCTGCCGTGAGCTTTTAAATCCGGCGTTGACTGCCGCGCTCTTTGGACCGTTCCTTTTAATCCGGCGCTGGTCCTTGTTGCGCCGTGGTTTCCCATTTTCATCCCTGATTTCGGATGTACTTGGGTTGCTGGTGCTGCATCTTGCTAGCCAGCTATCCTCTCCCGCGCAAAAGCGGGTCATGAGGCTTGTTAATGCGGTCATTGTTCTTGGCTTTTCTTGGCCGAGGTGTCTGGCGAGCCATTCGTCTTGGACGTTGTGTTTGAAGGCTGCTAAGGCTTCGGCGTCCGGACAGTCGACTATTTGTTCTTTTTAGTAAGGAACCTGTTCCAGAATTTCCGGGCTGACTCTCCGGGCTGTTGATTTATGTGACTTAGATCGTCTGCATCCGGAGGGCGGACATAGGTCCCCTGAAAATTTGCCCGAAACGCATCCTCGAGCTCTTCCCAGCTTCCAATGATATTTTCGGGGAGGCTTTTAAGCCAATGCCGAGCTGGCCCTTTGAGTTTGAGGGGTAAGTATTTTATTGCATGGAGATCGTCTCCTCTAGCCATGTGTATATGGAGGATGTAATCCTCAATCCAGACTCCAGGGTCTGTTGTTCCGTCGTATGCCTCTATGTTTACGGGTTTGAATCCGCCGAAATTCATGATCCGGCACCTCATCGGTGAAACATAGGGGTGTCGGCGCCGTATTTGGGTGTGCCATGATGTTCGGATATTTGGCGTGTTGCATTGCTTTGAAGAGCTTGCTTTTCGGCCCATAGATGGACCTAAGCGGGCCATCCTTTTGATGTGAATCCTTATGCGGATCGCGTACCGGCTTGTGTGCGGCGCCCTTTGCCGCTCTCTTTTTGCCGTGGGGTCGTCCATCCGACCGGGTGGCCTTCTTACTTTTTGATTGTGGGGGCTCTAAGGCCTCCTCGTCAATTCGGCGATAGCTTTCTCTTTGGGTAGCTCTTTGTTCGGCGACTATCGCCGATTTGTCTCATGGTGTTGAATACTCTGCTCCATCTGATTCTGAGTGCATCTTCCGCTGTTTTGAGCTTCCGCTTCTGCTTTTTCAGGCTACGCGCAGTGGCGACGAGCCTTTTGTGGAGGTTATTCTGCTCCAACAATTTGTCCGGCGTGAGATCGTCCGGTCTGTTGTCTTCGCCGGGGACGGGTTGTTTATCCAAGTTGTCTTGTTCGGACAATTGCTCGATAGCATGTTCGTCGTCCACCGGTTCGCCTACTCTATGGCTGGGTCTCTGTTGAGGCGGGACTTGGTTCGGCGTTTTCGTTGCCGTTTTGATTGCTTTTCGATGGATTTATCCTTCGTAGTGTCCCGTTGTTCCTCGTCTTCATTTCCTTTAGGTGTATCCACCATGTATACATCATGGGATGAGGTGGTTGTCCAGCATCCTATAGGCGCTGGTTCATGGTTGTCTCCTACATCGTCGTCCATACCGTCGATGTCTTCGGAGTCGAAATCGAGCACGTCATGTAAGCTTTCGACAGTGGCTACGAAGTGGGTGGTGGGTGGGCGTTGAATTTCTTCATCGTCCGCATCCCAACCTTCCTGACCGTAGTCCGGCCATGGCTCTCCGGATAAAGAGAGAGATTTTAGTGAATTCAGGATGTCGCCAAAAGGCGAGTGCTGAAAGATGTCCGCGGTAGTGAACTCCATGACCGGCGCCCGATCGGATTCGATTGGCAGGGGCGCGGAGGGTTCGGAGTCCGGAGAGGAGTCCGGCACCCTGGAGTCAAGGTCTTCGCAAAGGACAGGGATGGAGTTCGGCTCAATCGCCGTAGGAATCGTAGCCCCCGAGGCGGTGTCCAACCACTCTTCCTCGATCGGGGAATCCGGCTCCAGATTAAGGGTCGGAGTGGATCTTTGGTGCGGCCTCGTGGCATCTGTTCGGCCGCAAAGCTAGATCATGCCCATCGATCTGAAGGCGGCACGCTCGGTACGTGGCTCAAATCCGTCAAAGATCAAGTCTCCGCGGACATCGGCCGTATAGTTCAAACTTCCAAATCTGACACGATGGCGGGCGTAGCTTCGATCTGCTCCGGATGGCCAAGCGAATTGGCCCGCAGGCAAAGCCGCCGAATCTGAAGATCTGTCCGGGGAGAAAAGTCTCACCCTGGACCACGTCATTGTTGATGATCGAAGGAGTCATCGGGCCTATCGGTGACGACACAGAGGAACTCTCAATGAAAGCACCAATGTCGGTGTCAAAACCGGCGGATCTCGGTAGGGGGTCTGAATCTGTGCGTCTAGGCGGATGGTAACAGGAGACAAGGGACACGATGTTTTTACCCAGGTTCGGGCCCTCTCGATGGAGGTAATACCCTACTCCTGCTTGATTAATATTGATGATATGGGTAGTACAAGAGTAGATCTACCATGAGATCAAGGAGGCTAAAGCCTAGAAACTAGCCTATGGTATGATTGTTGTTCGTCCTACGGACTAAAACCCTCCGGTTTATATAGAGACCGGATAGGTTAGGGTTACACAGAGTCGGTTACAATGGTAGGAGATCTACATATACGTATCGCCAAGCTTGCCTTCCACGCCAAGGAAAGTGCCATCCGGACACGGGACGAAGTCTTCAATCTTGTATCTTCATAGTCTTGGAGTCCGGCCGTGATGATAGTTCGGCTATCCGGACACCCCCTAGTCCAGGACTCCCTCAGCGGTGCTGGCATTTTCTTTAGTCGGATGAGCAGATGCTTCAGCCTGAGGATTTTCTTGTTGCATTGGGGCTGCAACATTGGAAGTGAATTTTTCAGTCAAATTCACAAACCTGACTTTGGCTCCAAGCCAGTCAGCATGGTATACGTCAAATTCATCACTGAGTGTCTTGATCTCAGATTGAATAGTGACAAGTTCGTCTGTTGTCATAGAGACAGCGTTTTTCTTCGGGAAGCGCTCCTTCCTGTACTGCGCTTTCTTGATCTAACTGGCCTTTTCAAATTTCCATTTTTCTTCTTGGATGAAGTCAGTCAGCATATGACTTTGGCCAGGAGTCAGCTTGAAATCAGGCATAGGAGTGTTGGGGTCCTTGTGCCAGAGATCAATGTAATCAGGGATCAACTTTGGATCCAAAAGTAGAGGCACATTTGTGCCTTTGGCTATAGTGGCCTTGAGCTGCCTGTCTCTGATGATTTCGGCAAGTTCCTCATCATCAGCTTCGTCTTCATTAGACGGCACTTGGAAAGCGACCTGCTTCTTGTGAGGACTTGGGCAAGAGCCTCGTCTAGGAGTGGCCTTTGTCTTCAGCAGAGAGGGTCCAGTTGAAGAATTTGGTGCAACTGAGGAGCTAGCAGAAGGTCCTGAGGCAAAAGAGATGCATGTTGTCCTTTGGCACATGGCGAGATGCACAGATGTTGAGGATTTGGACGGAGCAGCTGAGGACTTTGGCGGAGGAGCGGGAGCAGTTTGAGGAGTTGGCCATGAGGGCTTTGAAGAATCTGGCCGTGAGGGCATTGCTAAGGAACTTGGTCGTGAGGGCATTGAGGGTGAAGCAGGCTTATGAGCAGGCTTCTTTGCCATGGCCTTCTTCGGCTTGCTTGCAGAGGCCTCAGCAGTGGCAGCAGCAGCAGCAGAGTCTTCATTAAATTTCCTCACTGCTTCTCTTGCCTGTTTGGCCAGTTTGGCCTGGCGCTTGGCCCATTCGTCAGGATAGTCCTCACCGTGCTTGAGGCTGGTGGGATCTGCTACTTGGCCAGGTGCCAATGGAGGTCTTGGGCATGGAGGATTTAGAGCGAATTTCTTTATATACTTGGGAGTAACATACATGTACTCCCTCCACTCCCTTGCCCATCTCCTCTATTCTTTGGATGCGCACCTTGCGCTGATTTTTGTCCTCCTTGCCAAACTTGGCATCATCAGGAGTGCAATAATCCTTGTATACATCATCAGGGATCTCAAAGTCAGTATTGACCTCAGGCCTCTTTCCTCCTTTCTATGGCTTCTTTCCATCAGCCATTTTCTTCAGCTGAGGAATATGAGCAACTGAATTTTCTAAAGATGTGTGCAACTTTTCTTCGAGGAACGCTGCAAATGAGTTAAGTTGATGAGAACCTAGTGATTCAGCAGCGGACATGAGTACCTGTGAACAGAGTATAGTTGTGAGGAATTTGGAGAGGTCATATGCGTTCTCAGAAGGTTTTGCAAAAAAGGAACAAGTTTGAGGAATTTGACCAGATGAGTCTTGAAGAATTTCACCAAGCGTTCTTTGTCTTAGGTTCCAGAGTTGTACAGATCAAAAAAAATCCACACAATTGAGGAATCATGAAGAACAGTATTGCTTAGAGAAACGAATCAAAAACAGATGACATGTGAGGTGTTTTAGTGTATGATGGTTTGAAGAAAAACACCTTTGAAGATTTTGTAGAAATCATTTGAATCAAAGAGGGCAGTAAAAGTAACTTTTAATTACCCTGGACGAAGAACACGACGAACTGGGAAGTGTAGATGTGAAGTTCGTCAGTTCAGATCTTCCACGCCCTAACTCGGCTGAGGAAGAAAGCTATGGCGGCGGCGGAGTGAAGAAATCGCAGCCGGCACGAGTACGACGGGGACGAGGTCGAGGCAGTGAAGCTCTTCCTCACCGGCGATGATGAAGTAGCGGCGACGCTAGGGTTTGAGAAGCTCGAGCTGGAGTGAGGTCGAGTGGAGTAAAAGAGAAGTGAGGAAGGGGAGGGGTATTTATAGCCATGGTGAAAAACTGTTCGCCTGAAGAAATTGGACGAACGTGCCCCTGACCTTTCTCATTCGCTTGACATGTGTCACCCACGTACTGAGAGGTGGCGATCGTGTGAGATCGTGGGTGAATAGATAAGTGTTATCATGGAATGTGGAACGGTTTGAGTGGCAATGCCGAAAATTTAGATATGATAAGTTAAACATTCGTTCGCAAATTCTTCAGCTGACAAGGACAAAGTGAATATTTTGAACGAGTTTCAAATAGAACGCACATGAAGAATTTGTGAATAGATTGGGTTGAGTATAGCATAGAGGGAGAAGGGTCCGATCACATTCACTTAGCAGAAAAAGCAACTTGAAGAAATAGAAATAAGTGAACGCTGTAGAGGACATAAATTCTAAAATATATATATAGCCAATGAAGAAAAATGACGGAAACGGTGCAGACAATGCAAAGTTGAAGCAAATGAACAACTGAGGAATTTCAAAAATGAAGAAGAACTCGAATTGAAGATTTTCATCTTTTGGTGGTGGCGTGACCCACCGTATAAGAATGATGATTTCAGACACTGCATATAATTGTCGTAGGGCTCTGAGAATCAAATTCTTCATTAATTTCTTCACACTTAGAGTGTTAGTCTTCATTGATTGAAGAAAAATGTTTCTTTTTGTGTTGCACATCTAAGTCATCAATTTTGCATAAGTGTTAGGATGAGTGTCCTTCTCAAAGAACATTTGAAGATTCTAAGATATTTAGCTCACACCGCAACTTGTTAAATCTCTTCTCATCCAAGGGCTTTGTGAAGATACCGGCTAGCTGTTCTTCAGTCTTCACATGCTCGATAGAAATGTCGCCCTTCAACACATGATCACGAAGAAAATGATGACGAATCTGAATGTGCTTTGTCTTTGAGTGCTGAACTGGGTTATGAGCAATCTTTATGGCACTCTCATTGTCATAGTAGAGAGGCACATTCTTCACGTTGACGCATACTCCTTGAGAGTTTGCTTCATCCACAGGAATTGAGCACAGGAAGAACCAGCAGCAATGTACTCAACTTCAGCAGTAGACAGTGCTACACAGTTCTGTTTCTTCGAGGACCAACAGACCAAAGATCGTCCGAGGAAATGGCATGTGCCAGATGTTGACTTGCGGTCCACACGATCACCAGCATAGTCAGAGTCTGAATATCCAATGAGATTAAAAACCGAGCCCTTGGGGTACCATAATCCAAGTGTTGGTGTGTGAGCTAGATATCGAAGAATATGCTTCACATCCTTATGGTGTGATTCCTTCGGTGTAGCTTGAAATCGGGCACACATGCAAACACTAAGCATAATATCTGGCCTAGATGCACATAAGTACAATAAAGAACCAATCATGGAGCGGTATACCTTTTGATTGAAGTCAATACCATTTTCATCAGTGCATAGATGGCCATTTGTGGGCATTGGAATTTTGACGCCTTTGCAATCTTGCATGCCGAATTTCCTCAGTACATCCTTGAGGTATTTCTCCTGAGATATGAATATGCCATTGCGTTGTTGATGAATTTGAAGACCTAAGAAGAATTTCAGTTGTCCCATCATAAACATTTCATATTCCTCTCTCATCATATAACCAAATTCGTTAGTGTAACGTTGGTCAGTACAGCCAAAGATAGTATTATCAACATAAATTTGGCACACAAACAATTCACCATCATAAGATTTAGTGAAAAGAGTAGGGTCAAGTGAACCGGGTTTGAAGCCTTTCTTCATGAGGAATTCCTTCAAAGTATCATACCACGCCCGAGGGGCCTGCTTGAGACCATAGAGGGCCTTATTGAGTCTGAAGACTTTGTCAAGATGCTTTGGATCTTCAAAATCTGGGGGTTGAGCAACATATACTTCTTCCTCAAGCTTACCATTGAGGAATGCACTTTTCACATCCATTTGATATAAAGTGATATCATGATGGTTAGCATAAGCAAGTAATATGCGAATAGCCTCAAGTCTAGCAACAGGTGCAAAAGTTTCATCAAAATCAGTTCCTTCAACCTGTGTGTAGCCTTGAGCTACAAGTCGTGCCTTATTCCTCACCACAAAGCCATTTTCATCCTGCTTGTTGCAGTAGATCCACTTTGTGCCAATGATATTGTGCTTGCGAGGATCTGGACGATTAACCAGTTTCCAGACATTGTTTAGCTCGAACTGATGTAAGTCTTCTTGCATAGCTTGAATCCACTCAGGCTCCAGAGATGCTTCATCTACCTTAGTGGGCTCTGTGATAGAGACAAAAGCAAAGTGCCCACAAAATTTAGACAAATGTGAAGCTTTTGAGCGTGTGAGAGGACCTGGTGCTTCAATGTCATCGATGATTTTCTCAATCTGCACTTCGTTTGCAATGCGAGGATGAGCTGGTTGTCGTCGAGGAATTTGATCAGCATTATCTTCAGCACCATTTTCTTCAGGTGCATTAGCTCGACGTTCTTCACGTTCTGGAATGAATTCTTCAGCAGATTCTCCGGTAGGAATGACATCCTCAGTAGCCTTGAACTTGATAGTTTCCTCAGGTGCTGGTTCATCTATCACAGAAGGTAGGTGCTCTCTTTGCGAGCCATTAGTTTCATCAAACCGCACATCTACAGTTTCAACAACTTTCTGAAGAACGTTGTTGAAGACTCTGTAGGTGTGTGAGCCCTTTTCGTAACCAAGCATAAAACCTTCATGTGCTTTCGGTGCAATTTTTGAGTTGTGATGAGGATCTGTAATCCAACATTTAGCACCGAAGACTTTGAAATATCTCACATTGGGTTTCTTGTCAGTGAGGAGTTCATAAGCAGTGTTCTTCAAGAATTTGTGAAGATATACTCTGTTGATGATGTGGCACGCAGTATCAATTGCATCAATCCAGAAACGACGAGGCGTCTTGTATTCATCAAGCATAGTGCGAGCCATCTCAGCAAGGGTCCTGTTCTTGCGCTCCACGACACCATTTTGCTGAGGAGTATAAGGAGCAGATAACTCATGAGTGATACCGAGTTCATCAAGATAGTCATAAAGACAAGAATTCTTGAACTCAGTTCCATTGTCACTTATGATGTGCTTGATCTTCACACCAAAGTTGGTTGAAGCCCTCAAAGAAAATCGTTTGAAGACTTCCTGCACCTCATGTTTGTAAGTGACAATATGCACCCATGTGTAACGAGAGTAATCATCAACAATAACAAAGCCATGTAGAGATGCATCATTTGTAACTGTAGAATAATGGTTAGGACCAAAGAGATCCATATGAAGCAATTCAAATGATCGAGTGGTAGTCATGATAGTCTTTGCTGGATGTTTGGCCTTGGTCATATTTCCAGCTTCATAGGCTCTGCATAAGTGATCCTTGAGGAATTTGACATTCTCAATGCCAATGGCATTCTTCTTCTTCGCAAGCGTGTGCAAATTCCTCATGCCTGCATGACCAAGTCGTCGATGCCATAGCCAGCCTTCTGAAGCTTTTGCAAGTAGGCATACGGCTGCGTGTGGTCCTGTAGAGAAATCAACAATATACAAGTCTCCTCTCCTAAAGCCTTCAAAGACTTTGGAATTGTCAGCTTCCATGATCACAACACAACAATACTTGCCAAAGACAACAACCATATCAAGATCGCAAAGCATTGAGACAGACATGAGGTTGTATCCTAAGGACTCAACAAGCATGACTTTGTCCATGTGTCGATCCTTTGAGATCGCAACCTTACCTAGACCCAATACCTGACTTTTGCCTTTGTCAGCGAAGATGATATGCTTCAGATGCGATGGAGATAAGGGAGCATCCATCAATAGATTCTTGTCACCAGTCATGTGATTTGTACATCCACTATCGAGGACCCACTCATTGGCTTTCGGTTGCTCATCCTGCAGATGAATTAGTGCAACTTACGAACTCATATACTTCATCAGTGAAGAATATGACATCAATTTCATCAGATCAATTTCATCAAGTAATAGAACAGATAAGGCAATACGAGGACGTGAGTAATGAAAGTTCATTTCTTCATGATTAGCCTGCGTCCTTTTAGGCAATTTCAGGTCTCCAGCAAATTCTTCAGACGTTTACTCACGTCTAGAGACCTGACCCTGCAGAAGAAATTAGTTCTTTTTCTTCACCACCCACATCTGAAGGGGTGGCAAAGAGTTCATCACTCTGCGAGCTCCATATGAGAAAGGTGGCATAGAAGCCAGTCCATTTTGTTTCACATAAGAGGAGTTAGGATAAGCATATGAATAAACAGTGAAATTCTTCGAAGACTTATGAACATAATGGTTAGAAGAATAATGATCATATTCATAGCCCTTAGCTCTTCCCTGTGAAACAGAGATGTTAGCACGATGATATTCATATGAGGACTTTGATCCTTTTGAGGAATTTGATCCACGTGAGGAATTTGGTCCGTATGAGGACTTGGATCCATATGAAGAATTTGGTCCATATGAAGAATTTGATCTGAGGTTCCTATTCTTCACAGGTGGTGTCATGAGAACATTCACCTGAAGACTTTCAAGGCACTTTTTGGGAACCCAGATTTTCTTCATAGGGGAACCGTTCCTGCAGTTAGTGCCAACATATCTAGCAAATACTTCAACATTCTGATTTTTCAACAGTTTATAGTTGGACTCAAATGACTCATCAGAAGAATGAGGAGATTCACATGTAAAGCCAGATAGATTAGATGGATCTACTGGAGGTTCCTTTGCAGCAACCCATGAGGTTTTGGGGTACTGCTCAGGCTTCCAATAAGTTCCATCAGCATTGATTTTCCTCTCAAAGGCAATACCCTCTTTCCTAGGGTTCCTGTTGAGGATCTGCTTTTTAAGCACATCACAAAGAGTCAGATCCCCTTTGAGGATTTTGTACATGCCTGTCATATACAATTCCTTCAGCCCTGCATCATCAGTGATACTAGCAATGTCCTCAGATGAGGAATTAGTGATAGAAGAGACATGTGAAGAATTTGTAGCATTAGAAGCATTTGAACATTCAGGTGAAGAATTAGCAGATTCACGTTCAATGCACTTTAAACATGGAGGAACAAATTCTTCCTGAGAAGCGCTGATTTGTTGAGCAAGTAATGATTCGCGCTCCTTCTGAAGATCTTCATAACTCACCCTTAGCTTTTCAAGATCTTGCTTTCTTTGAAGAAATTGATAAGAAAGCTTCTCATGATCAGATAAGAGAGTGTTATGATGACTTTGAATGTTGTCAAACCTAGAATGAAGTCTCTAAAGATTTTCAGTCAACGTCTTAGTGCAATCCATTTCTTCACCCAACATATCATCACTTTTGTCTAGCATGTTTTGAACCTTTTCAAAAGCCTTTTGTTGTTTCACAGCAATCTTGGCAAGTTTAGAATAGCTGGGCTTTAGGTTTTCATCAGATTCATCCTCACTAGATTTAGAGGAGGTATATTTGAGTACCTTGGCACCCTTTGCCATGAAGCAATAGGTGGGAACGTAGTCATCATTGCCTTCATCAGCCTTGTTGGTGAAGCCATTTTCTTCAGAGTTGAAGATGGACTTGCTGACGAATGCAGTGGCGAGAGCTAGGCTCGCCACTCCAGACTCCTCAGATGCCTCCTCTTCCTCATGTTCCTCAGATTCAGCCTCAGAGTCCATTTCCTTGCCAATGAATGCCCGAGCCTTCTTGGAGCTGCTCTTCTTGTGAGATGAAGAATTCGAGGATTTTGATGATGAAGACTTTGAAGATTTCTTCTTGTTTTTTGAGTCATCAGAACTTTAATCCTTGTATTTCTTCTTCTTTGATTCCTTTTCCCACTGAGGACAATCTTGAATGTAGTGACCAGGTTTCTTGCATTTGTGGCACGGCCTCTTCTTGTAGTCACTAGATGAGGAATCATTGCTCCTTGAGGATTTTCCAAAGAGACCACGTCTTGAGAACTTCTGGAATTTCTTCACGAGCAGTGCTAGCTCCTGGCTCAATTCTTCAGGATCACCAAGGCAACTACCAGAATCTTCACCTTCAGATTCAGAGACAGCCTTGGCCTTCAGGGCACGTGATCTACCATAGCTCGAACCATAGAGATCTCTCTTCTCAGCAAGCTGGAACTCATGAGTGTTTAGCCTCTCGAGGATATCAGCGGGATCAAGTGACTTGTAATCAGCACATTCTTGTATCATTAGTGCTAGAGTATCAAATGAAGAATCAAGCGATCTCAGCAATTTCTTCACCACCTCATGGTCGGTGATGTCAGTAGCACCAAGTGCTTGAAGCTCATTTGAGATGTCAGTGAGGCGATCGAAGGTTTGTTGAACATGTTCATTGTCGAGTCTTTTGAAGCGGTTGAATAGATTGCGAAGAACATCAATTCGAGAGTCACGCTGTGTTGAGACTCCTTCATTGACTTTGCACAGCCTATCCCAGATAAGCTTGGCAGTTTCCAAAGCACTCACTCTTCCATACTGCCCTTTTCTCAGATGGCCACATATGATGTTCTTCGCTTGGGAGTCGAGTTGCTTGAATCTCTTCACATCAGTAGCATTCAGAGAAGGTGTGACTGAGGGGCCACCATTTTCCACAACATACCAGAGATCGTTATCAATTGCCTCAAGATGCATTCACATCTTATTCTTCCAGTAGGGGTAGTCCATCCCATCAAAGGTAGGACACCCAGCAGAGACCTTGATCATACCTGCGATCGACATAACTAAAACTCCAGGCGGTTAAACCAAAATCACACAAAACAAGGGAGTACCTTGCTCTGATACCAATTGAAAGTGCGTTATATCGACTAGAGGGGGGGGGTGAATAGGCGATTTTTTAGAATTTTCACTGAGGAATTTGCGGGTGAGGAAATTCCTTAGAGAAGAACTACTTGCAGTGGAATAAGTACTCAAAAGTAAACATAACAGAACACAAGCATGGTCATCATGATGAAATGAAGACAAGCACAGAGTACAAAAAGCGTAAACACAGGATAACACAGGATGAAGACAAATAGACTGAAGAAATTGAACTGAGGAAATTGAGAAAGTCTTCAGTCAAAGTCTTCAAACACAGATATGAACAAGTGCACAACACATTTATGAGGAAATGAAAGAGTTGAGGAAATAGAACCAATAAGCTTGGTGAAGAGAATGATTTGGTAGACCAGTTCCAACTGCTGTTTCAGTTGTACGTCTGGTTGGAGAGGCTAGGTATTTAAACCTGAGGACACACAGTCCTCACTGTATTCTCCTTGAGCTAAGATCACACAGACCTCGCCCAATCACTCGTGGTAAGTCTTCAGGTGACTTCCAAACCTTCACAGACTCGGTCACTCGGCGATCCACAATTCCTCTTGGATGCTCTAGACCATGATGCCTAACCATCTGGAAGAAGCACAGTCTTCGAAGGTAACAAGTGTCGGATCTACGCAAGATCAATCTCTTCAGTGATGCTCAATCACTTTGGGTTTGTAGGTGTTTGGGTTTGGGTTTTCCTCACTTTATGATTTTCGCTCAAAGTCCTCAGAGGATGGGATGCTCTCAAATGACAGGTGTCAGTTTCTCTCAGAGCAGCCAACCAGCTAGTGGTTGTAGGGGGCGGCTATTTATAGCCTAGGGAGCAGGCCGACATGATAAGACATAAATGCCCTTCAATGATATGACCGTTAGGTGGGTAGATATTTTGGGATAGCTGGAACAAGGCACAGCAACGGTCGGAAATTTGAGTATCAAATTCCTCAGGGCTATCATGTTCCTCACTATGTAGGCAATCCACACTGGCGAATTCCTAACTCCTCAGTCAGAACAAATTCCTCAGAGACCAGAAGAACTTCGTCTCATCCATCAAGAATATGACTGAACTGTATGAGATTTCCAATGGCTTCACTCGAAGGGATTGGTAGGTGTAGGATTTTGAGTTGAGCATCACTTGGAAATTTTTCCTTAGTATTTCCTATGACTCAAGAAAGAGAAAATGGAACTACGAAAAAAAGTCTTCATGCTTCATGTTCCTCGAATGGATACCTAGTCTTCAAGGTCACACCAATTTCTTCACTTTCAAAGTCTTCAGAAAGTCTTCAGAAATCCAAAGTCTTGATCGAAGAACTTCATTTTAGGGTCGAATTTCTCTCAGAATATCAAACTCCTCATAGACTTATAGACCTGTGTACACTCATAAACACATTAGTCCCTTAACCTATAAGTCTTCAATACACAAAAATCACTAAGGGGCACTAGATGCACTTACACTTCTCCTTTACACGCGTTCACTTGACCCCTTTGAGGATGGCATACTACTTGACACTCAACTTGTGTGCATGCATAGGTATTACCGGAACCATACGGATGACGAGGAGGAGTGCAAGCGCCATGGAACACCTACACCATCCGCGAGGGAAGCATGGAAGAGAAGGCGGAAGAAGCGGAGCTGCTACAAGCTACAGCCACCGGACGTCCGGACGCCACCGGACATCTGATACCTGACGCAGCCCAGACGGGCAGAAGAACTCCAGGCAACGAGTGCTACAGCGTCCGGACGACCGACGAACACTGGACATCCGACAAGTCCCAGCGCCTGGATGACCAACGCCCACCGGACGTCCGGTGCCACCTTCAGAGAAGGAAAATAGCGGAAGTCCGAAGACTTCCGGATGTCCGGACCGTCCCAAGCCACTGGACGCCCGACCCCCACCGGATGTCTGGTAACTGCATGTGTGCAGCCACGGGCCTTTAGCCTTGTATCCCTTCCCACTTACCCTTTCGCCTACTTAGACTATAATTACCCCCTACCTCCTGCTAGCTAGGGTTAGCAAAGTGATAGCTCATTTATATGTGAGCTTTGCTCCTACTTTCCTATACTCTTGAGAAAGAGAGAGAGACCACCACTCCCATGGAGTTCAAGACCTCCATGTGAGTAGATCATGCGGGATATATCTTCAAGACCCCTCATGGGAAGATCCGTCTAGGATATCATCAAGACCTCTTCATGGAGATGAACTTTACCTTGTATCTTTCCCTTTGTTGTTCATGTACCTTGTGGATCTTGTGTGTTTGATTGTCTAGTGTATGTGTGATTGGACTTGTTCTTGAGTGTTTCCCCTTGTGATTTCTCCCCGTTCTTTCCCATGTTCTTCGTGTTCTTTGAGGCAATCCACTCCAATCGTGAAAGATCGGGCCACTAGGGTTCTACCCTACATCACAAAAGGCTCGTACTTGGCAGTCGGCTCAGTTTGAGTTGAAGCGAACCTGGCAGCAGAAAAATAATATGACCGAAAATCGATTCAAGAACATGGTTACCCACCCAGTGTAGGAAGACTGCCAGCCAAACAATGCTTGCTTCTCATGTGGTCAGATTGGGCATTATGCCAGACAGTGTCCCAAGAATGGCAAGCCATCCACGACTATGAAGACACAAGTCAACAAAGTGGGATCCTTCCTAGCTCAGAAGCTTATTCAAGGGCAAGTTCATCATCTCTCCGCAGAAGAAGCCCAAGAGACCCCAGAAGGAGTCATTGTTATGTTTCCCGTTAATAACATATCTACTACTCCCTCCGTTCCTAAATATAGGGTGTATAGTTTTTGGCACGGAAATTAAAGAACGCACATGGAGGAAAATTTTCACAAGTTTAGGGTGAGATTTCACCTGACTAATTGACATGAGAAAATAGTGGAGGTTGCTTGACATAAGGAAATGTAATCAAATCACTAAAAAAATTATCCAAACGAGTGGTGCAACGCAACACACCTTATATTTTGGGTTTTTTCTCAGAAAACTATACACCTTATATCAAGGAACGGAGGGAGTATAATTTATTCGACTCCGGGGCTTCCCGTTCTTTTATTTCGCGGAGTTTTGTTGCCCAGAATAAGTTTCCTTGCACTCTTTTGGAAAAATTCACGTTGGTACAATCCCCGGGATCTATGCTCAAAACAAATATAGTATCCTGAGGATTGAAAATAAACATCCATGGAGTTATTTTCCCCGCCACCTTGGTATCCATTGGATCTATGAAGCTGGATATCATTTTGGGAATGGAATGGCTAACAAGGCATCAAGTTTCTATCAATTGTGCAACTCGGGAAGTCACATTAATATATCCTTCAGGGTAGTCAACTCAATTCTTTGCTTGTAGAACCATGCCTAAGAAGGCAATGATATATACTGCCATTGCCTCAGATATGGAGTTGATCCCAGTGGTGAATGAATTTCCAGATGTATTCCCTGAAGAATTGCGAGGAATCTCACTAGACCATGAGCATGAATTCTCCATCGATCTTGTGCCCAAAACAGCACACATTTACAAGAAACACTTGGGCATCCTTGGATTTCACCCAAGGGATTCACTTCCCTCCTAAATCATCATTTCTTTTCTGATCCACCCCAAAATAATCTTTGGAATATTTTTTCTTAAATGACAAATATTCATTTTCTCTCAAAAACCCTAGCCAGATCAGTATGCTCCAAAGCAACCCCAATTTTTATGGCTCAGAAAAATCTGAGATAATTCACAAATATTCTGTGAACCCTAGGGCACCTCCCCGAGCAAAAATATTTCATCCCTTTTTGGAATATTTTTGCTACAGAAAATATTTTCTGTGCTGGACAGAAATGGTGATTTCTACAGCAACTACCATTTTACTAACTCATTGGGCCTGAACTTTCTTGTGCACCTTCACCTTAGTAACTCATGGCTAGCCTCCAACTCCCAGCCATTTGACCTCAATAACCTCTCAAAGTTACTGATCAGAAACTTACCTGGCTTGTAAAAACCTCTCTACTGCACCTGGATCCAAACCAAACCGTGGTAAACTTCAAAACCACCACAAACAAACTGCCAGACAGGATTTTTGGACTTAGGTTGGCCCGAGGAGAGAGTTCGCGCGGTGACCACACGTGTCCATGATGCCAGACATGCGTGTCGACGCGCTCTGGGTGCCGCCGAACGCTCTGTTCGCGCGTGCTCGCTTCCCTCGTCTTCTCGAGCGTGCCAAACCGCGCCACCATCATCGTCTCAACGCCATTAACCTCCCTTTGGCGCTCGCAGACACTGGAGCTTGCCACAGCAAGCACGGTGATGCGGAGCATCCCACGATCATCCCCATGCATCCACAACCGTCTCATCAAGAGCTAAGAGGACCCATGACACGAGCTAGAGCTAAAGCTTTCGAGAACGAGGTGACCTCCTTCCTTATTGATATCGCATATGATCCACTCGAGACATGGCTACTACCTAAGTCCAATATACTATGCATGATTAGGTGTCAAGGGGAACCTCCCGAGGGTGCACGTGAAGACGGACAAGCCGCCAAGTCCATCGATGAAGAGAACCAACGGAAACGAGCAAGATCACCTTCCAGGCCCCGGACATCCGGCCATGGCCCCGGACATCCGGCCCCTGGAGCATCTACCTCAGAATCAGCCAAACTGGCCAAGCCTACAGGGCCCGGACATCCAGCGTCCAAGCCCGGACATCCGGCCCCCAGCCCGGATATCCGCCTGGCCCGAAATCCGCGCCTCACCCGATTCGCGAAACAGACGCCACAGCCGGACATCCGGCGGGTAGCCGGACATCCGGCGCCTCGTGAAGGCCGGACATCCGCCCGACGCCCGACATCCGGCCTCCCCGCCTGCGTGCAGTGTATCCGGGACTTGTCCCATGTACCCCTTCGCCCCGAGACTATATATACTTCATCCCCTTCCTCTTTCTAGGTTAGCATTGGATTAGCTCATATTCTTGTGTGAGAGCCTTTGCTCATCCACTTGGCTACTTCTCCTCGGAGATCAGGACCTCTACGGAGAAGATCCCCCAAGCGGATTCAAGACCCCCTTCTAGGGTGGACCCCATCAAGGCCTCCTCACGGAGAAGAACGGCTACCGTTTGTATCTTTCCTTTGTTGATCTTGAATCTTGTGCCACTTTATGTGATCGGTGATCTAGCATTTGTGTGACCGATCCCTTATTGGTTGAGTGTTCCTCTCTCGTTTTCCCCGTGTTTCCCTCTTGTTCTTCCGCGTGTTCTTCGTAATCCACCGTAGGATCCGCTCCAACGTGAAAGATCGCCCACGAGGGTTCCGCCTACATCATCTATGGTATCATGAGCCACGTTGATCACGTTATTGGAGCCCCTACCCTCTTTTTCTAGCTTGATTTTGTTGTTTTTGTCCTAATTCGAAAATTCCCCACAAAATAGCCCCAAATTTTTTTGTGATTTGTTAGTGTGATGAAGTTTTGTTGGATTTGATCCGTGGATTTCGTGTGTTGCAGGTAGATCTAGCATTCCCCCATCTTTTCCACAATTTCCATCCACAAAATCGCCCAAATTTTGACCGGTTTTGACCTCTCCTCGCGGTGTTCATCGAGCCCGGACATCCGGCCCGAGCAGCCCGGACATCCGGCATCCCGGACATCCGGCCCGACCAGCCCGGACATCCGGCGCCCCGGACATCCGGCTTCCAGCCCGGAATTCCGGCTCCTGGCAGCATCAAACCCCTTCCACCACCCCGTTCACCGCCTAACTTTCGCCAAATTTTGTCCCGTGCCCACATACACTTCCACTTACCTCCACCATTTCCGCATAACGCCACCATAGCCTTTCCCACTACCAATTCCGACAATGTTGCCAACTTTTGCCTTGAGAATTTGAGTTGGGGTTTCCATATCCTTTTGTGTTTCGGCTATCTAGGTACGGTTCAACATCAACATCACCACGTCACCAAGAGCCACCTCTTTGGTGCACAACGAGCGTTGCACCAAGAACAACAAGCAATGAGCGACCGCATCGACAACCTCGCCACCGACTTGCGACTCTCCGAGCAACGTACAAGGGACTACTTCGACAACAAGTTCGACGCTCACAAGCAAGAGAATGATGCAAGAATGGACGAGATACGCGCCTTGATGAGAAGCCGACATCATTCTACTTCTTCATCATCAAGACGGAGCCGCTCGAGTCGACACTCCGACGACACCTTCTACGACTCAAGTACACCTACTTCGAACACTCTTCGTCGTGCCGCTCGTCAAGACCGTCATGCATCTCGCAACCCGCTTCATGACAAGCATTCCCAAGATCAAGTTGATGATCAAGTTCCTCGTCCTCAATCAAACCAAGAGGCTTTTGCTCAAGCTCAAGAACGACAACGTTTTCGTCGCCAACAAGAGGAAGAACGAGCACGTCTTCACCAAGACGAACAAGACGCCATGGCTCAATGTCTTCAACAACAACAACGTGAAGCGCAAGCTCTTGAGGCGCAACGTGCCCTTCAAGAATCAAGTAGAGCCTTCGCCAACCGCAATCGCGAACGGCGCAATCAAGAGGAAGCCCTTCGTGAAGAGATCCAAGAGGGGAACTACCAACCTCATGTACAACGTCAAGTTCCAAAAGCCCCTCCACAAGCTCGTCAAGCTCCACCCCAACCTCAAGTTCAACAAGGGCAAGTTGATCATGGTCTTCCTCCGCGCCAAGAGCAACATGAAGACGATTACAATCCACGTCAAGGACGTCATCATCAACATCGCCAACAACACAATGAAGAGCAACGCTACGGCAAGTTAAAATTCACCATGCCCAAGTTCAATGGAAGCAATGACCCCGAAGACTACCTCTCATGGGCATTGAAGGTTGACAAAATCTTCCGGTTGCACAACTACGATGAAGCGAAGAAAATCGCTATGGCATCACTTGAGTTCCAAGACTATGTGCTCATATGGTGGGAACAAATCATTGAGCGACGACAAGCAAGAGGTGAACCTCCAATCACCACTTGGGCTCAAATGAAGGATGTCATGCGAGCACGTTTTGTGCCAACCTACTACAACCGCGACCTCTTCAAGAAACTCCAACTACTCAAGCAAGGAACAAAGAGTGTTGAAGAATATTACAAGGAAATGGAGATAGCCATGATTCGAGCCAATGTCAAAGAAGATGATGAGCAAACTATGGCACGTTTCTTGAATGGACTCAATCATCCCATCAAGAAGATCGCCGACTTCCAACCATACTCAACCCTCATTGAGCTCGTGCATCAAGCTACAAAGGCGGAACGCCAAGTGCAAGATGACTTCAAGTACGCCAAGTACTCATCCAAGACCTACGGCTCCTCCAACAACCAAGCTTCAACAACTCCTCCAACATCTACATCAACCAAACTTTCTTCAAGAAACGACGAGAAGTCAAGTTACAAGAAGACTTCGGCAAGTTCAAGTCGTCTTCCTCCTACTACAAGCAACCTCAAGCCGCGTGCTTCATCCTCTACTCCGACCGATGAGACCATCAAGACAAGCTCCTTCAAGTGTTTCACTTGCGGTGGCCGAGGCCACAAGTCATACGAATGCACCAACAAGCGCACCATGATCCTCAACGACGATGGCACATATGACTCCATGAGTGAAGAGGAGATGGAAGCTCTTGAGCAAGTGGCCATGCACCGGCGAGTGAACGAAGATGAAGATGATCACGTCTTTTGTGATGAGGATTTGAGCCCCGCTCCCGTTGTCTCCAAGGTCTTGACTCTTCAACATCAACAAGAAGAAGACCAACGATGCCACATCTTCCACACAAAAGCCGGCATCAATGGACGGTCCATCAAGGTCATCATCGATGGAGGTAGTTGCCACAACTTGGCAAGTGAAGAACTATGCTCCAAGCTCCAATTGGTAAAGAGGAAGCACCCGCACCCTACAAGGTTCAATGGCTAAGTGACTCGCACACTATCGAGTCGAGCATACGGTCCAAGTCTCCTTCAAAATTGGCGCTTATGAAGACACGTTGAATGTGATGTGGTCCCAATGACCGTTTGCCACCTACTTCTAGGTCGACCATGGCAATTCGACCGTGGTGTCATCCACAATGGGCGCACCAATCACTATAGCTTCAAGATGAAAGGGAAGGAATATGTGCTACGACCTATGTCTCCTACTCAAGTGATAGCCGACAAGCAAGCCACACATCATAGAGAAAAGAGTGAGAAAGTGATCCACCCAAAAGTGAGTGAGAGCCACAAGCCAAATTTGGCGCCTCTTAGCCTAGAGAGAAAAACCTCATTCTATTTGCCACCAAAAGTGAGATGAGAGAAGTGTGTGAGAACCCATCGAGTGTGACGACTTTGTCCTTGTGTGCAAGGATGGAGAACCAAAAACTAACACCATTCACGAGCTACCTTTGGTGTTTCAATCTCTTTTGCAGGAATTTCAAGATGTTTTTCCCGATGAGCTACCTCCGGGTCTACCTCCTCTTCGAGGCATTGAGCATCGAATCGACCTCATCCCCGGAGCGCCTCTACCAAACAAAGCTCCATACCGCGTCAATCCGGAAGAAACCAAGGAGATTCAACGGCAAGTACAACAACTAATCGACAACGGTCATGTACGTGAAAGCTTAAGCCCTTGTGCCGTTCCCGTTATACTTGTACCTAAGCCCGACGGAAGTTTTCGCTTGTGTTCCGATTGTAGACCTATCAATGCGATCACCGTCCGTTATAGGCATCCCATTCCTCGCTTAGATGATATGCTTGATGAACTTAGTGGAGCCAACTTTTTCTCAAAAATTGACCTTAAAAGTGGCTATTATCAAATCCGCATACAAGAGGGTGATGAATGGAAAACTACTTTCAAAACCAAATTTGGTTTATATGAATGGTTAGTGATGCCTATGGATCTTTCGGAAGCTCCCGGTACTTTTGTGCGTCTTATGCATCATGTGCTTCGTCCTTATATTGGAGTCTTTGTTGTGGTTTACTTCGACGATATTCTTGTGTTTAGCAAAACCATGAAAGAGCACATCAATCATGTAAAATCTGTGTTGCAAACTCTTCGCAAGGAAAGCCTTTATGCAAACTTGAAAAAATGCACTTTTGGAGTTGACAAAGTGGTTTTCTTGGGTTTTGTAGTATCCTCAAAGGGTGTCCATGTTGATGAATCTAAAATTGAAGCAATTAAAACTTGGCCCCAACCCACCAATTTGCAACAAGTGCGAAGTTATCTTGGTCTTGCGGGTTTTTATCGCCGCTTTGTGAAAGATTTTAGCACAATTGCCGCTCCTTTGCATGCCTTGAGTAAGAAGAATACTCCCTTTGTTTGGGGAACTTTGCAATCAACCGCTTTTGATGAGCTCAAGTCTTTGCTTACTCATGCTCCGATTCTTGCTTTGCCCAATTTTTACAAAACTTTTGAGGTTCATTGTGATGCAAGTGGTACCGGAATTGGCGGAGTTTTGATGCAAGAAAAACGAGCCATTGCTTATTTTAGTGAAAAACTATCCGGTGCTCAACTTAATTATCCCATCTATGACAAAGAATTGTATGCTTTAGTGCGTGTGCTACATGTTTGGGAACATTACCTTAGACCTCATGAGTTTGTCATCCATACCGATCATGAAACGCTTAAGTACCTCAAAGGTCAAACTAAATTGAACAAGCGTCATGCAAAATGGAGTGAATTCATTGAATCTTTTCCTTATGTGATCAAGTACATTAAGGGTAAAGAAAATGTAGTTGCCGACGCGCTTTCACGCATATGCATGCTTGTCACTCAACTTGAATTGAATGTTATTGGTTTTGAGCATATAAAAGACTTGTATGAGCATGATCCATCTTTTGCTTCTCCTTATGCTAAGTGTTTGACGCATACGTCTTGGGAACAATATTACATCAAGGATGGTTATCTTATGAGAGCTAACAAACTTTGCATTCCCGAGTCTTCTCTTCGTTTGCTCCTTTTGGAAGAGGCTCATGGAGGCGGACTCATGGGACACTTTGGACGCGACAAGACATTCGCCACGCTCTCCAACAACTACTTTTGGCCCAAGATGTTCCATGACGCCTCACGCTTCACCAACCGATGCTATACATGTCGCAAAGCTAAGTCTAAAGCTCAATCTCATGGTCTTTACATGCCTCTTCCTATTCCGTATCAACCATGGGAAGACATTAGTATGGATTTTGTACTTGGTTTGCCTAGGACTCAAAATGGCAAGGATTCCGTGTTTGTTGTTGTGGATAGATTTTCTAAGATGGCACATTTCATACATTGCAACAAGATAGACGATGCTTCACATGTTGCAAATCTCTTTTGTAGGGAAATCTTGCGACTCCATGGCGTACCAAAGACAATCGTCTCCGATCGTGACGTCAAGTTCTTGAGTTACTTTTGGAAGACGCTATGTGCCAAGCTCGGAATCAAGCTCTTGTTCTCCTCGGCATACCATCCTCAAACCGACGACCAAACGGAGGTGACGAACCGCACACTATCCACGCTACTTCGTGTCTTGATCAAGAAGAACATCAAGGAGTGGGAAGCATGTCTACCCATCGCTGAATACGCCTACAATCGTGCAAGACATTCAACTACCGGCAAGTCCCCCTTCGAGGTCGTCTACGGTTTCAACCCGTTGTCCCCATTGGACATTCTACCACTTCCTCTCCAAGAGCGCACCAACATGGATGCAAGTGCACGAACAAGCTACATCAAGAAGATGCACGAGGATACAAGGCACACCATTGAGCGCCAAGTACAACGTCAAGCAAACAAACTCAACGCCAACAAGCAACCCATCGTCTTCAACATTGGTGATCTAGTGTGGCTACACCTTCGCAAGGACCGCTTCCCCAAAGAACGCAAGTCCAAGCTTCTCCCTCGAGCCGATGGACCTTTCAAGGTGCTAGCACGCTACAACGACAACGCTTACAAGATCGACCTACCTCGAGACAAATACAATGTGAGCGACATCTTCAACGTCAAGGACCTCGCACCATTCCATGGAGATGAAGCTTTTGATCCGAGGTCGGATCTCTCCCAAGGGGGGGGGGGAGATGATGCACAACATCCCACGATCATCCCCATGCATCCACAACCGTCTCATCAAGAGCCGAGAGGACCCATGACATGAGCTAGAGCTAAAGCTTTCGAGAACGAGGTGACCTCCTTCCTTACTGATATCGCATATGATCCACTCGAGACATGGCTACTACCTAAGTCCAATATACTATGCATGATGAGGTGTCAAGGGGAACCTCCCGAGGGTGCACGTGAAGACGGACAAGCCGCCAAGTCCATGGATGAAGAGAACCAACGGAAACGAGCAAGATCACCTTCCAGGCCCCGGACATCCGGCCCCTGGAGCATCTACCTCAGAATCAGCCAAACTGGCCAAGCCTACAGGGCCCGGACATCCGGCGTCCAAGCCCGGACATCCGGCCCCCAGCCTGGATATCCGGCCTGAAGCCCGGAAATCCAGCGCCCCTCACCAGATTCGGCAGAAACAGACGCCACAACCCGGACATCCGGCCGGGTAGCCCGGACATCCGGCGCCTCACGAAGGCCCGGACATCCGGCCCGACGCCCGGACATCCGGCCTCCCCTGCCTGCGTGCAGTGTATCCGGGACTTGTCCCATGTACCCCTTCGCCCCCGAGACTATATATACTTCATCCCCTTCCTCTTTCTAGGTTAGCATTGGATTAGCTCATATTCTTGTGTGAGAGCCTTTGCTCATCCACTTGGCTACTTCTCCTCGGAGATCAGGACCTCTACGGAGAAGATCCCCAAAGCGGATTCAAGACCCCCTTCTAGGGTGGACCCCATCAAGGCCTCCTCACGGAGAAGAATGGCTACCGTTTATATCTTTCCTTTGTTGATCTTGAATCTTGTGCCACTTTATGTGATCGGTGATCTAGCATTTGTGTGACCGATCCCTTGTTGGTTGAGTGTTCCTCTCTCGTTTTCCCCGTGTTTCCCTCTTGTTCTTCCGCGTGTTCTTCGTAATCCACCGTAGGATCCGCTCCAACGTGAAAGATCGTCCACGTAGGGTTCCGCCCTACATCACACAGGCAAGGTCCGGTCAGCCCAACAGTGCGGAGCGCACTGTGCTCGTTGCCTTCTCCTTGATCATGTGCTCGTCTTCGGTCGCCCACAGTTGCCGCGTGAGCTGCATCGCCTTCTCCCCCTCTCACTGACGCCGCTCGTCGCCGGGCGCCGTGGACACGTGTCCACCAGCGTAGCCCGAATCCCCATCGCCGCTCGCCTATAAATGGAGCCACCCCCAGCCTCCTCGAGCACCATTCACCACTCCCACACACCCCCACAAATGAGTAGGAAGCCGTAGCCCGGCCGAGCAGGCCGCGGGCTGCCGTCCCCGAGCTCGAGCTCGCCGGCGATCCCCTATGGTCGCCTCGGTAGCTCCAGCCCCTCCCAGGCCTGGGCGACCCCTCTAGGGCCTCCGCCTCTCTCCGGTGAGGCCATCTCGCCCGCTTGGAGACCATGGAGTGGCCTCCGTTCGTCGTCTTCCTCAACTCCGGCAACTACCGTGTTCTGCCTCCGCTTGCGAGGTTGATTCCGACGCTGCCCGACCACCCCTAGCCACGTTACGGGTACGGGCAGGTGCGCCACCGTCCCCTCTCTAAGTCCCTCCCTCTCGTTTTGGCCAAGAAGCCCTCGTCACCGGCGAAGCTCCAACGAAGCCGCGGCCTCCTCTGTTTCCTTCTCCCCCTCCCCCTCACCTGACTAGCGGGGCCCGCTAGTCAGCCACTCTGTACGCGTGCGAAGCGGTACAAGTGGTGGCGCCCTGAGGTTTTACGCCTTCGACGCCCCCCCCCCTCAGCTGTTTATTTAAATTCAAAATCATTTAAATTCCAGAGAGCTTCAAACAGTTATAACTCTTCAAGCATAAGTCCAAATGAATTGATTCTTTTTGCATTGTGTTGTTTGAAAAGAAATATAGCAGCTCACCAAAGATGAGATTTTTCTGAGCTGTTTAGAATTTTTGGTGATTTTCAGAAGTGTTCTTGATATTTGCTTTGTGTTTAAATTTATTTTCAGAGGGTGAGGCTTGTCTTGAGGATCACCAGAAGGCTTGTGAACCTCATCTGCACTAAGGCGAGCCACAGCAACATTTTCATGGTGTCATTCCAATATTTATGATTTTCTTACTTGAATGAAATGATTTATCCATGCATTTAAATAACTATTGTGTTATTTATATTTTGTTAAGTGTTAGCTAGTTAATATGCTTGATTTATAGAATGTGGAAACTAGCTTAGTTGGTGAAGCAAAGCTAGGATCTATTTATGGTGATGACAGAAATAATTTTTGTTAGGCATGTTAGTAATTGTTCAAAGTTTTGTTCTTGCATAAATAAATTGATAAAAATTTCCTAGGAAATATTCTGTTAAGTACTTGTTTAGTCATTTTTACTTGACTTACAGAAGGTTTGCACCTCACTTGGTTGATAAAGAAATTAGGAATTATTTGTGGGAAAATCTTTATTATTCACGTGAGAAATTATCGGAGTTACGTTCTTGCATGAGAAAGTAATAAAACTTGCTGCAAAATATTTTGGTTAATATGTGAGTTATATTGATCAGCAAAGTAATATGAGTTGTTGATGTTTATGCTTGGTGTAAATATGGATGACATCGGTCATTTTCATTATTAAGCGATGCATGTGTAGTTTTGCATTTCATGGCATGCTATGACACTGGTCATTTTCCTTTTAAGTTGAACCTGATTATAACTCAACTTGAATATACTGTTGACTGGGTCATGGTGCCGCTGAATCGAGTTTTTCCCAGTGCAGCCACATTTGCCTTTTTGGGAAGACCTTGATTCGGTCCATTGACATTGCCTCTGGTTGGTGCCTCCAACTAGGGAAGATTGTGTCGTGTTCACCCTGGCCCAGTAAGCATGCATAACCTTGTGTGCCCGTTGTTGAGATTTGGTACCGGGTCCCCGGGTGGGATTGTTTTGGCCACGACGGTGGTCGGTGTGTCTTTGGTAGACACGGGGCCACCCATGACTAGTCCGTTGGGGATTGGGTCGGAGTGGCCGTGGAGAGTGTCATGGCAATGGAAGGGTTTTGTCGAAATGTCGTTGGTCCACCCGAATGGGAGTGCGAGGCCATGGGTTCCGTGGTGTGGGTACAGTGTGCTACCTCTGCAGAGTGTATAATCTATCGATAGTCGAGTCCACGGTCAAGGACACCTCGTAGTAGGTCCCACCATGAGTCAACGTTTAATAAAATTTGCACACTAAGCTATGAACTTTGCATTGTCGAGGATGGAAGAAAGGCCATCGAGATATTCGGGACCAGAGATTGGTCATGGTTGTGATCGCCGTAAGGATCACGAGTTACTCTTGTTAAGACCATGTTGGTGGTTTGTTTGTGATCCGGGAATGATCATGGTTGGTAAGTTGTCCCGAGGGACGTTCGAGCATGATCACATCATGTTTGACATATAGTGTTGCATTATTAATAATTGGTTAAGTATCATGATATTGTTTGCCATTATGACTATGCCTGTTGTGGGATTGCAAGTACATTCAATGTACTGACCTGGCGTGTCATGCCAGATTTCAGGAAAGTCTCGTTGGAGAGAAGCGCTGCTCGAGTCTAGATCGTGACCACATCGGTGTCCCTGTGATATGGAGCTTCCACTATGATGTTATTCCACTGCCACGTAGTTGTCCTGATCGAGGCCCCTTTATGTTCACTAAACAATGTACAAATTGGTCAGCCGCACCGGGTGTGCTGCTTGGCCTCGACATCTGTTGTAATATAAACTCTGTTCTGCTAGCATCAATAAAGCGGTTGTTTTCTGTACCAAGATGTTGTGTGTTGCCAGAAGACATGGTCTCTGGGCTGGCAATGCATGGTACACCGGTCGCTTTGAGCCGGGGTGCCACAACGCTGGTATCGAGCCGCTACCGATCGTAGGCCTAGATCGCGCGCGTGTTAAGCGGGCGTTAGATACGAGTTTAAGTTGAGTGCCGGTAGTAATTTTGTGCTGATTGTTGCATTGCATGCATTCGGTTTATATATTTTTTATGCTAACCTGCTAATGGTTCTGATGTAGATGGCTCCGATGCCGTATCCGTGCCAGTTGCAGCTGATGTCGTACACGTCACCCTACCTCCTTTGCAACGTGTGGCGTCAGCTGTACCCTATCGGAGACGACCCAGTCTATTGTGTGTGTCGGGAGCATCTAGTTGATTCAGTGTATGAGTATCATGCAGTGGTCACTCTGCGCACTAGTTCCGATTCCAGCACTTACACTTGTACTTCTCGGAGCGATTATGCCTCCACCGCTTCTCTGGCTGTCCAGTTTGCTGCATTCGAGGTCCTTGTCGAGCTTCTCTACAACGAGGTCTGAATGCAGAACCACCCAGGTTTCTATTACTACCCATCTCTGCACGACAACGGTTGTGTCCGTTTCCCTATCATTGATCCGGAGTCTGATAGTGTTGCTAGCCACCTTGCTCGTTATGTCACTGCTAGCTATCTGATGATCCACGTGCTGGCTCGAGAGCTGACTCGGGCCCGTACTGCTTTAGCCGCTGCCTTAGTCACTACTAGATCTGTCACTACTCCATCTTCCCTGGGATTTACCCTTTATATTCCAGTTAGTTCTAGCTCCCCTATTTCACCGGTTACTCCTCCGAGTAGCACGGGCGTCTCGGCCGTGAACCCTCTCAGTACTCCTGCCGAGTGGGTTTCACTTCTCACTACTCCTGTAGCCCCGATGCTTCATCCTACCCCTACCCCTGAGGGAGAGCCCTCGAGGCAGCGCCTCGTGTTACCTTTAACCCGGTGGTTTCCGTTAACCACGTCAGTTCGGGATCCGAGACCGCTTCAGGGGAGGACACCGCAGCACCAGCAGAGCAGTAGTATCTTTGAGTATTCGCAATCATCTGGATGATGTACGGATGTATTCGTACGAGTCGTGATGTTTTGTTGCATGTATGAGAGTAGTTGAACCAGTCATGTTGTTTATCTTTCATGTATGGGTCTATGTATAATTATGTTGAGACTTTATTCGCCGTATTTTCTTTGCACTTTTGTTTCTCTGGGATTTGTCGTTGGCTTTTCCCCAATTTTATTCTTGGATGTGTTCTCATCTTGATTGCGTTGTCTTGGAAAAAATCCACAATAGGATGACGTGGGGAGGCAGCAGTAGCAACGTTCATGAGGGAACCCCTGTTCGTCATTCTGCACGACAGGCAGGACATTCTCTCGAACCGTATGTTCCGCCACCACCTCCACCGCGAAATCCGCCCTCCACCGAGAAAATTCTGCGTATGTTTGAGGAAAGAAGGAACAATGATCTGATTGAAATATTGAGAAGTGTGCAAGCTATGGTTGGACAGAATGGAAATCAGAACGGTCATCACTCAAAACTGCCAGATTTTCAAAGGACCAATCCACCCAGTTTCAGCCAGATTGTTGACCCATTGGATGCAGACGATTGGTTGCGCACCATTGAGAAAAAGCTTGAGATTGCTCGTACTGAAGAAAATGATAAAGTTCCATTTGCAACTCATTATCTTGAAGGCGCAGCTGCCATATGGTGGAAAAAATACAAAAGTCATGTGGCCGGTTGATGAGGAAATCACCTGGGAAAGGTTTAAAGACCACTTCCGAAAATATCATATCCCTGCTGGAGTTATGAGACCAAGCAACGTGAATTTCTCGCACTCGTCCAAGGAAATCAGTCTGTGGCTGAATATTTGCAAAAATTCAATCATCTGGCCCGTAACTCTCTTTATGACGTGGCCACCGAAGAAAGGAAGATTGACAGATTTCTTGGAGGCCTCAATCCGCAACTTCGGTGTTTTCTCAGTATGCTTGATTTCCCAGATTTCCAAACTCTGGTGAACAAGGCTTTCATTGCTGAACGCGAGCACAAGCTTATAGTAGATAATAGGCCTGTTAACAACGACAACAAGCGTAAGTTTGAGCCAAAGAAGGATGGGCAACCCGTGCAAAAGGCTCGTACCTGGCAGCAGACTCAGGTGGAATATAAGCCAAATTGGCAGCAGAATGTTAACAAGACCACCACTCAAGTCAAGAATGTTGTGACCAACCCAAACACATGAGGAGCGTCAGCGCAATAATTCTTGCTTCAATTGTGGGCAGAATGGACATTATGCCAGACAGTGCCCCAAGAACAACAAGACGAATGCCATAAGCAGGCCACAAGTCAACTTTATGGAGTCGTGGCCAACCTAGCAAAACTTCACTGGGCACGTGCATCATATCTCCGCCAATGAAGCCCAAGAGAAGCCAGAAGTTGTCATTGGTATGTTTTCTGTTAATGACATACCTGCCGTAATTTTATTTGACTCTGGGGCTTCCCATTCTTTTATTTCTCAGAGTTTTGCTGCCCAAAACAACTTTCCTTGCACGCTTTTGGGCAAAAATATGCTGGTACAAACCCCGGGATCTATAATCAAGAGCAATCTGGTTTGCCATGATCTGGAAATCAATATCAACAGAGTCTACTTTCCAACCTCTCTGATCATCATTGAGTCTGAAAAGTTGGATATTATATTGGGTATGAATTGGTTGACCAAATATCAAGTTTGCATAAACTGTGCAACCCGAGAAGTCACTTTGACCAGTCTGAATGGGCAACCTACCAAATTCTACGCTCGCAAGAATATACCCAAACAAGAATTGGTTTGCGCCGTTGTGGCTGAATTGGAATTTATTCATGTGGTCAGCGAGTACCCTGATGTATTTCCGGAAGAACTGCCAGGCATGCCACCAGATCGGGAACTGGAGTTTGCAATAGATCTTGTGCCCGGAACTACACCTCTATACAAGAAGTATTACCGGATGCCCTCATCAGAATTAGTGGAGCTAAAGAAACAGCTTGATGAATTGCTCCAGAAAGGTTATATTCATCCCAGCTCTTCACCATGGGGATCACCTGCTATTTTCGTGGACAAAAAGGATGGTAGTCTCCGCATGTGCGTAGATTACCGCCAGCTGAATGAGGTCACCATAAAAAATAAATATCCGCTGCCAAGGATTGATGATCTGTTTGATCAGCTCAGTGGGGCTAAAGTATTCTCTAAAATCGATTTACGGACCGGATATCATCAGCTCAAGATTTAAAAGGAGGATATTCCTAAGACCGCGTTCACTACTCGGTACGGTCTTTACGAATATACCGTGATGTCCTTTGGTCTCACCAATGCCCCTTCTTTCTTCATGCATATGATGAACAAAGTGTTCATGGACTTCCTCGACAAATTCATGGTAGTCTTCATTGATGACATCCTTATTTACTCCAAGGGTGAAGAAGAGCACAAGGATCACCTCCGAGTAGTGCTGCAACGACTCCGCAACCATCAGTTATACGCCAAATTCAGTAAATGCGAATTTTGGCTCAAGCAAGTTGGATTTCTCGGACATGTACTATCCGCTGAAGGTATAGCCGTGGACCTGAGCAAAGTAAAGGATGTGCTCGATTGGGTGCCGCCCACGATTGTGACGCAGATCCGGAGTTTTCTTGGATTGGCGGGATATTACCGTCATTTTATTGAAGGGTTTTCCAAGATTGCTAAACCCATGAAGGAGCTGCTCAAGAAGGATAAGAAGTTTGAATGGACAGAGGACTGTGAGAAAAGTTTTAGTGAGTTAAAGATATGTTTGACAACCACACCTGTATTGACTCTTCCAGACATTTACCGCAGTTTTGATGTGTATTGTGACGCCTCCAGGCAAGGCATTGGTTGCGTACTTATGAAGGACATCAAGGTTGTGGCATATGCATCGCGACAGCTACGACCCAATGAGGGAAATTACCCTACTCATGATTTGGAATTGGCTGCGGTGGTTCATGCGTTAAAAATTTGGAGACACTATCTCATTGGAAAAAGGTGCCAAATTTTTACCGACCACAAGAGTCTCAAATACATCTTTACTCAGCCAGACCTAAACCTCCGTCATCGAAGATGGCTAGAGTTGGTCAAGGATTATGACCTTGGAATAAATTACCACCCGGGTAAGGCCAACGGTGTTGCAGATGCACTCAGTCGAAAGCCCGCCAGCTTAAATGTCATATTGAAATCATTGCCTCCCAAACTCCAAGAGGAGATCGCTCAGCTCAACTTGATCATAGTGGATGCTGGCCTCACTAATATTTTGGAAGTTACGCCCACACTTGAGATAGAGATCCGCAAGGCCTAGCCCGCAGACGCCAAGCTACAAAGACGTGCCAAGGGCCAGATGGCAGATTAGGCCCCTGATTTCTCCAAGGACAAATTTAGTACCCTCCGATTCCGTGGACGAATTTGTGTGCCCAATCAACCGGACTTGAAGAAGAAAATCATGTCAGAAGCACACGAATCCTCATATTCCATTCACCCGGGAGGTACGAAAATGTATGAGGATCTTAGACAAATATTCTGGTGGGATGGAATGAAGAAAGACATTGCCTATTTCGTAGCCTGTTGCGACATATGGAAAGCTGGCCCCCAGATTTATTGGTCCATTCTCGATTATGTCTCGAGTGGGTACTGTTGCATATCAACTGGAACTACCCCCTGAATTGGCAGACGTGCACAACGTGTTTCATGTTTCGCAATTGAGATGATGCATATCCCCGCCTGAGAAAAGGACTTCTATGGCTGAGATAGAGTTGGCAAAAGATTTAACTTATGAAGAGAGACCGTTTAAAATTTTGGATCAGATGGAAAGGGTCACTCGCAGTAAAGTCAGAAAATTTTACAAGGTTCAGTGGGAGCATCACACAGAATCAGAAGCGACTTGGGAGCGGGAAGAATTCCTTAGGGATCAGTATCCAGAGTGGTTTTCCCAAGCAACCGAATCTCGAGGACGAGATTCATTCTAGGTGGGGGAGTTTTGTGACAGCCTAGTTTTTGCCCTCTCTTATTTGCTTGATCTTCATTTGAAATTTTTCTAAAACTTGGAGTTTTTGAATCTTTTCATATGGACTTAAAAACTTGGGCATCCTTGGCTTTCACCCAAGTGCTTCACTTCCCTCCTAAATCATCATTTCTTTTCCAATCCACCCCAAAATAATCTTTGGAATATTTTTTCTTAAATGAAAAATATTCATTTTCTCTCAAAAACCCTAGCCAGATCAGTATGCTCCAAAGCAACCCCAATTTTTATGGCTCAGAAAAATTTGAGATAATTCACAAATATTCTGTGAACCCTAGGGCACGTCCCTGAGCAAAAATATTTCATCACTTTTTGGAATATTTTTGCTACAGAAAATATTTTCTGATCTGGACAGAAATTGTGATTTCTACAGCAACTACCATTTTACTTACTCCATTTGGCCTAAACTTTCTTGTGAAACTTCACCTTAGTAACTCATGGCTAGCCTCCAAAGCACAGCCTCCAACTCCCAGCCATTTGACCTTAGTAACCTGTCAAAGTTACTGATCAGAATCTTACCTGTCTTGTAAAAACCTCTCTACTGCACCTGGATCCAAACCAAACCGTGGTAAACTTCAAAACCACCATGAACAAACTGCCAGACATGATTTTTGGACTTAGGTTGGCCCAAGGAGAGAGTTCGCGCGGTGACCATGCGTGTCCATGATGCCAGACATGCGTGTCGACGCGCTCTGGGTGCCGCCGAACGCTATGTTCGCACGTGCTCGCTTCCCTCGTCTGCCCTAGCGTGCCAAACCGTGCCACCATCTTCATCTCAACGCCATTAACTTCCCTCTGGCGCTCGCCGACGCCGGAGCTCGCCACAGCAAGCACGGGCAAGGTCCGGCCAGCCCAACAGTGCGGAGCGCACTGTGCTCGTCCCCTTCCCTTGATCCTGTGCTCGTCTTCGTTCGCCCACAGTTGCCTTGTGAGCTGCGTCGCCTTCTTCCCCTCTCACTGACACCGCTCATCGCCGGGCGCCATGGACATGTGTCCACCGGCGGAGCTCGAACCCCCCACGCCGCTCGCCTATAAATGGAGCCACCCCCAGCCTCCTCGAGCACCATTCACCACTCCCACACACCCCCACAAACGACTAGGAAGCCGTAGCCCGGCCGGGCAGGCCGGGGGCCGCCGTCCCCGAGCTCGAGCTCGCCGGCGATCCCCTTTGGTCGCCTCGGTAGCTCCAGCCCCTCCCAGGCCTGGGCGACCCCTCCAGGGCCTCCGCCTCTCTCCGGTGAGGCCGTCTCGCCCGCTTGGAGCCCCTAGAGTGGCCTCCGTTCGCCGTCTTCCTCAACTCCGGCAACCATCGTGTTCTGCCTCCGCTTGCGAGGTTGATTCCAACGCTGTCCGACCACCCCTACCCACGCTACGGGTACGGGCAGGTGCGCCACCGTCCCCTCTCTAAATCCCTCCCTCTCGTTTTGGCCAAGAAGCCCTCATCGCCGACGAGAGCTCCGGCGAACCCGCGGCCTCCTCTGTTTCCTTCTCCCCCTCCCCCTCACCTGACTAGCGGGGCCCGCTAGTCAGCCACTCTCAGACTGCTGAAGCGGTATGAGTGGTGGTGCCCTGAGGTTTTACGCCTTCAACGCCCCCCCCCCCTCAGCTGTTTATTTAAATTCAAAATCATTTAAATTCTAGAGAGCTTCAAACAGTTATAACTCTTCAACCATAAGTCCAAATGAATCGATTCTTTTTGCATTGTGTTCTTTGAAAAGAAATCTATCAGCTCACCAAAGATGAGATTTTTCTGAGCTGTTTATAATTTCTGGTTATTTTCAGAAGTGTTCTTGATATTTGCTTTTTGTGTTTCAATTTATTTTCAGAGGGTGAGGCTTGTCTTGAGGATCACCAGAAGGCTGTGAACCTCATCTGCACTAAGGCAAGCCACATCAACATTTTCATGGTGTCATTTCGATGATTTTCTTACTTGAATGAAATGATTTATCCATGCATTTAAATAACTATTGTGTTATTTATATTCTGTTAAGTGTTTGCTAGTTAATATGCTTGATTTACAGAATGTGGAAACTAGCGTAGTTGGTGAAGCAAAGCTAGGATCTATTTATGGTGATGATAGAAATAATTTTTGTTAGGCATGTTAGTAATTGTTCAAAGTTTTGTTCTTGCATAAATAAATTGATAAAAATTTGCTAGGAAATATTCTGTTAAGTACTTGTTTAATCATTTTTACATGACTTACAGAAGGTTTGCACCTCACTTGGTTGATAAAGAAATTAGGAATTGTTTGTGGGAAAATCTTTATTATTCACGTGAGAAATTAATCGGAGTTTCGTTCTTGCATGAGAAAATAATAAAACTTGCTGCAAAATATTTTGGTTAATATGTGAGTTATATTGATCACTAAAGTAATATGAGTTGTTGATGTTTATGCTTGGTGTAAATATGGATGACATCGGTCATTTTCATTATTAAGCGATGCATGTGTAGTTTTGCATTTCATGGCATGCTATGACACCGGTCATTTTCCTTTTAAGTTAAACCTGATTATAACTCAACTTGAATATACTGTTGACTGGGTCATGGTGCCGGTAAATCGAGTTTTTCCAAGTGCAGCCACATTTGCCTTTTTGGGAAGGCCTTGATTCGGTCCATTGACATTGCCTCTGGTCGGTGCCTCCAGCTAGGGAAGGTTGTGTCGTGCTCACCCTGGCCAGGTAAGCAGGCATAACCTTGTGTGCCCGTTGTTGAGATTATGGTACCGGGTCCCCGAGTGGGATTGTTTTGGCCACGACGGTGGTCGGTGTGTCTTTGGTAGACACGGGGCCACCCAGGACTAGTCCGTTGGGGATTGGGGCAGAGTGGCCGGGAGAGTGTCATGGCAATGGAAGGGTTTTGTCAGAATGCCGTGGGTCCACCCGAATCGGAGTGCGAGGCCATGGGTTCCGTGGTGTGGGTACAGTGTGCTACCTCTGTGGAGTGTATAATCTATCAATAGCCGAGTCCACGGTCAAGGACACCTCGTAGTAGGTCCCACCATGAGTCAACGTTTAATAAAATTTGCACACTAAGATATGAACTTTGCATTGTCGAGGATGGCAGAAAGGCCATCGAGATATTCGGGACCAGAGATTGGTCGTGGTTGTGATCGTCGTAATGATCACGAGTTACTCTTGTTAAGACCACTTGGTGGTTTGTTTGTGATCCGCGAATGATCACGGTTGGTAAGTTGTCCCGAGGGACGTTCGAGCATGATAACATCATGTTTGACATATAGTGTTGCATTATTAATAATTGGTTAAGTATCATGATATTGTTTGCCATTATGATTATGCCTGTTGTGAGATTGCAAGTACATTCAATGTACTGACCTGGCGTGTCATGCCATATTTCAGGAAAGTCTCCTTGGAGAGAAGCGTTGCCCGAGTCTAGATCGTGACCACATCGGTGTCCCTGTGATATGGAGCTTCCGCTACGACGTTATTCCGCTGCCACGTAGTTGTCCTGATCGAGGCCCCTTTATGTTCACTAAATAATGTACATATTGTTCAGCCGCACCCGGTGTGCTGCTTGGCCTCGACATCTGTTGTAATATAAACTCTGTTCCGCTAGCATCAATAAAGCGGCTGTTTTCTGTACCAAGACGTTGTGTGTTGCCAAAAGACATGGTCTCTGGGCCGGCAACGCATGGTAAACCGGTCGCTCTGTGCCGGGGTGCCACATTACGAAGCACCCATTTGGTACCAATGATGTTGTGGTTGTTGTCGGGCTTCTCGACCAATGTCCACACTTGGTTTCTCTCAAAGTTGTGTAGCTCTTCATGCATGGTGTTTATCCAATCCGGATCTAATGCTTCTTCAACCTTCATAGGTTCAATGCTAGAGATGAACAAATAATGTTCACAAAAATTCGCCAAACGAGTTTTAGAGCGAGTGATTCTCCCGGTTTGGATATCATTGTAGATTTGCTCGACGGGATGGTCTTTGACGACTCTTGCTCGAACACGTGAAAGCTTTTGCTTGGCTCGGGGTGGAACATCCTCATCATCTTGTTCTCCTTCTTGGCCTTCTTCATTGTTGATGTTGTCGTTCTCTTGTCGCGGTGGAGAAGGAGGTTTGTGATGTTCATCTTGGTGTACTTCCTTGTTTTCTTCATTGGTGTGTCCCACTTGTAGATGCTTCCGTATCAACTCTTGGTTCACTTTGTCGTGAGGTGGAGGCTTCTACTTGGACGGGTGAGGTACTCTTCTTCACCTCCGTTGGGCGAATCTTGCCAGTAGACAAGTCTTGGATTGCTTCCGAAGAGTCTTTGTCTCCTACGTCAATTGGCAATTGCTCTACTTCCGAGCCGTTAGATTCATCAAACTTCACATCTACCGTCTCTTCAACCTTTCGAGTGAAATTGTTGTAGACACGGTAAGTGTGAGAGTTTGAGCCATAACCAAGTAGGAAACCTTCAAGAGATTTAGGAGCAAATTTAGAACGACGATGCTTATCAAGAATGTAGCACTTTGAGCTGAATACTCGAAATTATCCAACTTGGGGTTTGTTACCGGTGAGGAGCTCGTATGCCGTTTTGCCGAGTAGCTTGTGAAGATACAAGCGATTTGTTGCATGACAAGCTATCTCAACCGCTTCCGCCCAAAAGTCTTTTGGAGTCTTGTACTCATCAAGCATCGTTCTTGCCATCTCAATAAGAGTTCGGTTCTTCCTCTCAACAACTCCATTTTTTTGAGGGGTGTACGTAGCCGAGAACTCGTGTGAAATCCCTTCTTCGTCAAGAAAGGTATCCACATTTGTGTTCTTGAACTCCGTTCCGTTGTCGCTCCAAACCTTATTGATCTTCACGTCAAATTGATTTTGGGCCTTCCAAGCGAAGTTTTTTAAGATCTTTTGGACCTGTGATTTATCATCAAGAAAGAACACCCACGTAAATCTTGAAAAGTCATCGACTATGACTAGACAAAATGAGTTACCACCGAGACTTTTGTACGCATTGGGACCAAAGAGATCCATGTGAAGTAGCTCGAGCGGTCTTCTCGTGGTCATGATGTTCTTCACAGGGTGACTCCCTCCAACTTGTTTTCCTGCCTGACAAGCACTATAAAGTCTATGCTGATCAAATATAACATCTTTTACTCCAAGGATATGATCACCTTTAATAAGCTTATCAAGATTTCGCATGCCCACATGACCTAACCTTCTATGCCACAACCAGCCTTTAGAAGATTTATCAATTAGCAAGTTCTAGGTTGAGCCTTTTTAGTGAAATCAACAATGTAAAGATCACCTCTACGTATACCGGTGAAGACCATTTAATGATTGTCTCTTCGAAACACTTGGCAATCTACTTCAATAAATAGGACATTGAAACCGAAATCAGCAAGTCTAGATACTGAAAGTAAATTGTACCCAAGAGATTCAACGAGCATGACATTTTGTATGGAGCTATCATTTGAGATGGCCACCTTACCGAGGCCAACCACCTTACCCTTTGAGTTATCACCAAAAGTGACATACTTTCGAGGGCCGTCGTTTTCAGCAAGCTCACGAAACATATCTTTGTCTCCAGTCATATGATCAGTACATCCACTATCAAGGACCCATTCCTTTCCTCCAGCCATGTAGCCGCGAAGATTAGCCATAAGACCAAAGTGTCTCATAGCATCATCAAGATCATAGTCACTATCATCATCCTCGTCATAGTATCAATGTTGAACATCGTCTTGTGATTGATCAACTCCTAGAGAGGGTAATTCATTAGATAAATGACCATCACAATGGTCATCATTATGAATTCTAATAGCTTCGGAAATGATATTGCTAATAATTCCAACATCTCCTTTGGCACGCATGAGGTCACGAAGCTCAAATAGACAATCATCAAACTTAGGATCACTAGTACTCATCTTACTCAACGCAATAGACTTATGGAGAATTTCATCTATGTTTTGCAAGGAATAGTTTGGAAATCTTTCCTCAAAAAATCGCCATATAGTGTAGGCACACTCAAGAGTAGGAAAACATCCAATCAAGTTTCTAGGCAAGCCTCTAGTGATAAGGTTAACAGTTCTAAGGTTGCGGATCATGTCAATAGACTCATCAAGGGTAGGATGTGAAGGATCAACATGAGGTGCACAAGGGCTAGTAATGTACTTGTTCAAATGATATTCATTGAAAATCTCAAGCATGTCATTTTTCCATTCATGACAGAACTCTCCATCAAGAATAGGCACTCTATGTCTAAGACTCCCCAATGTAGACACATCCATCTTCCTCCAATGGTGATTAAACCAAAGCAATGGAGACCAATGCTCTGATACGAATTGAAAGGATCGAGAAGAGGTGTCTAGTGGGGGGTGAATAGACTCTAATCAAGACAAGTTGCAGTTTTTAATTTCCTTAAGTTGATGTGGAGTTTTGGCACAATTTTAAACATTCACAATACATATCAAGCAAGCATGACAAGAGTATATGAGCAGCGGAAAGTAAAGCATGCAATTGCAAGAATGTAAAGTGGAGGGATTGGAGTGTGCAAACGCAATTTGAAGACACGGAGATTTTTTTATCCGTGGTTCCGATAGGTGGTGCTATCGTACATCCATGTTGATGGAGACTTCAAGCCACGAAGGGTAACGGTTGCGCGAGTCCACGGAGGGCTCCACCCATGAAGGGTCCATGAAGAAGCAACCTTGTCTATCCCACCATGGCCGTCTCCCACGAAGGACTTGCCTCACTCAGGTACATAGATCTTCACGAAGTAGGCGATCTCCTTGCCCTTACAAACTCCTTGGTTCAACTCCACAATCTTGACGGAGGGTCCCAAGTGACACCTAGCCAATCTAGGAGACACCACTCTCCAAGAGGTAACAAATGGTGTGTTGATGATGAACTCCTTGCTCTTGTGCTTCAAATGATAGTCTCCCCAACACTCAACTCTCTCTCACAGGATTTGGATTTGGTGGAAAGAAGATTTGAGTGGAAAGCAACTTGGGAAGGCTAGAGATCAAGATTTATGTGGTTGGAATTGGAATATCTTGACCTCAACACAAGTGTAGGTGGTTCTCTCTGAGAAAATGTATGTTGGAAGTGTAGGCATGTTCTGATGGCTCTCTCCACGAATGAAGAGTGGGTGGAGGGGTATATATAGCCTCCACACAAAATCTAACCGTTACACACAATTTACCAAACTCGGTGGGACCGATTCAGAGAACTCAGTCAGACCGATTTAGTTCATAATGTGACCGTTAGGCATTTCGGTGGGACCGATATGATCAACTCGGTAGGACCGATGTGCTAGGGTTAGGGTAAAGCCTCAACTCGGTTTGACCGATTACACAAACTCGATGGGACCGATTTGTGTAATAAGCGAAACAGAGAGTTGGCCAAGCAAATTCGGTGGGACCGATTTGCATACCTCGGTGGGACCGAAATTATTGCAATAGGCAACAGAGAGTTTGCAAGCCCATCTCGGTGAGACCGAATTGATTAGGGTTTCTGGCAGTGGCTATGTCCACTGAACTCGGTGGCGCCGGATAGAAAGTTTCGGTGGGGCCGAGTTTGACTTTTGGTTTGGGACATATGTGGATGTGAGAAAGTGGTTGAGAGCTTTGGAGCATATCACTAAGCACTTTGAGCAAGCAAGCCATTAAGAAACACCTCATCCCCTCTTAATAGTATTGGCTTTCCTATGGACTCAATGTGATCTTGGATCACTAAAATAGAAAATGTAGAGTCCTGAGCTTTGAGCTTGAGCGAATCCTTTGTCCTCAGCATTTAGAAGGGGTTCCACATCCTCTAGTCCATGCCACTCCATTGTTGAACTTATCTGAAACATACTAGGTAGAAGCATTAGTCCAACAAGAGATATGTTGACATTAATTACCAAAATCATCCAGGGAGCACTTGTGCTTTCAAGAGCCACTCAATTCATCAAGCATATCATCTAGCCTAGGAATAAGATGACGATAACGAATGGCAATATTATTAATGCATCCACAATCAACACACATACGCGATGTACCATCCTTTTTCGGCACTATAATAATAGGAACATCATCAACAGTAGGTACACTGGCACCAGAAGTTTGACCAGGCTCAAGGGGAACGCGTTGTGCTCGTCCCACTTGATTTGGAAGGCGATGTTGTTGTTGTAGAGGTGCGACAGGTGTAGCTGGCGGTGGTTGTGGAAGACGTGCGAGCAATTCATTAAACTTGTTATCGAGCTTTGTTTCGAATGCCTTCTCAATGACATCTATCTTCTCCATGGCCTCTTCAAATCTGTTTAGCACATCTTCCACCTGTCACTCATCATTTGTTGAAACTTATCATGACGCTCCTTGTTCGTTAAGTTCTCCCAGTCAATCTCATCGGGTTGTGATCCTTCCATGGTTAGCAATAATAGAAACACACAAGAATATGATCCTACAGACTACTAACAAGTGGTGGTGGTGGGTATCACAAATCTGTCAAGCAAATCTTAAATTCTTACCAGTTCTTACCCAACAGCAAGCGGTGATCGGCAACCATTGTAATCAAAACTCTCAAAGCTTGGATAGAGCGATTACCAGGGAGAGTCAAACGCACGACGTAGATGTATGTGGAGCTGGGAAAGCTTATAATATGGTAGCAAAAAGGGTCAGCAATAATCAATTCAGAGATGCAAAGTTTAATAAACGCTCAACGACGGTACTGTGCTGGTCCTAGGCTAGACCGTGCTAGAGACGCGAGCCTAGATCACTAACAAAATCACGGCGCTGCATGTAAACAAGGGAGGAGTTCGCTCTGAATTTTTTTCCTTTTTTGTTCACTTTTTTTTTGTAGTTTTTTCCTCTTTTATTTTGCTCTACAACAAATTTTTTTTCAAAAAATCTACAAATGATCTAAAAACTACCAAGCCAGAATTTGTTTTGCTCCGCAACAAATTTATTTTTTGAAACTGGAACTATTTTTCTACTACAGGTAGCATGAAAGTTCGGGAGTCCTACTCTGTCACGACTCGGAGTATGGCGTGATCTGGAAATCCAAAACAGAGTAACAAAATACTGGAGTCGGACTAGGATTGGTGGCGGAGATGAATCTGGTGGAACTCGTACTTGTGGCGGAGATGAATCTGGTTGAACTCGGACAGGTGGCGGATATATGTTGCAGGTGGACTCGAATTGGCGTGATGGCGGCAGATATGTGGTGGCGTATATGTACTCGGATTGGTGGTGAATATGTGGTGGTGGTATATGACAGCGACGATGAAGTTGGTGCGGTGGTGGTATATGGCAGCAGTGATGATGATGATGCGGTGGTGATATATGGCAGTGGCGACGTCACAACCTGTGAACAGAACTCGAAACTCTAAAGGACTAGACACTAAGACCAGCAACTTGACACGATGATGCAACCGCAAATTCAACAAAGCAAATACACAAAAGATTATGCAAAGGCTCAGATTGGTTCGGATAGGATGAACTAACCCTAAATTTTTTTTGGCTTTTTCGTGGACTTTAGGTATGAAGAACAGACTCGATCTAAACTACTAAAAACTATAAAATCTCACAGAGCAACCTAGAAATCTGATACCACTTGATAGAGGCGAAAGTGTCCCGATGTTTCGATGATATGGTGGCTATCGTTTTCTGTGGGAGTCGACCTTGACGATCCGACTATGAACGTGCGAGACGTCGCGCCTTAGCAATCGCTAAATCAACTTCCGAGGGTTACTGACCACGCCAGAGCACAATCAACCTGACCACGAGGGTCTGTTTCCTGCGAGCAAACGAAGAACAAGCAAGAAACTAAGATTGCAATCTGGATATTGCGAATATAAGAGGAAAGCTTTATTAATGATGGTGGGGTTTTGTGACGCCTTTCTCTGGTCGTTGAACACAAATGAAGTAGGAGAAGTTGCAGCTATGGCGAAAATTTAATCTAAACAAAACTCAAAGTCTAAACGATGCCCTAAGGGATGTATATATCTAATAAGAGGGGGAATTTCGTGGCCCTTGAAGGAGGGATCCGAAACCAACCCTAATTCTTGTTTCCCCACACATACGGACTCTAAAAACAGCCTATACTTGACTATTTCGAAATTACATGGGCCTGGCCCAAAAATGAGGTGACACAGTACCTATAATAACCTCTGGACGAAATTTATGAAGGAGCATCTTGTATATTTCATCCAAGGCTTCATGCACTCATTGTGGTGGCTTCAAAGTCCTGAAATAATAACTTGTAAGTCTGTTCTTGTTCCCCTTGCGCATGCCATCATCTCCATGCTTAATCTTGCTCCAATGTTCATCCCTCTTGTCCAAGCTAGGCCCTTCATTTGTAAGCAAGACAAATGTATCCAATTTAGGCAGCATCATATTTTCATGAACATTAGAATCATTACCAAGAAACGAAAGTACCTGGTAATTTAATTGGCATGCGCGAGCTCTAGTAATTGGTCCAGTATGTATAGCAGCAGGGGCTGTGGGCGTAACAATGGTATTGATGTCCTCATCAGTGCAGGGGCGCGCACGGGCACTAGCGCTGGGATGTGCACGAGCTCACGCGGGTCCGCGGAGACCTTGCTGTCGCCCGCGGCTTCCAGCTCTGTGATAGTGCTCGGGGGCCAGCCCGTCAATGCTACGGGGATGGTCGCTGGCGCGGGCTCGGGGATGGGAGCTAGGACGGGCGAGGGGGAAGCAACCTCCACGTCCAGCTCGTGCAGGGCCATGTCCATGAGGCCCCATTCCTCCTTACTTTGTATCTCCTTCGGCTCCGAGTCGACTTCGCCAAACTAGAAGACTAGTAGCAGATGATCCTTCTGCGCCATGGCATTGGTGGAGGTCTATAGAAGGGAGGGGAATGGGAGGCGAATAGTAAGGCCGCCCGTATTAAATAGTGGCTCGGGCACCATTAATGGAGATGATGCAAGCAAGGCGGGCGGCCATGGAATTCAAAGGTCTCACTTCCCAGTGAGTCTGCGCAAAGTACAACTCGCACGCTTCCTGGTAAGCCTGCGCATTGGAGGACAACTTGCACGCCTCTCGGTCAGCCTGCGCACTGGACTGCGCTCGCACGCCTCCCGTTCAGTCAAGTAGTTGTCCGCACGACACCTCCTATAGCCATTAAAAGAGAGACACATGGCGTCATGTGAATAGTTAACAGAACGAACACGATTTAAATTATACAAACGTTTGAGATGTTAAAGTGGTAGCTATTTGTTTCAAAATGCCTTTGTTGGTTGTTATTCGAGTGCGCCTTCTCTAAAAATGGACACAAAAAATACCACAACATGCCCGGTGCCAATACATGATAGCATGCCAAGTTTCATGAATTTCGGACGAGTTTTGGATTTACTAGAATTTGAAAACAAAGTATATCAACATTTTGCCATCAATCAATAGTGCCCTGGTGTTTGAAATTCATTTCCATTTCTTGCATGGGACCTAAGCATGCACCCAAGAACACACCTTTGATATGTCAACCCATTTTTATGCACTGGAGGATGTGCATGTAGTTCAAATTTGAATTATGCACTTAAAATGCCTAAAAAACCCAGTTAATGTATAAAAATGTCCAAGCGAATGCCGAAAAATCCCAAAAATAGACACAACACTCGTTTTGTTCTATGTTGACACTAGAAAAATTTTGAAAGCCAGAAGAGGCAACAGATATCATTTCGTCCCCAAAGGTGGCACAATCCCTACCGAAACCATCACGCTTGTTGTGAGAAGCTCTCGTTTGCGAGAAGCTTATACCCAAACCTGCCCCAAATGGGACAAAAAAATTACCACATCATGTTGATGCCGCTCGATGATAGCATGTCAAGTTTCATGAATTTTAGACGAGTTTTGGATTTACTAGAATTTAAAAACCATGTATCTCAATGTTTGCGGCCGAGCGACGGTGGCAAGGTGTTTCACATTCATTCCCATTTCTTGCATGGGACCTAGGCATGCAACCAAGGACATAGATTTGATTCTTCAACCAATTTACATGCACTGCAGCATGTGCATGTAGTTCAAATTTGAATTATGCACATAAATGCATAGAAAGCTCAGTTAATGTATAAAAATGTCCAAACAAACCCCGAAACATTCCTAAATTTAACACAACACTCCTGTTGTTCTATCTTGATACTAGAAACAAAATTGAAATCAAGAAGAGCCAACGAATATCATTTCGTCCAGAAAGGTGAAACGTTCCCTACCGTAACCATGAGGCTTGTTGTGACAAGCTATGGTTTGTGAGAAGCTTATACCCCAACCTGGCCCAAATGGGGCAATATTTTTAGCACGTCATGTTGATGCTGTTCCATGCTAGCATGTCAAGTTTCATAAATTTCAGATGTGTTTTTGATTTAATAGAATTTAAAAACCATGTATCTCAATGTTAGTGGCCGAGCGACGGTGGCAAGGTGTTTGACATTCATTCCCATTTCTTGCATGGGACTTGAGCATGCAACCGAGGACACATCTTTGAATTTTGAACCCATTTATATGCACTGGAGCATGTGCATGTAGTTCAAATTTGAATTATGCACATAAATGCAAAGAAAAATCAGTTAAGGTATAAAAATGTCCAAGCGAACCCCAAAAAATCCCAAAAATTGACACAACACTCTTGTTGTTCTATGTTGACACGAGAAACATTTGAAAGCAAGAAGATGCAACAGAAATCATTTCGTCCCCCGAGGTGGCACGTCCCCTACCAAAACCATCAGGCTTGTTGTGAGAAGCTCTGGTTTGCAAGAAGCTTATACCCAAACCTGCCCCAAATGGGACAATATTTTTACCATGGCATGTCGATGCCGTTCCATGATATCATGTCAAGTTTCATGAATTTTAGACGAGTTTTCGATTTACTAGAATTTGAAAACCATGTATCTCAATGTTAGCGGCCGAGCGACAGTGCCAAGGTGTTTGACATTCATTCTCATTTCTTGCATGTGACCTAAGCTTGCAACCAAGGACACACATTTGATTTTTCAACCCATTTTTATGCACTGGAGCATGTGCATGGAGTTCAATTTTGAATTATGCACATAAATGCCAAGAAAACTCAGTTAACGTATAAAAATGTCCAAAGGATCCCCGAAAAAATTCCAAAATTTAAGACGACACTCCTGTTATTCTATGTTGACACCATAAAAATTGAAAGCAAGAAGAGGCAACGAATATCGTTTTGTCCACAATGGTGACACATTTCCCTACCGGAGCAAGAAGAGGCGACGAATATCGTTTTGGGGGAAGCTTATACCATAACCTGCCCCAAATGGCACAATATTTTTACCCCAGCTTGTTGATGCCATTCCATGATAGCATGTCAAGGTTCATGAATTTCAGACGAGTTTTGGATTTACTAGTATTACAAATGCAAGTAACTCAACGTTTGCCAGAGAGCCACGGTGTCGTGGTGTCGGAAATTTATCCCATTTCTTGCATGAGACATAAGCATAAAACCATGGACACATATATGATTTTACAACTCATTTTGGTGCATCGGAGCATGTGCATGTAGTTTAATTTTGAATTGTGCACCTGAAATGGCTAGAAAACCAAGTTAATGTATAAAAATGTCCAAACAAACCCTTAAGAATTCCAATTTTTTGCCGACACACCTATAGTTGCATGTTCACTGCAGATAAAAGTTCTAGCAATTCAAACACCCTGCATTGCCGCTCTGACCCCATTATGTAATTCAAATCAAGATGAAAAATCAAGTAGATCGCACATAGTTTATTATCACCAATCGTGTGAGATGCAGTACAAAATATATTGGAGCACCACGGAGTATAGTACACATATGGCTTACGCGAGAAGGTCTGTCAGCTACAGTCCATAGCCGGCATGTCAAGCCACTACAACGAGAACGTGCCTATTCCAACGCATATCTACCAACGATATGAAATTATGTGTTGTTTGTTTCAACCTCCCACCTCCTGTGCTTATCCCTACTTAGCGCTAACCTCCTCTCATAGAAAAAATCTAACCTCCCTGTACCCGCACCTCCACCCAATTTTTCCCATGAGCAATCTCTGTCCTCCCCTCCCCTGGTTCCCCTCTCAGCTGAGCTCCATGACCATGGCGCCCCGTGGCACCACCGATTCCAACAAGCTCTGGCGATCTCCCGCGATTTATCTCACCATCCCGGCTGCCCCCCCAGTCCTCTCCTATGATCCTCCGCCGCCGCGACGACCTTGCACATGCCGCTGCAGGAACCCTAGCCGCCATGGGTCGCCGGTGCGACTCCTGCGTAGCCCTCTACCCCGCGTCTCAGTATCCACCGCTGCCGGCTCGAGCTCGACAGTGCTGCTCCGCCTTGGCTACCTTACCTTCGGCATTGACAACTTAGTAAGGCACTTCGCTCCTCTACTCGTTCTTTGTGGTGGCATGGCCTTCGTGCCATGGTCGATTCTTTGCTAGAAATCATGACCGTGATCTACTCTACTGAGCATTAGCAGTCGTGGTGTACTGGTGTCGTACTTCAAGGCTGGATAATATCCCAACACGGTCAGTGTCCTTGCCGGAGGCTAAACAAAATTCAGTTCACGATTCTAGGCATTTCAGTTTCAGTGTGCTACTGCTATCTAGTTCTGCTCATGCAAGCCAGTTGTTTCTAGCTGGGTTAATCTATTTTGATGTATTGTTGAGTGATTCACCACTTGTCTGTATGTGTTAATTCTAGAAGAATGCACGCGTCCTTGTTTTCTCAGTAGTTGTTTCTTGCTGCTATGTGTGTGGATGAATCCTTAACAATTTCCCTGTCAAACATTGTGTAATACCTTAAGAATAAGTCTCAGATGCCCGTCCTAATATTCCTTTTGACTATATATATAATCCTTAATTTTATCTCCATTGCAGGTTCTAAAACTGAGGCCAACAGGTGTGTGTGTGTGTGTGTGTGTTTGTTGGATTGCATTGTGTCGATGAACATCAAGGCTACAAGATGGCTGTGAGTTACCAAACATTGTCTCCCTTATTTTACTAATCACTGACTCAGTTTCAATTGTAAATCCGTCTGTTGAATTCAGCGTGAAATTTTTGTTTGATATTTTCGTTGCAGTGCTTGAAGAATGGTGTGGAGGCAGCAATGCAGAATTAACCAGCGACGACGAGCAACATTGTAGCTTTTCTCGTCATGCCCACATGTTGTGGAGCTGCCGACTTGCCCAAGCCGCCCAACTCCGCGAGACAAAACTATGGTATTGGTCTCGTTCTTTTCGTTATTACATTGTAAGGTTCTTCGTTCCCATAGGATTTAAGATGGTGAAGTTACTGGATGTAGCAATTGTGGTACACTATGACTTCAACGCATTTTGTTGTTTCTTGACTTGTTTTAGTAAGAACTTCAGTACTCGAGTCATAGCCCTGTAAGATTTCACCTTGCCCCAATTACTCAATCAGAAGTTCAGAACTTGTGGTATTCGACATGTTGTTGGCCCTCAACTTCCATAAATTAGCATCTGATTCTTCTCATGACCATGAAATATTTATTTCTCACAGGTTCTTCTTAGGTTAATTTCTCAGATTAGGAGTTGAGTAAACATCAATATGCTCAAGGTAATGCACCCTACTTTGCATAGTAAACGATACTGGGCCATTTTGATTGCAAAATATCTTTGATAAACTGAAGATGATGCCACAACCCAGCTTTGGTTTATAGATTGCGGAGAGATTGGCCAATCTAAAAAAGAAAAGATGGATGCCAAGGTGAACAGGGGTGTGATGTCTGCAGCTGGGACGTTGAAAATTTTGTGTAAGTTCTTCTTGCTTTCTCTCAAATAGTAATTTCTTTGTACGCGTGCGCTTATGTAGAAACATCAAATGTCTTGGATATCTTCTAGAAAATCACGTGTTGATGATATTTGAGCAAAGAAGTGTGTAATTTCCTTCTCAATCTACATTACTACTTATGCTATTTTGGTGCAATGCTATGTGATATCTTATGCAGTCCTTGTAGATTTTATGCTGATGTAAATATTGTACTAAACTGATCTGTACGATTAAATACGGAGTTGCTAAGGGTCCTATAGATTGGAGAGACTAGTATCCTATTTTGTCAAGATAGTAACTTCTTGTTCTAAAGTTTACTCTATTACTTGTGTTCTAATATTTACCTTGTTTTATTAAATTATCTTGTTACTAATTTTTTTGCATTTTTGTACTAAAATTTGCCTTGCTACTATTGTGCTAAAATCTAACCATTGAGTAGGAAGGAAGAGATTAAGGGAGCAAAAATAATGAGGAAGGAGCGCTCAGAATAAGTTAACTAAAAATCCACTTAAGGTGTGACCTTCATGTAACTCAGAAATCATAATCAGATATTCATGATAATTGCGCCAGACACATGACATCCATTCGTATAACTGTATGTAGTATATTGTACGTGATGCTATTATTGTTCCTTTTTAACTTGATGCTTATATTGTTTCTTTGAGCGTAAAGTATTTTTAAATTATTGAAACCTTGCATCTATTTGTTCAGGAGAACTGCAGATCTTTCTATGAAAATGAAGGTTGTGTTGTATGTTAGCACATGTTTTTTTCAAAGGAAGTACCTCATATCTTACATCCTATGTTTGCTTCAAGTTTTCTTGAACTCAATTGACATTTAGCAGATTTCTTCATAATAAAACAAGGATCAAAAGTGTGTAAGATGTAGGATATTGCTCCACTTTTCCGCCTGCAATGTTACTAATGTGATAGCCTTCAACATTTGTATGTTGCTCCTCTACATTTTTGTGCTCCGTTAACTTGATTTTCTCTATCATAAATTACTCATCTCATTATTTGTTTACTAATGTGATAGCCTTCAACATTTGTATGTTGCTCCTCTACATTTTTGTGCTCCGTTAACCTGATTTTCTCTATCATAAATTGCTCATCTCATTATTTGTTTTTGTAGATTGCTGAGATAAATGGATGATGCATGGCTCAGATGTTGATTGCAAGGCAGAGAATGGGGATAATTAGAATGTAATTTTCAGGAAAATGTTTAAACATTATAGTTGATTGGAAGGTCGAGGATTTTACTATTTGTAGATAGCTCACATCTTGTAATGTTTAGATCATGTTCAGTGTAATCCAACATAGTTGATTTAATATATGAGATCTTTCCGTTTATTGTACTATGCCTCCTATACACTATGTATTGAACTAATAATTGTGGATGGCAATGTATAAAATATCATCAATTATTCATGCTATGTACCGAACCCTCTAGTCGTTGCAATGATGGTAGCGACGAACGCATATGAAGTGTTGTAAGACTCTAACTCTATGTTGCTACCTTACCACTTACAATGCTTCTACATGGTGTTTACCAACACATGTATATACGTTGTAGTAGATCGTAGCAACGCCACCAACGACAACACATAATAATCCGTTGGTGTAGGCCTTAGCAGCGCATAAATGGACGTACGACAACGCATTGATGCGTTGCTGTAGGGGGGTTCCTGTTGCAGTGAGCACACTAGCTCGCTCCCCAAATATCATTTCACTGTTCAATCATCGCCGGTGAAAGATGGGGACGTCGACCCGCGTCGTGAGGGCAACTTCGGCGGCCCACTCCGGCAAGAGCATGGCCGCAGCCGCCATGTGCATGCTAACAAGCTGCATGAGCACGGCCGCAATCTGCGACCGGGCGAAGAAGGCAGCCCAAACGACCGTTGTTGCTTCTCAGGTGGCGGCAACAACATCTGCCTCGGGGATAGCAACTAACGAGAGCGGCACAACAACTGTCCATTCAGCAGTGGGGGCCTTAGCCCTGATTGAGGCTACCGACACCATGTCCAGGCTGCCCACACAAAGCTCGTGGCGGTCACTGCAAAATCAAACAAAGCTTCTCCAACAATGGTCGGCCACCCACGGCCGAAGAGTTGGCAATCGCCGAGAGCGTTCGAGCAGCCGTCCGTTCCTCCGCGGCATACCTTGCCACGATGGAGCCCGTCCAAGCCCAGCGCGATCGCCCACTCCCTACTCGTGGCGGCCTTTTCCAAAGAGATGGCGGACACGGATGGCGAGATGCTTGCCGAGTATGGTCCGATGGATGTCGTGGAGCCCCTTCCCCAGGAGATCATCGGGCGCGAGCTGGACATGGAGGAGGCGGCGGAGATCGATGAGCACTAGCCGTAGTAGTACTCTTTGTTCTATTTAATTAAGAGTGCCGCTCTTTAATTTGTCAAAGTAATGTTTTGGCCAGCTAGCTCTGTTTAATTGCTGAACTTGCTCAATTAAGAAGTGTGGGTGTGTTGTAGTCTCCTTTGTGTACAAAAATTATGCAATGACGTGGATGACCACTGTAACCAGGGAAATTTGAACCAACTTTTTTGACGTTCATCATACCAGGGTTAAGCTATATGAATCCTTTGTGATGTTCACATATCATACACAGTGCTGAACAAGGGACCGTGTCTGATGACACTTTGCGTGCTAGTTTTTTTGTTGCATCGATCCAAAAATTTTGGCTTCCATGAAAATATCTACCTCCCCTCCCCCTCCCCCTTACCAGAAGCCACATTTCCCCTGTTTCCGCCTTCCTGTCCAAGTTGAAACCTTAACTACTTGCTTATAGCGTGGCCTCCTCGCTGGCGACCCTCCTCCATGCTGCTCGGCCTTGTCGATCCAGGCAGGTAATCCACACCCGACCCCCATCCTCCTCCTCCTTCCACACCCCACATGCCCCGACCGCTGGCGCTACACCTTCCAGCCAAATCACGGACCCCTCCCCCAAATAAACGCCGCCCTAATCCATGGTGCATGTGGTATAGCCAGGAGCTCAAGGAGCATCTGGCAGCGGAGAAGCATATCATGGCCGCGCGCGAAGATGAGGTCGCGATGGCTGCCATTCGTGCCGACCCCCAGATCTTGGAGGAGCACCTTGCCGTCGATGCCACCGTCGACGCCTCGCGCGCCGACGCCGCGATGCGGTTGGCTGCTTTAAATGACAGTTTGTGACATTTCCTGGAGGCCACCGTCGGTGCCTTCGATGAAGACTACGAGGTGTTTTCTAAGCATGCCCGTGCTTACCTCAACTCGAGAGGCAGTAGGTTGGTGCTCGGAGCGGCTCAGGCAACTCACCACTATGACGAGGGCACCCACAATGTGGATGCCTCACCTGAAGGAAATATGCCCTAGAGGCAATAATAAAGTTATTATTTATTTCCTTATATCATGATAAATGTTTATTATTCATGATAGAATTGTATTAACCGAAAACATAATACATGTGTGAATACATAGACAAACAGATTGTCACTAGTATGCCTCTACTTGACTAGCTCGTTGATCAAAGATGGTTATGTTTCCTAGCCATAGACATGAGTTATCATTTAATTAATGGGATCACATCATTAGGAGAATGATGTGATTGACATGACCCATTCCATTAGCTTAGCACACGATCGTTTAGTATGTTGCTATTGCTTTCTTCATGACTTATACATGTTCCTATGACTATGAGATTATGCAACTCCCGTTTACCGGAGGAACACTTTGTGTGCTACCAAATGTCACAACGTAACTGGGTGATTATAAAGGAGCTCTACAGGTGTCTCCGAAGGTACTTGTTGGGTTGGCTTATTTCGAGATTAGGATTTGTCACTCCGATTGTCGGGGAGGTATCACTCGGCCCTCTCGATAATGCACATCACTTAAGCCTTGCAAGCATTGCAACTAATGAGTTAGTTGTGGGATGATGTATTACAGTACGAGTAAATAAACTTGCCGGTAACAAGATTGAACTAGGTATTGAGATACCGACGATCGAATCTCTGGCAAGTAACATACCGATGACAAAGGGAACAACGTATGTTGTTATGCGGTCTGACCGATAAAGATATTCGTAGAATATGTGGGAGCCAATATGAGCATCCAGGTTCCGCTATTGGTTATTGACCGGAGACGTGTCTCCGTCATGTCTACATAGTTCTCAAACCCGTAGGGTCCGCACGCTTAACGTTACGATGACAGTTATATTATGAGTTTATATGTTTTGATGTACCGAAGGTTGTTCGGAGTCCCGGATGTGATCACGGACATGATGAGGAGTCTTGAAATGGTCGAGACATGAAGATTGATATATTGGAAGCCTATGTTTGGATATCGGAAGTGTTCCGGGTGAAATCGGGATTTTACCGGAGTATCGGGAGGTTACCGGAACCCCCCGGGAACTTAATGGGCCTTAGTGGGCCTAGGTATAAGAGAGGAGAGGCGGCTAGGGCTGGGCCGCGTGCCCCTCCCCCCACAGTCCAAATAGGACAAGTAGAAGGGGGCGGCGCCCCCCCCCCCCTTCCTTCTTCTCCTCCACTCCTCCCCCCTCCCAAGTCCTAATCCAACTAGGAAAGGGGGTAGAGTCCTACTCCCGGTGGGAGTAGGACTCCTCTCGGCGCGCCTCTCCCTTGGCAGGCCACACCCCCCCTTTATCCTTTATATACAGGGGCAGGGGGGCACCCCATAGACACAACATTGATCAGTTGATCTTTTAGCCGTGTGCGGTGCCCCCTCCACCATAGTCCACCTTGATAATACTGTAACGGTGCTTAGGCAAAGCCCTGCGTCGGTAGAACATCAACATCGTCACCACGCCATCGTGCTGACGAAACTCTCCCTCGGCTGGAACGGAGTTCGAGGGACGTCATCGGGCTGAATGTGTGCTGAACTCGGAGGTGCCGTACGTTCGGTACTTGATCGGCCGGATCGTGAAGATGTACGACTACATCAACCGCGTTGATATAACGCTTCCGCTTTCGGTCTATGAGGGTACGTGGACAACACTCTCCCCTCTCGTTGCTATGCATCACCATGATCTTGCATGTGCGTAGGAAATTTTTGAAATTACTACGTTCCCCAACAGTGGCATCCGAGCCTGGTTTTATGCGTAGATGTCATATGCACGAGTAGAACACAAGTGAGTTGTGGGCGATATAAGTCATACTGCTTGCCAGCATGTAATACTTTGGTTCGGCGGTATTATGAGATGAAGCGGCGCGGACCGACATTACGCGTACGCTTACGTGAGACTGATTTCACCATTGTGAGCACTCGTTGCTTAAAGTTAACCGGCGGGTGTCTGTCTCTCTCACTTTAGTTGAACCGAGTGTGGCTACGCCCGGTCCTTGCAAAGGTTAAAACATCACCAACTTGACAAACTATCGTTGTGGTTTTGATGCGTAGGTAAGAACGGTTCTTGCTAAGACCGTAGCAGCCACGTAAAACTTGCAATAACAAAGTATAGGACGTCTAACTTGTTTTTGCAGGGCATATTGTGATGTGATATGGTCAAGACATGATGCTAAATTTTATTGTATGAGATGATCATGTTTTGTAACTGAGTTATCTGCAACTGGCAGGAGCCATATGGTTGTCACTTTATTGTATGCAATGCAATCGCCCTGTAATGCTTTACTTTATCACTGAGTGGTAGCGATAGTCGTAGAAGCATAAGATTGGCGAGACGACAACAATGCTACGATGGAGATCAAGGTGTCGCGTCGGTGACGATGGTGATCATGACGGTGCTTCAGAGATGGAGATCACAAGCACAAGATGATGATGGCCATATCATATCACTTATATTGATTGCATGTGATGTTTATCTTTTATGCATCCTATCTTGCTTTGATTGACGGTAGCATTATAAGATGATCCCTCACTAAATTATCAAAGTATGAGTGTTCTCCCTGAGTATGCACCGTTGCGAAAGTTCTTCGTGCTGAGACACCACGTGATGATCAGGTGTGATAGGCTCTACGTTCAAATACAACGGGTGCAAAACAGTTGCACACGCGGAATACTCAGGTTAAACTTGACGAGCCTAGCATATAACATATATGGCCTCGAACACGGAGACCGAAAGGTCGAGCGTGAATCATATAGTAGATATGATCAACATAGTGATGTTCAACATTGAAACTACTCCATCTCACGTGATGATCGGACATGGTTTAGTTGATTTGGATCACGTGATCACTTAGAGGATTAGAGGGATGTCTATCTAAGTGGGAGTTCTTAAGTAATATGATTAATTGAACTTAAATTTATCATGAACTTAGTACCTGATAGTATCTTGCTTGTCTATGTTGATTGTAGATAGATGGCCCGTGTTGTTGTTCCATTGAATTTTAATGCGTTCCTTGAGAAAGCAAAGTTGAAAGATGATGGTAGAAATTACACGGACTGGGTCCGTATTTGAGGATTATCCTCATTGCTGCACGTAAGAATTATGTCCCGAAGCACCGCTGGTGCCGAGCCTGCCGCAGGAGCAACACCGGATGTTATGAATGTCCGCGAGCAAAGCTAATGACTACTTGATAGTTCGAAGGTGCCATGCTTTACGGCTTAGAACCGGGACTTCAACGGCGTTTTGAACGTCATGGAGCATATGAGATGTTCCAGGAGTTGAAGTTAATATTTCAAGCAAATGCCCGGATTGAGAGATATGAAGTCTCCAATAAGTTCTACAGCTGCAAGATGGAGGAGAATAGTTTTGTCACTGAGCATATACTCAAGATGTCTGGGTATAATAATCACTTGATTCAAGCGGGAGTTAATCTTCCGGATGATAGCGCCATTGATGAATTCTCCAATCACGCCACCGAGCTACAAGAGCTTCGTGATGAACTATAACATGCAAGGGATGGATAAGACGATTCCTGAGCTCTTCGCAATGCTAAAGGTTGCGGAAGTAGAAATCAAGAAGGAGCATCAAGTGTTGATGGTCAACAAGACTACTAGTTTCAAGAAAAAGGGCAAAGGGAAGAAGAAGGGGAACTTCAAGAAGAATAGCAAGCAAGTTGCTGCTCAGGAGAAGAAACCCAAGTCTGTACCTAAGCCTGAAGCTGAGTGCTTCTACTGCAAGCAGAGTGGTCACTTGAAGCGGAACTGCCCCAAGTATTTGGCGGATAAGAAGGATGGCAAGGTTAACAAAGGTATATGTGATATACATGTTATTGATGTGTACCTTACTAATGCTCGCAGAGCACCGGTATTTGATCTTGGTTACATTGCTAATATTTGCAACTCGAAATTTGGCTACTGGATTAAGTGAAGATTGGCTAAGGACGAGGTGACGGCGCGCGTGGGAAATGGTTCCAAAGTCGATGTGATCGCTGGGTCGGCACGCTACCTCTACATCTACCTTCGGATTAGTATTAGACCTAAATAATTGTTATTTGGTGCGGCGTTGAGCATGAACATTATATCTGGATCTTGTTTGATGCGAGACGGTTATTCATTTAAATCAGACAATAATGGTTGTTCTATTTATATGAGTAATATCTTTTATGGTCATGCACCCTTAAATAGTGGTCTATTTTTATTGAATCTCGATAGTAGTGATACACATATTCATAATGTTGAAGACAAAAGATGCAGAGTTGATAATGATAGTGCAACTTATTTGTGGCACTGCCGTTTAGGTCATATCGGTGTAAAGCACATGAAGAAACTCCATACTGATGGACTTTTGGAACCACTTGATTATGAATCACTTGGTACTTGCGAACCGTGCCTCATGGGCAAGATGACTAAAACGCCGTTCTCCGGAACTATGGAGAGAGCAACAAATTTGTTGGAAATCATACATACAAATGTATGTGGTCCTATGAATGTTGAGGCTCGTGGCGGATATCGTTATTTTCTCACCTTCACAGATGATTTAAGCAGATATGGGTATATCTACTTAATGAAAGATAAGTCTGAAACTTTTGAAAAGTTCAAAGAATTTCAGAGTGAAGTTGAAAATCATCGTAACAAGAAAATAAAGTTTCTACGATCTGATCGTGGAGGAGAATATTTGAGTTAAGAGTTTGGTCTACATTTGAAACAATGCGGAATAGTTTCGCAACTCACGCCACCCGGAACACCACAGCGTAATGGTGTGTCCGAACGTCGTAATCGTACTTTACATGATATGGTGCGATCTATGATGTCTCTTACTGATTTACCGCTATAGTTTTGGGGTTATGCTTTAGAGACGGCTGCATTCACGTTAAATAGGACACCATCAAAATCCGTTGAGACGACGCCTTATGAACTATGGTTTGGCAAGAAACCAAAGTTGTCGTTTCTTAAAGTTTGGGGCTGCGATGCTTATGTGAAAAAACTTCAACCTGATAATGTAACATCCCAAATTTTCAATTTGGAATGTTATACATAGAGCATCATTGCATATCATATTTTTTTTCTTTGCATTTTTGCTCGATCCTAGAAATTCTACACAACTCAAGGACCCACGGGGAGAGTTGGGGATTTTCGTTATTTTCATATTTGAGTTTTCTCAAATTTTGAAAATAGGATCATTTGATTTTAATTATTTTATCTTCAATTATTTCTATTACCAAAATATGAGAGAGGGAATAAAATGACTTTCCCAAAATAAATAAATAATGAAGATTTAATAATAAAATCAAATAAGATTTTATTTTGGAGTTTTTCGCCTTTTTATTTTAATTTAGGAAAAATGCGCGTTTTCAAAATTGCATTTAGGCCCCAAATAAATGTTCATTAAATCCGGCTTGATTTTAGAAGACGGGGAAAATTTATTTCGGGATTTTTGGAGTCCGTTTAGTACTTCTTTTGATTTTTTTCTGAGCATAATTATTTTAAAAAAAACGAGCCACCGACCTAACCGGGCCGTGTCCGTCCGGGACTCTGGCCCGGCAGGCTTTATAAGCCGGGGCAGCCCACCCGGGGCAAACCTGTGACACTCCAAAAAAAAATTCTTTGGTTTTCTTCAAAACTTTGTTGGATTTGAAGGAGGTCACCAAAACCCTTCCAAAAAAAAATCTCTATCAGAAGCTTTTTCCTTCTGGCAAATATTTTACTTTTGCATCTCCTTCAACTCTGGTCTTTAGTTTTTAAAATTTTCCTCTAATTGCTCTCTTCTCAAGAATTCAAGAAAAATCTTTGAAGTTTATTTTTTTTCTTTCAAAAAGAAACTCTAAGGGTTTTTCATTCTCTCCCATATTTGAAATCATTCATGATTTGGCCATACACCACATGGTAAAATCTTCCCAAATATACTCCTTCCACTTTGGGCAATCCAAACACTCTATCTCTACTAGTTCAACCCTCTTCTGAATTTTTATTTCAATTAATTCTCTCCCAAATCTTTTCTGTCTATTATTTTGAGCCTAGGTAATTTGCAAAGCAAGTACCTTAATGCATTTGAATTTTGACCTCAAACCAACTCCCTTGGATAGTCCTTGGTACCCACAACCTAGAACTATCAAGATCCACTCCTCTCCTGTTCAAAAATTTCAAATTATAGTCCCTGCAAGTTTGGACCAGATTTGCCAAATTTGGTGAAATTCATATCTACATTACTCCAAAAATTCCACAAAAATTCAGGCAGCCTCTAGATGCAATGAGAGGCCCCTCCACCAAAAACCAGCTCAAGGAAAAATTCCTACATGCCTAGATCATTCTGTCGAACACCTTGCATGCACTGTTTCTGTTCACTTTCAGAAAATTCAGAAGTTTAGTGTCGATCTCCGTCAGTAACTTCAGTCACGAGTCCACAGTGCCCTTGGCACGATGCTCGCAGCCTATCCCTCTTGTCCGGAGCTTCACACGAGCGCTTGGCGCGTTCCTGGCGTCGGTGGCGCCACGCCCGCTCTTGCGGCGTGCTTTGCGGCGGCTGCACCACCGTAACGGACGACAGGGGGAAAAACTACGGCGCAACGCCGTTCGGCGCCGCCCAAGCATCCTGGTGGCTCCGCGTGGCCACCTCCTTGCCAGCGCACGCATGCGGTACCATCGCCGTGGCTTGGCATGCGCAGAGCGCACACTCTGCCGCCGACGGGCCATGCGGCCGTTCCGTCGAGGGCAGACCGTAACCAGCCCTCCCGTGTTGAGTTGGACACGGGAGCGGCTCCAATACTCCTCCTAGGCGATGCTCAAGCTCCTAAGCAGACCGTCCAGCCACAGCGCCGCCGTAATCAACTCGCCGGACTTATCCGTTCACGGCAACCAACTCGGGCCGGCTATATATAGCACCCCGAGCTTGCTCTCGCCTCCGCACGACTCCACCACCTCACGGACCCGCCTAGCCACCGAGGGGCCTCGAGGCCTTTCTTCCTCGACTCCGCCACCTCCGTCCGCCTCGGGCTCCGGCATCGTTCTTCTCGGTGAGAACTCCTCCGCCGCCCTACTTTTGCCCGTAGCCTCGTACCACCTCTAGTAGGATAACCCCCACCTCAATATTGGCCCCGCAGCTCTCTCCGGCGAGATCCACGACCGTCCGAACCGCCGTCCGCCGGAGCAAGGGCCGCCGCCGACGTGGTGCTCGCGACGACGACCTCGCCACCACCCACAGACGCGGAAGGGCGACCGATCACGAAGGTACACCCCGATCACCTTACTCGCCGTGGATCGCCGCCGGCGACCACCGCACCTCTCGGCGCCGTCGTGCTCTGTTTTCCCTCGTTTGAAAATTCAAACCTGACGGGTGGAGCCCGCCTGTCAGTCTCTCAGCCATTTCTTTTAAACGAAATGTTATCTAGACTTTTCCGCAGAACCCCCTGGAAACTTTCTGTTTCATTACAGATGGGTCCTTGGACCAAAACTCTTATAACTTTTAATCAGAAAAGTATATTTGATTGATTCTTTTTCAGTCCTCTTTAAAATTTTGTCTAGTTTTTATCAGATTTATTTGAAAAATATTTGGAGTAATTTTTGTGCACCTCACGGTATTTACGTTAGTGTGTATGTTTTCTTTATACCGTAGATACCGAAGGAGGTGACGGGACCGCAAATTTCACCGAGCTAGGCTCCGACTACTCAGAACCAGGCAAGCATGTTTGAACTTTTGATATGATGAGTGTTCTGGCAGGTTTGCATTAAGTAGTTTCATGGCATGTTTGTGAGCATACCGATGAATGTTATTTTTCATGCAAAGTTGAGGCAAGTGAGTTCGATAATCCATACGTGTTGGATGTGAATGTGCACGGCCATGTGTTGGCATGAGGATGGGTAAGATGGCAGTGTTGTAGCATGCCGGTCTTATGCCATACTATTTGACTTCAATGTCAACCCGATCGATTCGTTCCCATCCATTTCCTTCCCGTACTACCACATGTTTTCCATAAGGGATATGGCTTAGTAAGTAGCAAACCGCTTTCTGGTACACACCAAATGGAGAGGCCGTGATGATGGTTCCATGGCCCTGGATTAAAGCCACCATCCGTCAGGGGCATGGGTGTTTCGGTTGGGACCGAGAGAGGGCACCCTTAGAGCGCTGAATATAAATTTGATCCCATGCTATTCGAGATTGTGATCTCCCTTCTCAAAAGTTTTTCTTGGACGATGTCTAGGGTGATTCCTGGCATCGTGAGGTAGGATGGTGTGTCTTGGTTGGCTGTGTTTCTTCCGAAATACCATAAACGGAACTAGTCCTTCAGACTACGGAAATCCGCTGGCTGTGGGTAATTTTTGTACAAACTCTGCAGAGTCATAAATCCTTGAATCATCTTATCCATGTCCAAGTTCAGATTATCTTATCGACAAGTGTCGGTTTGGTGACAGATACTCCGTGAATCACATGAGTACTAAGTCCGGTTAAATGTTTATTCCTGTGGATGGACTAACCCGCTTATATTCATGTGTTGAATATTTATTATGAGTGCTATATCTTTGTGATCAAAGCCCTTTCTGTGATGTCGCTCAGACGTCCGACTGCGGCATTGATGTTACTTATTTTTATTATAAGCCCTTTCTGTGATGTCGCTCAGACGTCCGATCATGCACGCATGCATTTTTATTTCAATATAAGCCCTTTATGAGGTGTCGCACACGCCTCGACTGTGGCAATATTTTGCTTATTTATTCACCTTCGAGGCGCCGCTCGGATAACCGATCAGTTTTAAGTTTGCCTCCTTGGGTTTTCGAGCGGACTACCGCCGACTCCCATTTTAATTATTTTTCTATACTGCTTTAATTGAGCATTGTTAAGATTAACTATGTCGCATTCATGCTTCCATTTGTTATATCCTTTGTCCGAACTGTCTTGCGAGTACTTTCATAGTACTCACCTGGCTTGTTGATTTGGCCAGATGCTGACGAAGGCGATCTCTTGGATGAAGAGTTCGATAGCGAGTCCGACGCCTAGAGGAATCCCAGTCAGTCTCGTGCGACCCCTGGATTAGTCCTTGTAAAATATCCGCTTCCGCTACCCAAATAAGTTCATCGAGCCTCACCTCGACGCTCGATGAGCCGCCAGTGTAGTAGGCTTATTAACCACCCCACTGTGTTATTCCACCAACCACGCATACTCCAAGTCAGTAGTATTTCCACCCTACACCTTGTGCCATATCCGCCATCATCTATAATTATTGGCGTGTTGTAATAATTGGTTGGGCATCTTTAGTCTGACCCTTGTAATATTGTAATGCTACTGGTTTCTTGTATCAAAGTTTTGTCTAACGATATGGAGGATTTATCCTCATATTGGATTTCATGGGTCGGTTGTTCAATAAATATTTTTATTGAAAATCCGGTCGTGACAAGCTTGGTACCGAGCCAGCTGACTGTAGGAAGCCACTAGGTGCGATCGCTAATCGGTTATTAGCATAATAGAGCTATTTATTATTTTTACAAATGTAGTCAATTTCGACGATCAAGATAAATTTATGATTTGACTACTCAGATTTTTTCCTACTTTTGTAGATGGCCAGCAACGATCGCGAGTCGCAGATGTTTGCCAACATGCCCGATGGGTTTGTCAAGCTTCTCTCCTTCATCGCCCAAGTCGCGATGGGGCGGATGTGCTTGATCTTCTCTCTCTCTCTCTCTCTCTCAGCACAAGGTCAATGACCGTCTAACCATGCACCAAGACGCGGTGGAATTCAAGAGAGGATGAGTTGAGAGTTACCGGTTCGTGGGGAGAGCCATGCCCACAGAGAAGCATGCGCTACATATGGCAGCCCGTGAGGCGATAGCCCGTCTCAGGGATATCCTGCCTTCAATGAAGACTCGTCGCTACCGCTACCTGCCATGTCACGTGCCATACACCTGCCACTACGCTGTTCTCTTGCCCCGAGAGGAGAACGGGACGGCTTTTGAGATGCTCATCGAGTATCTCCGGCTTTGGAGGCAGCCTTCGACAACCTGGTGGACGACTTTGTAGCTGCCGCATGGACTCAGTCCATGGCTGTGCCGCCAACAGAGGGAGCTCCTGCGTGCTGCACCGCCATCGACTTTCATCTCGTCATCAGCATCGCTCGCTCCTACTGCCGCACCTCTACTGTCGCCTGCCTACCACGGAGGAATTCAACCATGTCATTGCACCTACTCCGGTTCGTTCTGCACCACCCTCGTGTGCCGCCAGATTCGAGTTGTCCCACAGGCACCTGCTCCACCAACTCCGTGCATCACCTCTCGTCTGAGCCTATCTCCAAGAGGAGGTTGAGTCCCCAGCCTCTCTACGCCTCATCCTTGGCAGGCCAAGGGAAATCCTTACCATCTCCGACTAAGTACGCTTAGCCGCCATGCGATGTACCGACTTGTACGATATGTTTATATGTAAATAGGCTGTGAGAAGTAGTTTGTTTGCGCATCATGTAGGATCCGGAGGAGTGCACTAGGCTAAATAACATGTCAGGATTTATGTACGCATATCCCGAGTGATGTATTGTATAATTACTGCTTGCGTGTAAGATATGTAATGAGCAGTCCTTCTCCGCATGCAATCGACTTGTTTTCTTAAAAAAATCTTGGGCTTTTAATTTATTTGCCATCCTTATGCTTATGGACTTAATTTTGCGACTTCTTCCACTTTATTATGAGTGTTTCAAAATATATCCCCGAGTAAATTATGTCTCGCCCTTGGACGCGCTCCATGCCAACTCCGACAGAGGAAAATTATGGCACACCCCTGTGCAACAATTTCACACAGGATGACAAGTCAACAGATGTTGAAACGGCACTTTCCCGGATGTGTCGTCTTTACTGAACAAAGTCAGCAGCAACATCAGGAAATACTGAACCAAGTCATCAATATGGGGAATCACCGCGACAGATCAGCAGCAATCCAAGTTATCCGAGCTACTGAAGACGCGTCCCCAAACATTTTCTCACACGACAAACCTCTGGAAGCCGAGGACCGGCTTTGAGACATGGAGAGAAAATTAATTATCGCCCAGTGTTCAGACCTTGAGAAAGTGCTTTATGCTCCGCGACTATCTCACCGGAGCAGCCGCATCGTGGTGGGAAAATTTCCACGCATGCACCCCAACGAAAATAATATATCATGGGAGGAATTTAAGGAAGGTTTTCGTGGGGCACATATTCCTAAGAGTCTGATGAAGATCAAAAAGAGAGAATTTGATGACCTCAAGCAAAGAACAATGACGGTGTGCGAATATAACAGTCAGTTTACCTGCTATCTCGCCACGCCAACGAGGAACGAATGTCGAAAACAAAAGATGGAGAACTTCCGGACGGACTAACACCGCGCTTAAATGTCAGCTTGGTCGTATACACATTTCCAGATTTTAAGACGCTGGTAGATAAGGCCATTACCTTGGAAAATGAGAGACGAACTTAGAAGATTTCCGCAAATGGAGGAGGGACCAGTCTAAACACACCGCAACCACCGCAGCAAGACAGACGTCTGAGTAAAAACTGGACACCCAAACCCACGACAAACGCCTCACGCCCAAGCAAGAATTTCCACGCAAGGGACAAGGAGTTCACATACCGCCCAGCGTTACTGTTACGCTTAGGTAGAAGAAGGGCACTATGCCAAGCAAAGTGCCCTAAGCCAAGGAACTCGGCCCCAAAGCCGAACAACGGAGGCAATAATTCGCACCAAAGCGCAACAATTTCAACCCAAATAACAACCACAGAAGGGTCATCTGAACCACGTGACCAAAGAGGAAGCACAAATGCCCCAGATATCGTGACTCGCACGCTTCGTCAACACAATACCTACCATGGTCTTGTTTGATTCTCGAGCTTCACTGCTCGTTTCAAAAGTTTTGCCTTGCAAAATAATTTTTCGATGCTTCCCTTGGGAAAATCTATGATCGCCAAGTCCCCGAATCAAGCAAGTTACCCGAATTATTGCCGGATGTGGTTATCGAGTTTGAAGGGTTGAAGTTCCACGCAAATCTTATCGTATTGGAAAATAAAGGGCTGGATGTCATCTTAGGGATGGATTGGTTAACCACCAACAAAGGTTTTATTGACTCGCTTCAACAGACCGTAATTCTCACCCATCACCACAGGAAGACCATAAAGGTTTCAGCCAAGAGAAAAAAATATGCCGGCAACCGAGATTGAACAAGGTAGATATTTCTGAATTGAGCAAAGTGCCAGTAGTGTGTGAATTTCCAGATGTATTCCCCGAAAATTACCAGGCATGCCACCAGATAGAGAGATTGAATTCAGCATTGAGCTAGCACCCGGAACCGCTCCCATATACAAGAAACCATACAGAATGGCACCATCCGAATTGGTGGAACTAAAGAAGAAAATAAAGGAACTGTTGGAAAAAGGGTACATACGAGCCAGTTCCTCCCCTTGGGGTTCACCAATTTTATTCTCCAAAAAGAAGGATGGAACACCGAGATTGTGCATAGACTATCGAGTGCTAAACATGGTCACAATCAAGAACAAATATCCGATGCCGCGAATAAATGATTTATTCGATCAACTCGCTAAGGCCAAGGTGTTCTCAAAGATTGACTTGAGATCGGGATATCATCAACTGAAAGTACGAACCGAGGATACTCCCAAGACCGCTTTCACCTCCAGATAAGGATTGTACGAGTTCACCGTGATGCCATTTGGACTATCAAACGCCCCCGCATATTTTGTTCACCTCATGAACAAAGTATTCATGAAGTTTATGGATAAGATTGTTGTGGTATTTATCGATGATATTCTGGTATACTCCAAAACACCAGAAGAACACGTTGAACATCTCCGGATTGTACTAGGAGAACTCAGGAAACATCAGTTGTACGCTAAATTCAGCAAGTGTGAATTTTGGCTAAAGCAAGTAGGTTTTCTAGGCCACGATCGACTCAAGAAGGTATCGCCAGAGACCCGAAAAAGTCAAGGCCAGATTATCGGAAGCCGCCACCAGCGGACGGATGTACGAAGTTTCTTGGGTATGGCAGGATACTACCAAGATTTATTGAAGGATTCTCCGCCATAGGAAAGCCAATGACACAACTACTCAAGAAAGACAGAAGTTTGAATGGACGGAAGCTTATAGAAAAGTTTCCAAGAACTCAAGAGGAAACTGACGACAAGACCAAGATTAGTTGTGCAGATATACACAAAAATTTTGAGGTATTTTGTGACGATCTCGAAAGGGCCTCGGGTGCGATTGATGCAAGAGGGCAAGGTTGTCGATATGTTTCCGCACAACTTCGCAAGCATGAGGAACATTACCCTACCCATGACCTGGAATTAGCAGCAGTTATTCATGCACTCAAGGAATGGAGAAACTTTTACTTGGTAATCGCTAGAAATATACACGGACCACAAAAGCCTCAAGTATATTTTCACACAACCGAACTAAATTTACGGCAGCGACAATGGTTGGAATTAGTAAAGGATTATGATGTTGGGATCCACTACCACCGGGCAAGGCAAATGTTGTAGCAGATGCTCGAGTCGGAACCCCATCCGACAACGACGGCATGCCGACTTAAGACCTGAATTCCAGCAGGAATTCGCAAAGCTCAACCCGATGGTGGTCACCAAGGCAGTGTGTCAAACTTAGAAGTACAGCCTACCCCGATAGAGAAGGTTAAAGAGGCTCAACGTGGACACCCCAAGATTGAAGGCATAAAACAGAAGATGAAGTTGGGCAAGGCCTCGAATTCATTATTGATGAGCAAGGAATATTGTGGTACGGAATAGGCTTTATGCATCAAATATCCATGACCTTAAACAGCAAATCCTGGCTGAAGGCCACACCGCCCATATTCAATCCATCCCGGAGGAACAAAATGTACAAGGATCTTCGTGAAACATTTTGGTGGCATGGTATAAAAAGAGACATAGCCACGCTTATTGCATGTTGTGACTCTTGTCAACGATCAAGGCCGAGCACCGTAAACCGGCCGGGCTATTGCAACCAAATAAAATACCGAGTGGAAATGGGACGAGATTGGAATGGATTTTATTGTTGGACTACCTCGGTCGCGACACGGACATGATGCCATATGGGTAATCACCGATAGATCGACTAAAGTAGCTCACTTCATCCCCGTGAAGACAACACACACCACTCGTAAGCTTGCTAGGCTCTACCTCTCCGTGATCGCTTTCCTACATGGAGTCCCAAAGAAAATAATCTCTTGACAGAGGCACTCAATTCGTCTCCCGGTTTTGGGATCACTTACAACAAGCTCTGGGAACTCAGCTGGCATTCAGTACCGCATACCATCCCTAGACAAATGGGAAGACTGAGTGAGTAAACCAGATTCTAGAAGATATGCTGAGAGCATGTGTCCTCACCTATGGGACCAGTTGGGAGGAGAGCTTACCATACGCAGAATTCGTGATATAACAACAGCTATCACCCAGCCTGCAATGGCGCCATTTGAAGCTCAGACGGACGAAGATGTCGACTCGCTAAATTGGTCGGAAACCGAGACAGTCATATCTTCGCCCAGACCTTCTCAAAGAGGTCAAGATAAAGTCAAGGTAATTAAGGACCGACTCAAGACAGCCCAAAGTCGACAAAAGAGTTATTACAATCAGAAGCATCGTGGAGTCCATTTTGAACCCGGTGAATTTGTGTACCTACGAGTATCACCCATGAGAGGCCTGCACCGATTCAAGATTAAAGGGAAGCTGGCACCAAGATTCATCGGACCTTTCTGCATAGTAGCACGAAGAGGCACGGTGGCCTACCAGCCGGACTTAGCCGAAGAATTATCCGACATCCACGACGTGTTCCACGTCTCCCAATTGAGGAAGTGCGTAAGCAACCGAGAGAAACAAGTACCCCATAAAAACATTGACGTGCAACCAGACCTTACGTATCGGGAGCATCCGATAAAAATCTTGGAAGAGTCAGAAAGGAGAACCCGACAGAAAGCCATCAAGTTCTTCAAAGTTCAGTGGAGCAACCACACCGAGAGTGAAGCCACTTGGGAAAGAGAGGATTTCCTTCGAGCGGAGCACCCACAATTATTTGAGGATCAACTGGAATCTCGGGGACAAGATTTTTCCTAAGGGGGTAGGTGTTGTGACACTCCAAAAATTTTTCTTTGGTTTTCTTCAAAACTTTGTTGGATTTGAAGGAGGTCACCAAAACCCTTCCAAAAAAAATCTCTATCAAAAGGTTTTTCCCTCTAGCAAATATTTTACTTTTGCATCTCCTTCAACTCTGGTGTTTAGTTTTTAAATTTTTCCTCTAATTGCTCTCTTCTCAAGGATTCAAGAAAAATCTTTGAAGTTTATTTTTTTCTTTCAAAAAGAAACTCTAAGGGTTTTTCATTCTCTCCCATATTTGAAATCATTCATGATTTGGCCATACACCACATGGTAAAATCTTCCCAAATATATCTCCTTCCACTTTGGGCAATCCAAACACTCTATCTCTACTAGTTCAACCGTCTTCTGAATTTTTGTTTCAATTAATTCTCTCCCAAATCTTTTCTGTCTATTATTTTGAGCCTAGGTAATTTGCAAAGCAAGTACCTTAATGCATTTGAATGTTGACCTAAAACCAACTCCCTTGGATAGTCCTTGGTACCCACAACCTAGAACTATCAAGATCCACTCCTCTCCTGTTCAAAATTTCAAATTATAGTCCCTGTAAGTTTGGACCAGATTTGCCAAATTTGGTGAAATTCATATCTACATTACTCCAAAAATTCCACAAAAATTCAGGCAGCCTCTAGATGCAATGAGAGGCCCCTCCACCAAAAACCAGCTCAAGGAAATATCCCTACATGCCTAGATCATTCTGTCGAACACCTTGCATGCACTGTTTCTGTTCACTTTCAGAAAATTCAAAAGTTCAGTGTCGATCTCCGTCAAGAACTTCAGTCACGAGTCCACAGTGCCCTTGGCACGTTGCTCGCAGCCTATCCCTCTTGTCCGAGCTTCACACGAGAGCTTGGCGCGTTCTGGCGTCGGTGGCGCCTCGCCCGCCTCAAGGCGCGGCGTGTTTTGCGGCGGCTGCACCACCGTGAACGGACGACTGGGGCAAAACTGCGCGCAACGCCGCTCGGCGCCGCCTTAAGCGCCCCTGGTGGCTCCGCGTGGCCACCTCCTTGCCAGCGCGACGCATGCGGCACGTCGCCGTGGTTTGGCACGCGCAGAAGCGCTCTTCGCCGCCGACGGGCCGCGGCGGCCGTTCCGCCGAGGGCAGATCAGAACCAGCCCTCCGTGCTGAGTTGGACACGGAACGGCTCCAATACTCCTCCTAGGCGATGCTCAAGCTCCTAAGCAGACCGCCCAGCCATAGCGCCGCCAGAATCAACTCGCCGGACTTATCCGCTCACGGCAACCGACTCAGCCGGCTATATATAGCACCCTAGCTTGCTCTCGCCCCGCACGACTCCATCACCTCACCGGACCCGCTTAGCCACCGGAGGGGCCTCGAGGGCCTTTCTTCCTCGACTCCGCCACCTCCGTCCGCCTCGGGCTCCGCATCGTTCTCTCCGTGAGAACTCCTCCGCCGCCCTACTTTCGCCGTAGCCTCGCACCACCTCTAGTAGGATAACCCCGCCTCAATTTTGGCCCCGCAGCTCTCCGGCGAGATCCACGACCGTCCGAACCGCCGCCCACCGGAGAAAGGGCGCCGTCGACGTGGTGCTCGCCGACGACCTCGCCACCACCCACGACGCGAAGGGCACATCGATCACAAAGGTACACCCCGATCACCTTACTCGCCGAGGATCGCCGCGGCGACCACCGCAGACTCTCGGCGCCGTCGCGCTCTGTTTTCCTCGCTTGAAAATTCAAACCTGACGGGTGGAGCCCGCTGTCGCCTCTCAGCCGTTTCTTTTAAACGAAATGTTATCTCGACTTTACCGCAGAACCCCACGAAACTTTCGTTTCATTACAGATGGGTCCTTGGACCAAAACTCTTATAACTTTTAATCAGAAAAGTATTTTGACTGATTCTTTTCAGTCCTCTTTAAAATTTTGTCTAGTTTTTATCAGATTTATTTGAAAAATATTTGAGTAATTTTGTGCACCTCACGGTATTTACGTTAGCGCAGATGTTTTTTTTTTACCGTAGATACCAAGGAGGTGACGGACCGCAAACTTCACCGAGCTAGGCTCCGACTACTCGAACCAGGCAAGCAAGTTTGAACTTTTGATATGATGAGTGTTCTGGCAGGTTTGCATTAAGTAGTTTCATGGCATGTTTGTGAGCATACCGATGAATGTTATTTTTCATGCAAAGTTGAGGCAAGTGAGTTCGATAATCCATACGTGTTGGATGTGAATGTGCACGGCCATGTGTTGGCATGAGGATGGGTAAGATGGCAGTGTTGTAGCATGCCAGTCTTATGCCATACTATTTGACTTCAGTGTCAACCCGTATCGTTCGGTTCCCATCCATTTCCTTCCCGTACTACCACATGTTTTCCGTAAGGGATATGGTTTAGTAAGTAGCAAACCGCTTTCCTGGTACACACCAAATGGAGAGGCCGTGATGATGGTTCCATGGCCCTGGATTAAAGCCAGTCATCCGGTCAGGGGGCATGGGTGTTTCCGGTTGGGACCGAGAGGGGGGCACCCCTTAGAGCGCGCGAATATAAATTTGATCCCATGCTATTCGAGATTGTGATCTCCCCGTCTCAAAAGTTTTTCTTGGACGATGTCTAGGGTGATTCCTGGCATCGTGATGTAGGATGGGAGTGTACTGGTTAGCTGTGTTTCTTCCGAAATACCATAAACGGAACTAGTCCTTCAGACTACGGAAACCGCTGGCTGTGGGTAATTTTGGTACAAACTCGCAGAGTCATAAATCCTCGAATCATCTTATCCATGTCCAAGTTCAGATATCTTATCCCGACAAGTGTCGGTTTGGTGACAGATACTCCGTGAATCACATGAGTACTAAGTCCGTTAAATGTTTATTCCGTGGATGGACTAACCCGCTTATATTCATGTGTTGAATATTTATTATGAGTGCTATATCTTTGTGATGAAAGCCCTTTTCGTGATGTCGCCGACGTCCGATCGCATGCATTGATGTTACTTATTTTTATTATAAGCCCTTTCTGTGATGTCGCTCAGACGTCCGACTGCGGCACGCATGCATTTTTATTTCAATATAAGCCCTTTATGAGGTGTCGCTCAGACGCCCGACTGTGGCAATATTTTGCTTATTTATTCACCTTTCGAGGCGTCGCTTCAGACACCCGATCGGTTTTAAGTTTGCCTCCTTGGGTTTTCGAGCGGACTACCGCCGACTCCCATTTTAATTATTTTTCTATACTGCTTTAATTGAGCATTGTTAAGATTAACTATGTCGCATTCATGCTTCCATTTGTTATATCTTTTGTCCGAACTGTCTTGCGAGTACTTTCATAGTACTCACCTAGCTTGTTGATTTGGCCAGATGCTGACGAAGGCGATCTCTTGGATGAAGAGTTCGATAGCGAGTCCGACGCCTAGAGGAATCCCAGTCAGTCTCGTGCGACCCCTGGATTAGTCCTTGTAAAATATCTTCTTCCGCTACCCAAATAAATTCATCGAGCCTCACCTCGAAGCTCGATGAGCCGCCAAAGGCAAGAGACTTATTAACCAACCCAATCGTGTTATTCCACCAACCACGATACTCCAAGTCAAGAGTATTTCCACCCCACACCTTGTGCCATATCCGCCATCATGTATAATTATTGGCGTGTTGTAATAATTGGTTGGGCATCTTTAGTCCGACCCTTGTAATATTGTAATGCTACTGGTTTCTTGTATCAAAGTTTTGTCTACCGATATGGAGGATTTATCCTCATATTGATTTCATGGGTCGGTTGTTCAATAAATATTTTTATTGAAAATCCGGTCGTGACAAAACCCTAGCCCCGAGCCGCCCGAGCCTCCACCGGCCGCCGCCGCCGCCTCGCGCCCAGCCGCCGCCCCCGACCATGGGACCTCGCCGCCCGACCGGCCGGACCCACCGCCGCCGCCCGCCGGACTCGCCGGACTCCGCCGCCGACGACGAGGTTCGCCGCCGCCTCGATCCGCGTGTCCCCGGTTTTTCTTAAAAACCGGACGGTTTTTATTTCGGTTTTTTCGGGTTTTTAGTTTCATTTTTTATTAGTTTCGTTTTTTCGGTTTAGGTTAAATAGCGACGCTCGTTCATTCGCTTTTAACGAACGCGTTCGTCAGATTAGTTTAGTTAACGAACGTCCGCTCGCTAACCCGCTCGTCGTTTTTCTTTTCTCGGATTTAATCCGCGATTTTTCGATCGCGATTCCGCATCCGATTTTCGCTTTTAGTATAACTTTTCGCTCGCTTATCGGAATCAGCGATTCAAGCGCTGGAGTTTCGCCTCAAACCCCGCTTCCGAATAATCTACTTAAACAAGTTTTTGCATATGTAAAATTTGACTTAGATCCAGATTAGTAAAATGAAGCTGTTTTCTTCCGCCGCTTGACTTTCGCTGTTTCGCTTGATTTGATTCTTTTGCAAACCGGAGTTCTTAAGTTGAACTATCTGGTTAGATCTATTCGAGTTTTACCTGTGCATTAGATGAGTACTTATTGTATGCTTGTTTGTTTGTCTGTGATAGAATACCCGGAGTGCGCCGCCTGTTACTTCGAGTCTCTAGGTTTCGCGGATCATCAGCAAGGCAAGTAACACTTTGATCATACCTTTTCTCATACCCAGTTTTTATGCATTTAGATCTATCCTCAAACACTTGCATGATTAGGATCTAATTAAATTGTGGGTTATGGGAAGTAGATGAGGTAGTACCTATTACCTGTTTTATTATAAACCCTTGGGAGTTACTTCTATGTTTGCTTATTATGCCATGCTATGCTAGTAGACGTGGATTGGGTGAGTGAATCCATGACAGATGTGAGATTGTTATTTAATGGTTTATTTAAGGTGGCAACTTAAACACACATCTGGGTGGATTGAGGCACCTGGTTTCTATCAGACTTGCCTCAGATTTCTTCGGACCGCCACCTGTGCTCAAAGGGATCATGAGATTATTCAAACTAGAAACTTCCGTGTGCAGCCACAAGCCATTATGGGCTCTGGCGTAGTTGACTAAGTTGTGCGAACTCTTACGGGTAGGCTAGCAGATGTAGGGGATGTAGGTTGGTACGGTCTACCCACATGTAAGGTGCTAGCGCTTATGAAAGACTATGTATCGGTCATCCGTCTCTCAAGCACCATGTAGTGCGAGAAACCAAACGGAGGCGATCGAGTCTTGTGGGGAAAAGTGCGCAAACCTCTGCAGAGTGTATAAACTAATCATGGTTAGCCGTGTCCCCGATTATGGACATCTTGAGTATCTAGTACCTGGATATCATGTGAATCTCATCATGTTACTTCTAAATTAATATTGTTGGGTTTTTAATGAGTACTTTTAATTGGGATTGAGAATGCTGTCAACCATTCTCAATGTTTCACAACCACCATGATAGTTGAATAAATTTATTCCTTTGCAGTAGGGAAAATTGGCTTTATGCAAAACTGTAACCATAGAGCTTTCCACCAGCCATATATGCATGTAGTATAGGCTTATTCATTCCATTATTCTCTATGTGTTACATTGCCAGCATATTCCATGTGTCAATTGTTTTCTGGCTGCAACGCTTCATGTTGCAGACTTTTCAGATGACGAGTAAGGTGCATAGGTCATGGTTCTATACTCAGTGATGCCGTTGGAGTTGATGGACTCACTTATTCTTCCAAGCCTTCCGCTGTTTCGTATTAGATGGCCTTAACCATATTTATTTTGTTAAGTTCTCTCTTGAGACATTCGATTGTAATAACTGTGTGATCGCTACTCTGTTATAAGTCCTTCGAGTATCGTGTGGTGTCAAGACATCGATCCAGGATGACACCGAGCACGAGATCGATCGCTTGAGGTCTGGTCGCTACAAAGATGGTATCAGAGCACATGTTGACTGTAGGACACGACCATTAAGCTAAAGGCCTAGATCACTACTCTCTCTTCTCATTTCTGACTCCTCATCTTTTCTACTCTTTTAGGATGATGGAAGCGAGGATCAAGTTCACTCAGCCGGATGAGGATACACCCTTTGGACGACACCTGAAGGAAGTCACTAAGTACCTAAACATTGGATTACCAAGCTTCACCAGGACTTACAATTCCACTTTACCCGAAGAAGAGCGCTGGAACATTCAAGCTCAAGTTCCCGGAAGGACGTTTGCGCCAATCACAGAGCCCATAGAGTGTGTTTTCAATGCACCAACCTGGAGTCTGGGAAAGAGCATGGCAGCTCACATAACCATGGGACGCATTGGAGAAGTTTACAAAGAGTACCTCAAGGATACTATCTACCAGATTTGCGGACGCCCAGATGAACAATGGGAGATAGTTGGCACTAAGAAGGATAGATCCATTGCAGCTTTCATCCAGGAGTTAAACCAGCACATTCGACGTCAGGAGAACCAGATGTGCGCAGACATGATGGAGTTGAAGACAGCAAAAGCCAAGATTATCGAACTAGAAGGAGAACTGAAGGCCACTCGCAAGGACTACATGGAGGAGATTGTAGCTCTAGTGGGACAAAACGGCGATCTTAAGGAGAAGATTGAAGAACTCATGGGAAATTCAGCACCGGAGGAGAAGATGAAGATAGCACCTATCCACGTAACTACATCATCATCGATTTACACCGATTCCGATCCTAGTGAGGATGATTACGAAGATGAAGCTGGAGCAGATATCATGGAGTCTTCATCGGAGCAGTTTTTCTAGTTGACCACCATAACAGTAGTAGATTACCCCCATGTTATATTAGTTTTAGTTTCAGCACTTTTTAACGATAGTTAGACCGTTGTATGCCCTTGTTTGAATTGATTGGAGTGATATTGTGTGATTTGTCTCATGTGCATATGGGTAGTGTTTCTCTCTAGACCTCATTCTATTATAAATTCTCGTCTTTTCTTTAAACCCCTCAGATGCCTCCGAGACGCGACCCCGGATTTGTCTTCCCACTAGAGATCACTCAGTTGATTCAGCAGCAGAATGCCTTGATTCAAACATTGGTACAGAACCAAGGCAACAACAACAACAACAACCCACCGCCACCACCACCTGTTGACCATTTGACCCGTTTCTTAAGGCTGAATCCACCGGTGTTTTCCAGTAGCACCGAGACGATAGTAACAGATGATTGGCTCTATAAGATAGGGAGGGAGTTGACCACTGCAGGATGTACAGATGGAGAAAGGGTGAAGTTTGCCGCACACCAGATTGAAGGACCCGCAGCAGCATGGTGGGAGAATTTTACAGCCACTTACCCCTGAGACACCGCCACATGGGATGGCCAACAAGCTTTCAGACGCCCATGTTTCAGCAGGAGCTATGGCCATAAAGAAGCGTGAGTTTCGCAACTTACGCCAAGGAGGATGGACAGACACACAAGATGTAGATGATTTTAGTAAGCTAGCACGTTATGCCCCAGATGACGTTGCTACGGACACAGCTAAGCAGGAGAAGTTTCTAGAAGGCCTGAATGATGAGCTGAGCATGCAGTTGATGGTATCCACCTTCAATAACTACCAGGAGTTAGTAGATCGTGCGCTTATGATTGAAGGGAAGCAGCAGCAGATTGACAATCGCAAGAGGAAGTATGGACAGGGGAAGAATAACTCTGGAGCTCAACAGAAACTTCGCTTTACCCCGAAGCCCGGAGGACAGTTTCAGCATACCCATGGAGGAGGTTCGCACAACCATAATGGCACCAAGAATGGGAACGGGAATGGAGGAAGCAATGGACAGAACCTCACCAACCCGTCAACACCATCCAAGGTAGACCTGAGCCACGTCACTTGCTTTAAGCGCCGCAAGACTGGGCATTATGCAAACGAATGTCCGAAGGCCGTAATGGAAATGGCAATGGAAGCTCGAAAGAAGCTGAACCCTTTCAACAAAGGACAAGTGAACCACGCCACCGTGGAGGAGGTTGAAGCTCAGCCAGATGCGAGAATAGATAAGTTTTCGTTAAGTCATTTATCGCAGCTTGTTCTTTTTGATACTGGTGCATCACATTCATACATGTCAAGGGGATTTGTGGATAAGTATAAACTACCAACCCAAGCCCTTAGGTCACCCATGCTAGTAACCTCACCCGGAGCAGAATACATGGCTAGTATATGGTGTGATCGACTGCCATTAAGGATTGGACACTATGTTTTTCCCTCTGACCTAATAGTTCTGGAATCACAAGGATTGGATGTGATATTAGGCATGGATTGGTTATCGAAGTACGGAGGGAATATTGATTGCGCCAGTAAGTCAATTTTGCTTACCACCCCAGAAGGAAGGAGAATCAAGTATGTATCACGGCATGAGCCGAGGAGAGCACATGTAAATTCCTAATCAGGAGTTGTGCAGGAGGAAGTACCAGTGGTAAGGGATTACCCGGACGTGTTTCCTAAGAGTTGCTGTGCATGCCACCGGATAGAGACATTGAGTTTCGATTGAACTATTTCCAGCACAGGCCGATATCTAAGAGACCGATAGGATGCCAGCCCAAGATTTGGAGGAAATTAAGAAGCAAATTAAGGAGTTATCGGATAAAGGCTTTATTCGCCCAAGTTCTTCGCCTTGGGGATCACCAGATTCTAGTGGAGAAGAAGGATGGATCATTAAGAATGGTTGTTGATTATCGAGGATTGAATGAAGTGACCATTAAGAGCAAATACCCACTACCGATGATCAATGACTTGTTTGACCAGTTGCAAGGAGCTAAGGTGTTTTCCAAGATCGATTTGCGATCAGGGTACCATCAGTTGAAGATTCGAGAGCAGGATATACCTAAGACGGCTTTTACCACCAGGTATGGGCTGTATGAGTACACCGTTATGTCATTTGGTCTGACTAACGCACCTGCCTATTTTATGAACATGATGAACAAAGTGTTTATGGAGCTTTTGGATAAGTTCGCCGTGGTGTTCATTGATGATATTTTGGTTTACTCGAAGAATGAAGAGGAACATAAGGAGCATTTGCGTTTGGTACTCGAGAAGCTCAAAGAACACCACTTATATGCAAAGTTCAGCAAGTGTGAGTTTTGGTTGAAGGAAGTTGGATTTCTTGGACATGTTATATCCGGAGAAGGTATAGCAGTAGACCCCACTAAAGTTGTCACCAGAATAAATCGGGAAGCGCCAACAACAGTTGAGAGATCCGAGTTTCCTTGACTAGCAGGATACTACCGGAGATTCATTGAGAATTTTTCAAGGATTGCGAAGTTTATGACAGAATTGTTGAAGAAGGATACCAAGTTCATTTGGACCGAGGAGTGTGAAGCTAGTTTCCAAGAGTCAAGAAACGCTTTGGTTACCTCACCAAAGGTTAATTCTGCCATATCGCACCAAGGATTACGAGGTGTATTGCACGCTTCACGCCGAGGACTTGGAGCAAGGCTTATGCAGGAGGGAAGAGTTGTTTCAGATGCTTCACGACAGCTTAAGCCTCATGAGCTAAATTATGCTACGCATGATTTGGAGTTAGCAGCCGTAGTGCATGCGTTGAAGACATGGAGACATTTCCTCATTGGAAATCATTGTGAGGTGTATATGGATCACAAGAGTTTAAAGTACATCTTCACGCAGAAGGAGCTAAATCTCAGGCAGAGGAGATGGTTGGAGCTCATTAAGGACTACGATATGAGATTGCATTATCACCCCGGAAAGGCTAACGTTGTAGCAGACGCGTTGAGCCGCAAGAGTCACGTCAACACATTAATGACGGGAGAAATACCAAAGGAGTTAGCCGAGGATCTTTGAGAGCTATGTTTGGAAATAGTTCCGAGAGGCTATGTAGCAGCATAGGAGATTCAGTCAACTTTGATGGACAAGATCAGGGAAGCTCAGAAGACTGACAAAGAGATTGCCTCCATAAAGGAGAGAATGAGCAAAGGAAAGGCTAAGGGATTTCGCGAGGATGAGCACGATACCCTATGGTTTGAGGACCGTGTTTATGTGCCCAATGACCCGGAGATCAGGAAGTTGATTCTACAAGAGGCACATGATTCACCATATTCGATTCACCCAGGAAATACAAGATGTATTTGGATTTGAAGAATACTTTCTGGTGGACCGGAATGAAGAAGGATATTGCAGAGTATGTAGCAGTTTGTGATGTATGTCAGAGGGTGAAGGCAGAACATCAGAAGCCAGCAGGATTGTTACAGCCGTTGCCTATACCCGAATGGAAGTGGGATAAACTAGGTATGGATTTCATCACGGGATTGCCCAGGACTCGTTCAGGCTACGACTCGATTTGGGTTATAGTCGATCGTTTGACGAAGGTAGCTCATTTCATTCCAGTAAAGACTACTTACAGCAGTGCCAAATTGGCTAAGATATACATGACCAGGATTGTATTCTTGCATGGAGTTCCGAGGAGTATCATATCAGATAGAGGAATCCAATTTACCTCAAAGTTCTGGAAGCAGTTGGACGAAACTTTGGGAACCAGGCTGGAGTTTAGCACAGCTTTCCATCCACAGACAGATGGACAAACCGAGAGAGTCAACCAGATTTTGGAGGATATGCTTAGAGCTTGTGCTTTGGATTATGGATCAAGTTGGGATGATAATTTTCCGTATGCAGAGTTTTCTTACAACAACAGTTACCAAACCAGTCTGAAGATGGCACCTTTCGAAGCCTTGTACGGAAGGAGGTGCAGGACCCCGTTATTGTGGGATGAAGTTGGAGACCGCCAGTTGTTTGGACCGGATTTGATTAAGGAGTCTGAACAGAAAGTAAAGTTGATTCGCGATAGGCTCAAGGTAGCCCAGTCAAGACAGAAAAGTTATGTGGATTCGAAACGCAAGGAGACAGAATATGAAGTCAGAGACAGAGTTTATCTTCGAGTATCGCCGCTTCGAGGAGTTAAGCGTTTTGGAGTTAAGGGAAAGTTAGCGCCTCGATTTGTAGGACCTTATCGTGTTTTGGAACGCATGGGAGAAGTTGCGTACAAGTTGGAATTACCCGAAGGATTGTCAGGAGTCCATGATGTGTTTCATGTTTCTCAGTTGAAGAAGTGTCACGCAGAGATGGCGATATACCATCGAGAGATACAAGACCACCGAAGCGATTCAGCTTGAATGATGATTAGATCTATGAGGAGAAACCGGTTAAGATTTTGGAGTATGCCAGCCGAGTCACCCGCAGCAAGGTCATTAAGTTTTGCAAAGTTCAGTGGAGCCACCACACTGAGGATGAAGCCACCTGGGAGCGAGAGGAAGATTTGCTTAAGGACCACCCTTACTTATTTTCTAGCCAACCCGAATCTCGAGGGCGAGATTCATCTTAAGGGGGTAGGCTTGTAACATCCCAAATTTTCAATCTAGAATGTTATACATAGAGCATCATTGCATATCATATTTTTTTGTTGCATTTTTGCTCGATCCTAGAAATTCTACACAACTCAAGGACCCACGGGGAGAGTTGGGGATTTTCGTTATTTTCATATTTGAGTTTTCCCAAATTTTGAAAATAGGATCATTTGATTTTAATTATTTTATCTTCAATTATTTCTATTACCAAAATATGAGAGAGGGAATAAAATGACTTTCCCAAAATAAAGAAATAATGAAGATTTAATAATAAAATCAAATAAGATTTTATTTTGGAGTTTTTCGCCTTTTTATTTGAATTTAGGAAAAATGCACATTTTTCAAAATTGCATTTAGGCCCCAAATAAATGTTCATTAAATCCGGTTTGATTTTAGAAGCCGGGGAAAATTTATTTCGGGATTTTTGGAGTCCGTTTAGTACTTCTTTTGATTTTTTTTTTCTGAGCGTAATTATTTAAAAAAAACGTGCCACCGACCTAACCGGGCCGTGTCCGTCCGGGACTCTGGCCCGGCAGGTTTTATAAGCGGGCAGCCCACCCGGCAAACCCTAGCCCCGAAGCGCCCGAGCATTGCTGAGCCGCCGCCGCCGCCGCCGCTCCACCGCCGCTCCGCCTTGCAGCCACGCCCGCCGCCCGGACCCGCCGCCCGACCAGCCAGACCCGCCGCCGCCGCCCGCCGGACTCGCCGGACACCGCCCGCCGACGAGGTTCGCCGCTGCCTCGATCCGTCGCGCGTTTTTCTTAAAACCGACGGTTTTATTTTAGTTTTTTAGTTTCGCTTTTATTAGTTTGGGTTTTTTCCGGTTTAGGTTAAATAGCTAATGTTCGCTCATTCGTTCGCTTTTAACGAACGCGTTCGTCGATTAGTTTAGTTAACGAACGTCCGCTCATTAACCCGCTCGTCGCTTTTTCTTTTCTCGGATTTAATCCGCGATTTTTCCGATCGCGATTCCGATCCGATTTTAGTTTTTGTATAACTTTTCGCTCGCTTATCGGAATCAGCGATTCAAGCGCTGGAGTTTCGCCTCAAACCCTCTTTCTGAATAATCTACTTAAACAAGTTTTTGCATCTGTAAAATTTGACTTAGATCCAGATTAGTAAAACGAAGCTGTTTTCTTCCGCCGTTTGACTTTCGTTGCTTCGTTTGATTTGATTCTGTTTGCAAACCGGAGTTCTTAAGTTGAACTATCTGGTTAGATCTATTCGAGTTTTATCTGTGCATTAGATGAGTACTTATTGTATGCTTGTTTGTTTGTCTGCGATAGAATACCCAGAGTGCGCCGCCTGTTACTTCGAGTCTCTAGGTTTCGCGGATCATCAGCAAGGCAAGTAACACTTTGATCATACCTTTTCTCATACCCAGTTTTTATGCATTTAGATCTATCCTCAAACACTTGCATGATTAGGATCTAATTAAATTGTGGGTTATGGGAAGTAGATGAGGTAGTACCTATTACCTATTTTATTATAAACCCTTGGGAGTTACTTCTACGTTTGCTTATTATGCCATGCTATGCTAGTAGACGTGGATTGGGTGAGTGAATCCATGACAGATGTGAGATTGTTATTTAATGGTTTATTTAAGGTGGCAACTTAAACACACATCCGGGTGGATTGAGGCACCTGGTTTCTATCAGACTTGCTCAGATTTCTTCTGGACCGCCACCCTGTGCTCAAAGGGATCATGAGATTATTCAAACTAGAAACTTCCGTGTGCAGCTACAAGCCATTATGGGCTCTGGCGTAGTTGACTAAGTTGTGCGAACTCTTACGGGTAGGCTAGCAGATGTAGGGGATGTAGGTTGGTACGGTCTACCCACATGTAAGGTGCTAGCGCTTATGAAAGACTATGTATCGGTCATCCGTCTCTCAAGCACCATGTAGTGCGAGAAACCAAACGGAGGCGATCGAGTCTTGTGGGGAAAAGTGCGCAAACCTCTGCAGAGTGTATAAACTAATCATGGTTAGTCGTGTCCCCGATTATGGACATCTTGAGTATCTAGTACCTGGATATCATGTGAATCTCATCATGTTACTTCTAAATTAATATTGTTGGGTTTTTAATGAGTACTTTTAATTGGGATTGAGAATGCTGTCAACCATTCTCAATGTTTCACAACCACCATGATAGTTGAATAAATTTATTCCTTTGCAGTAGGGAAAATTGGCTTTATGCAAAACTGTAACCATAGAGCTTTCCACCGGCCATATATACATGTAGTATAGGCTTATTCATTCCATTATTCTCTATGTGTTACATTGCCAGCATATTCCATGTGCTGACCCATTTTCGGGCTGCAACGCTTCATGTTGCGAGACTTTTCAAAGCGATTTAGTAAGGTACATAGATCGTGGTTCTATACTCGTGATGCCGTTGGAGTTGATGGACTCACTTATTCTTCCAAGCCTTCCGCTGTTATCGTATTAGATGGCCTTAAGCCATATTTATTTTATTAAGTTCTCTCTTGAGACATTCGGTTGTAATAAGTGTGTGATTGCTACTCGTTATAAATCCTTCGAGTAATGTGTGGTGTCAAGACATCGATCCGTGGATGACACCGAGCACGTAGATCGACTTTTTGAGGTCTGGTCGCCTGAGATAAGCTCGAACCCAAATCGGAGAAATGTCTCTTCATAGGATACCCAAGGAGATGTTGGGTACACCTTCTATCAAAATCCAAGGCAAGACTTTTGTTGCTAAATTCGAGTTTTTCTAGAGAAGGAGTTTCTCTCGAAAGAAGTGAGTGGGAGGAAAGTAGAACTTGATGAGGTAATCGTACCTACTCCCGTATTGAAAGTAGTTCATCGCAGAAACCGTTTCGCGACACCTACACCAATTAGTGAGGAAGTTAATGATGATGATCATGAAACTTCAGATCAAGTTGTTCTTGAACCTCATAGGTCAACCAGAGTAAGATCCGCACTGTGAGTGGTACGGTAATCCTGTTCGGAAGTTATGTTACTAGACCATGACGAACCTACGAACTATGAAGAAGCAATGGTGAGCCCAGATTCCGCAAAATGGCTTGAGGCCATGAAATCTGAGATGGGATCCATGTACGAGAACAAAGTGTGGACTTTGGTTGACTTGCCCGATGATTGGCAAGCAATTGAGAATAAATGGATATTCAAGAAGAAGACTGACGCTGGCGGTAATGTTACTGTCTACAAAGCTCGACTTGTCGCGAAAGGTTTTCGACAAGTTCAAGGGATTGACTACGATGAGACCTTCTCACCAGAGCGATGCTTAAGTCCGTCGAGAATCATGTTAGCAATTGCCGATTTTATGATTATGAAATTTGGCAAATGGATGTCAAAACTGCATTCCTGAATGGATTTACGGAAGAAGAGTTGTATATGATGCAACCAGAGGGTTTTATCGATCCGAAGGAGCTAACAAAGTGTGCAAGCTCCAGCGATCCATTTATGGACTGGTGCAAGCCTCTCGGAGTTGAATAAACGCTTTGATAGTGTGATCAAAGCATTTGGTTTTGTACAGACTTTTGGAGAAGCCTTGATTTACAAGAAAGTGAGGGAGCTCAGTAGCATTTACGATATTATATGTGGATGACATATTGCTGATTGGAAATGATATGAATTTCTGGATAGCATAAAGGGATACTTGAATAAGAGTTTTTCAATGAAAGGCCTTGGTGAAGCTGCTTACATATTGGGCATCAAGATCTATAGAGATAGATCAAGACGCTTAATTGACTTTCACAAAGCACATACCTTGACAAAGTTTTGAAGAAGTTCAGAATGGATCAAGCAAAGAAAGGGTTCTTGCCTGTGTTACAAGGTGTGAAGTTGAGTAAGACTCAATGCCCGACCACCGCAGAAGATAGAGAGAAGATGAAAGATGTTCCTATGCTTCAGCCATAGGCTCTATCATGTATGCAATGTTGTGTACTGCACTGATGTGTGTCTTGCTATAAGTCTAGCAGGAGGAACCAAAGTAATCCAGGAGTGGATCACTTGACAGCGGTCAAGAACATCCTGAAGTACCTGAAAAGGACTAAGGATATGTTTCTCATTTATGGAGGTGACAAAGAGCTCATCATAAATGGTTACGTTGATGCAAGCTTTGACACTGATCCAGACGATTCTAAATCGCAAACCGGATACGTGTTTACATTGAATGGTGGAGCTGTTAGTTGGTGCAGTTCTAAACAAAGCGTCGTGGCGAGATCTACGTGTGAAGTGGAGTACATAGCTGCTTCGGAAGCAGCAAATGAAGGAGTCTGGATGAAGGATTTCATATCCGATCTAGGTGTCATACCTAGTGCATCGGCTCCGATGAAAATCTTTTGTGACAATACTGGTGCAATTGCCTTGGCGAAGTAATCCAGATTTCACAAGAGAACCAAGCACATCAAGAGACGCTTCAATTCCATCCGGGATCTAGTCCAAGTGGGAGACATAGAAATTTGCAAGATACATACGGATCTGAATGTTGCAGACCCATTGACTAAGCCTCTTCCATGAGCAAAACATGATCAGCACCAAGGCTCCATGGGTGTTAGAATCATTATTGTGTAATCTAGATTATTGGCTCTAGTGCAAGTGGGAGACTCAAGGAAATATGCCCTAGAGGCAATAATAAAGTTATTATTTATTTCCTTATATCATGATAAATGTTTATTATTCATGCTAGAATTGTATTAACCGGAAACATAATACATGTGTGAATACATAGACAAACAGATTGTCACTAGTATGCCTCTACTTGACTAGCTTGATCAAAGATGGTTATGTTTCCTAGCCATAGACATGAGTTATCATTTGATTAACAGGATCACATCATTAGGAGAATGATGTGATTGACATGACTCATTACGTTAGCTTAGCACACGATCGTTTAGTATGTTGCTATTGCTTTCTTCATGACTTATACATGTTCCTATGACTATGAGATTATGCAACTCCCGTTTATCGGAGGAACACTTTGTGTGCTACCAAATGTCACAACGAATCGGGTGATTATAAAGGAGCTCTCTGGTGTCTCCGAAGGTACTTGTTGGGTTGGCGATTTCGAGATTAGGATTTGTCATCCGATTGTCGGAGAGGTATCTCTGGCCCTCTCGGTAATGCACATCACTTAAGCCTTGAAGCATTGCAACTAATGAGTTAGTTGCGAGATGATGTATTACAGTACGAGTAAAAAGACTTGCCGGTAACGAGATTGAAATAGGTATTGAGATATCGATGATCAAATCTCGGGCAAGTAACATACCGATGACAAAGGGAACAACGTATGTTGTTATGCGGTCAGACCGATAAAGATATTCGTAGAATATGTGGGAGCCACTATGAGCATCCAGGTTCCGCTATTGGTTATTGACTGGAGACATGTCTCGTTCATGTCTACATAGTTCTAGAACCCGTAGGGTCCGCACGCTTAACGTTACGATGACAGTTATATTATGATTTTATATGTTTTGATGTACCGAAGGTTGTTCGGAGTCCCGGATGTGATCACGGACATGGAGAGGAGTCTCGAAATGGTCGAGACATGAAGATTGATATATTGGAAGCCTATGTTTGATATCGGAAGTGTTCCGGTGAAATCGGATTTTATCGAGTACCGGAGGTTACCGAACCCCCGGAACTTAATGGGCCTTAGTGGGCCTAGGTGGAAGAGAGGAGAGGCGGCTAGGGCTGGGCCGCACGCCCCTCCCCCCCAGTCCGAATAGAACAAGGAGAAGGGGGCGGCGCCCCCTTCCTTCTTCTCCTCCACTCCTTCCCCCTCCCAAGTCCTAATCCAACTAGGAAAGGGGGGGGGGGTCCTACTCCCGGTGGGAGTAGGACTCCTCCCGGCGCGCCTCTCCCTTGGCCGGCCGCACCCCCCCTTGCTCCTTTATATATGGGGGCAGGGGGGCACCCCATAGACACAACATTGATCAGTTGATCTTTTAGCCGTGTGCGGTGCCCCCCTCCACCATAGTCCACCTCGATAATACTGTAGCGGTGCTTAGGTGAAGCCCTGCGTCGGTAGAACATCAACATCTTCACCACGCCGTCAGGTCGATTTAAACTCTCCTCAACACTCGGCTGGATCGGAGTTCGAGGGACGCCATCGGGCTGAACGTGCTGAACTCGGAGGTGTCGTACGTTCGGTACTTGATCGTTCGGATCGTGAAGACGTACGACTACATCAACCGCATTGATATAACGCTTCCGCTTTCAGTCTACGAGGGTACGTGGACAACACTGTCCCCTCTCGTTGCTATGCATCACCATGATCTTGCGTGTGCGTAGGAAATTTTTGAAATTACTACGTTCCCCAACATCGCCCTCTTCCATGTCCAAGCAGCCAATCATCGTCCATATCTCCGATGATGAGGAGTAGCGTGTCTTATTAGCTCACTATAAGGACCTATGTTCAGTTTGCTAGCTACGCCGGTTAAGCATCCTCGGTTTACCTGTTGCATGTGCTGCTCCTGCCTTTCCTTAACAAATTCTAATGAATTGTCCTATCTACTTTTACCATGCAATTTGTTGCTCTAGTGATGTAGGGTGGAACCCTATAGCGTCGATCTTTCACGTTTGGAGTGGATCCTACGGGGAGACACGAAGAACAAGCGGAAGAACACGAGGAAATCACGGGGAGGAACGAGGGAAAACACTCAACCAACAAGGAATCGGTCACACAAATGCTAGATCAAAGAACACAAAGAGATACACGAGATCCAAAGTCAACAAAGGTAGAGGATACAAAGGAACCGTTTTTCTCCATGAGGAGGGCTTGAATCCACAAGGGGATCTTCCCACGAGGGGGTCTTGAATCCGATAGGATCTTCTCCGAAGAGGCCGCGGTCTCTCACGAGGAGGAGATCCGATGGATGAGCGAAGCTCTATCTCTAACTTGAGCTAAATCAACACTAACCCTAACTAGGAGGAGGTGGAGGAGTATATATAGTCATAGTACAAGTTGGGGATGAAGTGAAGGGGTACATGGGCCGGTGGCCCGTTACACTACGCGCAGGGGTGGCCGGATGTCCGGGCGACGGGCCGGATGTCCGGGGCTTCGGGACGGGCCGGATGTCCGGGCTGGGAGGCCGGATGTCCGGGCTGGCCTGGGTCTTCCAGATGTGATCGGTGATGGAGGGGCCGGATTTCCGGGCGAAGGGGCCGGATGTCCGGGCTGGGGCCGGATGTCCGGCCGCTGTAGCAGCTGGCTCTTCTTCCTTCTCCTTCCTTCGCTTCCGCGCATGCTTGGCCTTGGTCCTTGGGCTCTCCATGGTCTCCTCAGGTGTACCTGAGTATGCACAAGGTCCGCGCTTGAAGTAGCATCCATGTCTTACATGCGGAAAGGGAAGATTCAGAAAGGAGCGAATTCACCTTAGGTCCAATGGCGTAGGCTCGAGTGTACATGGGGATGACCGTCGGATGCTCCGCATCATCTCCCCTCCCTTTGGAAAGATCCAACCTCGAATCGAAATCCTCATCACCATGGAAACGGTTGTCGTGGACGAACTTGTAATTGGACGGAGTGGAAGTCATGGCGCAATCCAAGTACTTGAAGATGTCGTCGGGATGGTAGACATGCAAAGAGAGCAAACACAAACGACACTCGGAAATACAATGGTTAGCGCACACAAAGTGTCCATCATGTAAGAATGAGTCCGTGAGGCAAGATTGTTCATGACAAAGCACATGAAGCTTAGCAAGATAACATGGAATGAGATGTAAAGCATTCATTGTGCACACAAATGTGTTGTGAATGTGATCAATGCAACCATGGTGCAAAATGATGTCATAGTGAGACGGTTTATCAATAGCATGAATATGGCAATGGATGCTCAATATGATTATGTTATCATGCAATTGATGGTAGGCAATGTGATCATTATGTATGAATATGCCATCAAGAAAGATCACAACAAATTTGCTAAGAAAATGCACAAGCTCATATATCATGGATGACATGGGAATAGGTGCAACAAGACAATCATAATGTGTGTCAATCCATGCATAGGGAGGTGTTGTGGCACTCCTCAACTTGAAGGTCCATAGGGTCCATCTCCAATGTCGGTCCTCCATCGAATATATGCATCATGTAGACAATAAGAAGGAAACAACAATGAAAGTATGGCCCATCCAATATGCATATGTGACGAGGGCTCAAATGGAAGGAGTTCACCTTTAGTAGTTTCTCGAGAATGTTGGTGTCACACATCATGTACGCCTTCACATAACCAATATGTCTCGCAATGGTACCGCCTTGTGAATCCTTCAAAATGAAAGAACATGACAAACACTTGGAAAAACAAATGAGGTTAATGCCAATGCAAGTCCTATCATTTGAGTGGTAAGATACCCAACAAGTGTTCTCATCATTCTTATCATAAGAAAGGACAAGGGAGCATTTCATAGTATGGAGGCATATGATGTGAGAACAACCAAATACAATATGCTCAATCAACCAAGCATGCATCACAAGTGAAGTGTCCAAGTCTCCAAGATCATTAAGCATAGAGGCAACTATTGGAGACAAGTGACAAGGATCAAGATATATCATGTGAGAGGCATGAACATATATGTCATCAACCCAAGAAAGCGAGTAATGGAACAAGGGTGATGCATGAAAGCAATCAATCATAGAGATCAAGTCAAGCAAGTTAGCAGTGCGAAGATGCAACGTACTAGAAGGAATCATGACAAGCATGTCGTGTGTGCAAATAGTGGGCATGAATAATGCACATGACATAGCACAAGCATGAAAGGAAGATATGAGTAGAATGGCATGAATGTATTGGCGAGAGGCCATGTGTAAATAGTAATGGGGCATCATGACTCTCCCAACACAACAAGCATCAATAGCGTGGGGCACAAAGAAATCATGGCAATAGCTACTAGTATCTCCACCAAGCATGAAAATACACATAGAATTATCATAATGGTGAATCATGGGTAGATGCAAGCAAGGGTCACAATTGCATGGCAAAGGCATAGGAGTAAAAATAACATGCAAAGTGAACACGGGAAAATGAGCATAAGGTGACAAGTGGTAAATAGCCCATAGCCGTGCAGGAGAGACAAGAAAGAGATGCGATAGTCGATGCTAAAAGGAATGGTGGGAATGAAAGTCCACGGATCCCAAAGCATAGTTGCTCTCAAGAGCTCAAGCCACAACTCTTGGGATTGAGAAGTTGACGAGTATACATGAGTACCTACACATAACAAAGACAAAGGAAAAATTGTGTGTGCATGGTATATGTACACATCATCCATCATGATGCGCACATGCATGTGTCGGTTAGCACAAAATATCCAATGCTTAGATAAATGAGATGCGTGATATAGAAACATGTCATCCATCATGATAGGTTTGTTGTTATGTATAGCATAATGGAGACTCAAATTGTGTAATGCATCATGAGAAATATCTAGAGCATTGTTATCCATGGAATGCATAAGGTGCAAGCAATTATGTGAATCATGCAAAGTATGGGATGAATCAAAATCTCCTAATATGTATGAGGAAACTATGGGGGTCACCTCATGAGCAAGAGTAGAAACATCACGTGGAGAATATTGACAACATCCAAAACAATGCATATTCGAAATAATGTGATCATGGCATGTCATAGTAGAGGAATTGCACAAATCATGTAAAGGAAGCATGGCAATATCATCACAAGAGAAGCAAAAGCCAATGACCATCATCTCGTCATCTATGCCATAAGTGCAAATAGGGTTTATTTTAATGGGGCATGCATAGTTACTATGTTGAGATTGAAATGATGCAATATGGGAGATCTCACTCATAGCATATGACAAGTTCAATGGGTTGTCAAACATGATGTGACCAATAGAATTTTCACATGATATCTTATGGAGCATAGCATCACAACTAGGCAACTCAACATGCTCATCATCATATTCATCATACATAGGTAAGTCAAGGCATGAAGAAGTTTCACTATCATGAAGCATGCTAATAGGTGGGTCGACATCATGGGAGCAATCAATGTCAAGATGGTCCACTAGTGGGACAAGAGAAGTACCATCACCTATGTTACCTTTGGAGCATCGCTCATGTTTTGTAGGTGAGGTGTCAACGATCCATTCGTTGTCATCTTCATCTTGATGGAACCATGTGGGGGGTGTATCATCGTCCACCATGGCCATCGCTGCTCCAATGTAGGGATGGACTCGCCGAGGATAGGCATGTCGTCATGTAGGAGACCTAGCACCAAATAAGAAAACACACTAGGAGTAGAGGTTAAGTCGTTAGAAATCATAGTGGCCTCATGTGCCGTGTCAACTACCTCACTCACTAAGTGTTGTGGCTCACTCACTCCCTCAAGGATGCTCTCACTCGTATGGTGGGTGGAGTCACTCAAATGGCGCTCAACCTCACATTGGATGTGTGGCATGCTCTCATTGTGGGGCTAGTGGTGGTCACACTCATCCTCTCATAGGAAATGCTCTCAATGTCACGTATGGTGGAGTCACTCATGTCACTCATGGGGTGGTGGCTCTCCTCACATGACAAATGGGGCATCTCGACATCTGTGGGTGTCGGAGAGATGTAGGTGCAAATGTCTCCATGCTCAACTCCTATCGCCGTGGTCGAAGGGGATGGCCCTTGCTCGACCTTCTTGTCACCATCTTGTTGTTGGAGGCCCATATGATGTGGCACATCGTAGCTCGTCTCCATGACCGAAGGGAATGTCCCATGCTCGGCCATCTTCCTTGAGGGGCTTCCGAAGATGGAAGTGTCGCCCTCGCTCGTAGGTGGTCGCCTTGTTGTTGAAGGTGTCGATGTAGGCGAACTCACGGGAAGAAGGCGAAGATGCCGTACGTCCAAAGGCGAAGATGCCTTGATAGCACTTGGCGAAGATGCCGAAGTGGTTGTTGTAGCCATAGCGCCGTCTTGGTGGTGCTCGTCTCGCGGTCTTCTCTTGTGCTTATGAAGCTTCGACTTGGCGTGAAGTAGGGCTTGTTGGGACTTGTGCATTTGCGCTTGTGGAGCATCTTCATGATGATGATGTCGTTGTCGTGCTTGAGCTCCTTGGCATTCGTCGTCGTCGTGCACATGATGCTTGGAGGTGACTTGCCCTTCATGACGATGTTGATCACGAACGTGATGGTGGTCGCCATGTAGATGTGGACGAGGACGATTTGCACTTGCGCTGCTTCCGCGCTCCAAGACTTGTGGCTTGAATGTCGCCGCTTTGAAGATGACGAAGGGAAGTAGATTTGATCAAGGCTCTAATCTCCTCCATCCTTGCATCTTGCTCCTCTTTATGTGCGGCAAGCTTCTTGTCGATGTAGTCCCTTCTCCTTGCTTCGGAGTGATGAATGTCGATGGAGATGTTCCCGGCGCGCCTCGCAATCTTGATTGTGTGCCTTGCACTTGTCGTTGTAGATCAAGATAGATGCTTTGGTGATGTAGTTGTTCACGCCGCCGTTGTTGTCGAGGACCAAGAGGAAATGCCTTGCCTATCCATCACAAGACTCGAGCAAATATGAGTGGGAGAAAGAGAAGAACTTATACCAATGTACCTTGACCGATGTTGACAATGAATCAAGTTCACTAAAATGCGGACAATGAAATAGCACTATTGGTACCAATCCTTGTCGGTTCTCACACCTACACAAGTAAAGCTTATGGAGGAGCTCGGTGAGGATAGTGGCACAAAAATTTAATGCAAAATGTTAGCAAGAGTCAATAATGTTGAAAGAGATTCACAAATTCGCAAGTGAAGCAAATGGACCAATAGCAAAGAATGGCACACGGAAACACACACACGGATAGATAAATGGGGTCGTGCAACCAAGTAATGAGCACAAAATGTGGAATCCACAGAAAACGCTCATGTTGCACAACTCAAGAGAGACGCTAGCACGATTGTTCAATAGGCGGATACGACACTTGTGCACAACCTATAAGATGCAAAATGGATAAACTTCTATCCCAAGTATGCTATGTATGTATAGTTCCCGGTGTTTCTCTCAAGATGATCGGATATGACAATCTTATGTGCAATGTGGTATGATGCTATGGCACTTGCTTACAAGCTCTTTGCTCTCTTTCTTTTGCTTAAAAGCTTTTTTTTTCTATGGCCACTTTGCACAATGCACAAACAAGATAGCAATTGTGTGTATGCGGGAACAAACTTGTGACACAATATATGATACCAATATATGCACCACAATGATATGGTATATATGCTATGGGAAGTATGATCACTAATGTGCACAAGTAACGCTGCCGCAATACTCAAATGGCTAGTCTCGATAGGCAAGTAACGCAAAAGTAAGGCTAGGGGTTAACAATGCAATGGCAAGGGAATATACAATGGAGGGATACCACGATACCAAGATGATATGGAGGTTACCGTCCGGCGATGATGAGTAGCGTGTTCTTGATGTAGATACCAAGATGATGGAGACTCGTCCCTAAGCAGTCAAACACCTTAGGAAACGGAAAACCGCGAACTCAAAATCTCAAACGTCAAATGTCAAAATGGTGGTAGCAGGAATGTGGTGGTGGTTTGGACTTGGCAATGCGGAAGTGGAATGATGGGCTATACACGTGTCGGAGTTGAAGTTGCCGTCCCTAAGTAGCCGAAACACCTTAGGAGACACAAGCCACAACTCAAACAAGCTCAAACAACTATTGGGTTAAGTTGAGGTGGTTGAAGTGTATGGTGGGCAAGCCTATGCGGAAGTTATGGTGGTGGTGGTGGTTGATGAAGATGCAACCGTCCCTAAGTAGCCTAAACACCTTAGGAGACTCGAATCACAACTCAAACAACCTCAAAATGCAAAGGGGAACAAAATTGGTTAGGTTGCGGAAGTCGGTGGTGGTTATGCGGAGGATGTGGTGGAAGCCCTAGGAAAAGATGCCAAAGTTCCGAAAATTTGATGGAGTCAAATGGTGATGGTAGTATTTTTATGGGATGGGGGATGTCAATAGCTTCAAAACGAGCTAAAGAACGTCAAAAACGGACTCCGGATGAATTAGTTATGGACAAAACGATGAAACGGAAAATCTGAAATCCTGTGGGGTCGATGTCCGGGGTGGAGCCCGGATTTTCGGGGGTGTCTGTCCAGAACCGAGCAGATTTGGCGCTCCAGGAGCCGGATGTCCGGCTTGGGGCCCGGTTGTCCGGCCAGATGGCCCGGATGTCTGGCCTGAGGCCCGTATGTCTGGCCCGACGAATCCAGATCTCGTTTGGGGCGGAAATTTTCGAATTGGGGGCGGAAATTGATGATTTCAAGGTCAAAATTGGAGAGATTTCGTGGATGGAAAGTGGGGAAACTTGGGGAAATGCTAGATCCACTCGAAACCAAGCAAATCCATGGATCAAAATCAACATCATCAAAACTAACTAATCACAAAAACAATTTGGGGCTATTTTTGGTGGGGATTTTTGGATTTAGGACGAAATCAACAAAATCAAGCTAGTAAACACGGGGTAGGGGCTCCAAAAACGTGATCAACGTGGCTCATGATACCAAGATGATGTAGGGTGGAACCCTATAGCGTCGATATTTCACGTTTGGAGTGGATCCTACGGGGAGACACGAAGAACGAGCGGAAGAACACGAGGAAATCACGGGGAGGAACGAGGGAAAACACTCAACCAACAAGGAATCGGTCACACAAATGCTAGATCAAAGAACACAAAGAGATACACGAGATCCAAAGTCAACAAAGGTAGAGGATACAAAGGAACCGTTCTTCTCCGCGAGGAGGGCTTGAATCCACAAGGGGATCTTCCCACGAGAGGGTCTTGAATCCGATAGGATCTTCTCTGAAGAGGCCGCGGTCTCTCACGAGGAGGAGATTCGATGGATGAGCGAAGCTCTATCTCTAACTTGAGCTAAATCAACGCTAACCCTAATTAGGAGGAGGTGGAGTATATATAGTCGTAGTACAAGTTGGTGATGAAGTGAAGGGGTACATGGGCCGGTGGCCCGTTACACTACGCGCAGGGGTGGCCGGATGTCCGGGCGACGGGCTGGATGTCCGGGCTGGCCTGGGTCTTCCAGATGCGATCGGTGATGGAGGGGCCGGATTTCCGGGCGAAGGGGCCGGATGTTCGGGCTGGGCCGGATGTCCGGCCGCTGTAGCAGCTGGCTCTTCTTCCTTCTCCTTCCTTCGCTTCCGCGCATGCTTTGCCTTGGTCCTTGGGCTCTGCATGGTCTCCTCGGGTGTACCTGAGTATGCACAAGGTCCGCGCTTGAAGTAGCATCCATGTCTTACATGCGGAAAGGGAAGATTCGGAAAGGAGCGAATTCACCTTAGGTCCAATGGCGTAGGCTCGAGTGTACATGGGGATGATCATCGGATGCTCCGCATCATCTAGTCTGTATGTTCTATATGTCGTGCAATGTGGTGCTCACTGATTAACCATTTGGTTAATTAGTTGTCGTCTTCAGTTAACTTTTTGGTTCAATTCTGCAAATGTGATGCTCAATTCTTCAGGGTGCAATTTCGTATTGTCTTCTGTGTGAGAAATAAATCGAATTTATCTTTACAAAATACATGAGAAAAAAATACAATTGCTTTATTTCCAAGTTGTCAAGCATGCTTGGTTTGGTTAACTGTCTGATCTTCTAGTATCTCATATATTGTGCAATGCGGTGCTCAGTTAACGTCTGGTTCATTTGTTGTGGTGTTTAGTTAACTCTTTGCTTCAATTCTGCAATGCGATGTTCAATTGTTGTGGGTGCATTTTGTTCTTGTATACCATTTGGGAAATAAATCGAATTTGGTTGTACTAAATACATGAGAGAAAAAATACAATTGCTATATTTCCAAGTTGTTAAGCATGCTTGGTTTGCTTAACTATCTGATCTTCTATTAGGAGTATGTTATATTGTGCAATGTGGTGCTCAGTTAATGTTTGGTTCATTTGTTTTGGTGTTTAGTTAACTGCTTGGTTCAATTCTGCACTGCGATGCCCAATTGTAGTGGGTAGAATTTTGTATTCTTTTGCATGTGAGGAATAAATCGAATTTGCCTGCACTTAATACATGAGAAACATATACAATCGCTATATTTCCTAGTTCTTAATCATGCTTGGTTGGAATAAATGGGTTTTCCATGTGGCTTGAACTAATCTGATGAATTTGCAATGTTCTTATTTTTCATCAACATATTTTACTAATAGCATGCGAACCCTCACTTAACCTGATCACCAACTACCTTATATGTGTTGCAGGCAAACAATGGGAAGCACCGAGGTTTACAATCGAGGTTTGCACATGCATGGTCCTTTGTCTAATAACACATTATTGTGCAATTGCAGGAACCATTCTAATAGTTAGGTTTTTAACAATTTGGTCTTGCACATATAGGTCCTGCTGTCAGAGGTTTTGACCCACTGTTCGACCCTTTTTGCATATGGGGAAATGAGTTGTCCATAAATATCATTCAAGTCAAGAAACTCAGAAAGATTGTTAGGATAAAGAAGTTAGCGACAAAAAACAACAAGATCTTTGTCTGCACAATGAAGAAGACATCAGTTCACTACAGGATGATACTAACTATTATACCTTGGCTTTTTTATTCCTTCGCCCCATTTCCAATCTAGAGAAGATATTTATGCACATCCTTGTTTTCGGGCCTTTCCAAAGCAGTTCACTGATGATTACCTCTCAAACCACCTGTATGGTCAGGAAGCGAGGAAGGTATTCATAAAACACCCACGGTTCAATATTGAAGTGTTCCTGAAGAGGACAAAGGATGTACGGTCAATCATCCATAGGAACTGGCCTAAAGTTGCAAAGACCTTCAACATCAATGAAGGCTCAATATTCGCCTTCCGCTTTGGCAGTTTTCCAGATGAGATGCATCTATCTATGTACCGTTTATGATGCTAATTTCGAAAGGTTATAGATGTTGCATGTGAAACTTGGTGCTGGTGCAATTGTGTAATGGGGTAGCTGAGTGTTGAAGCTATATGATGTTGTATTCTGATGTATTTCAATTATGAAATCCTGCTTCCTTAATACGAAAATGAAATATATTGTGTGCTTAATATTAAATGTCAATTAGTGTAATAAATGGATTATTAATAATAGGACAATGAGCCTCCTAATTGGGTTTTTGTATTGCAAATGGTTATTGAGAAAACACCGTGGGTGATGACCCCAGGCAACGCACACAGTTTTTAGGAATAAACTGTGTTGGATCAATGAACAATCACACACGACTTCCTCTTGAAAACCGTTTGCGTTAGGCCACCTTGCGCAAATTTTTACCACATAAAAAGTGTGTGTGATGGACAGGCTATGCCACATAGTTTGTTCTACGCACCGTGTGTGATGCATTCAATAACGCAAACGGTAAGATTGTTAATATCGTCAGCAATGGCAACACTATCACAAACGATTTAATGGGGAAAATTTTGTTTGATGCACATGCAAACGGAAACGTTTTCCTTGGAGTGACTGTGTGGGATGTCTATACGAGCAGAAACATACTTCTTGGATTAACTGTGTGGGATGTACATACTAACGGAAACGTAATCCTTGGATTGACTATGTGGAATGTACATACGAATGGAAATGTTTAGCCGGGACTGACAGGGATGTACTTACGACCGGAAATGATTTGGCATGTATAATTGTATTTTTTTAGCACAACTGTACGTATAACCGTATTTGCTCGCTCGCCCATCGCACACAACCTCATTTTGCTGAGCGTGTGTGAAGGACCCCACCCCCTATCGCACACACTCACTCGGCAACGGTTCAAAATGTCATCACGGAAAGGGGTTAAAAACCGTTTGTATAGCACCTCATTGTACCAGTGTTTTCTCAATATTCTATGAAGCAACCCTCATTTTTCTTGCTCGGAGATTTCCCAATAAATTCCCATGAAAAAAATATGCCATAGTCATTTGTAGAAATTTTGCTCATGAAATTATTTTCACTTCTAGACAGTAAAGGCACTTTGTGAAGCAAGTGCATTTTTACTTGATTCTCTTGAGCTGAAATTTTAAGCACGTGGATACCTTCCTACCAAAAGCCGAACCACCAAGTTTCACTCTTTAACTCCTAATAAATCTCTCACTAGTTCCATCACAAGTTTCTGTCCATAAAATTTTCTACAAGCTCAAGTCTCATCCATTGGTTGAGGTGGCAAACCAAGGGCACTCCGCAGCACCACGTTGAAGGGACAACACCCTAGACACGGTCTGGCAGCCCCTGGCATACCGTGTGTGCCAGTGCACGTGGTAGCTGCATAAGAACAGGGTGTTCGACAGGCGGTCGGCGCTCTCTGTTGTGGAACGTAGTATTTCAAAAAAATTCCTACGATCATGCAAGATCTATCTAGGAGAAGCATAGCAACGAGCGGGGAGAGTGTGTCCACATACACTCATAGACCAAAAGCGGAAGTGTTTAGTAATGCGATTGATGTAGTCGAATGTCTTCACGATCCAACTGATCCAAGCACCGAACGTATGGCACCTCCGTGTTCAGCACATGTTCAGCTCGATGACGTCCCTCGAGCTCTTGATCCAGTTGAGGCCAAGGGAGAGTTCTGTCAGCACGACGGCGTGCAACGGTGATGATGAAGTTACCGGCGCAGGGCATCGCCTAAGCACTATGATGATATGACCGAGGTGTGTAACTGTGGAGGGGGACACCGCTAGGAACAATTGATGTGTGTTCTAGGGGTTCCCTCCCCACGTATATAAAGGAGGGACAGGGAGGGAGGCAGCCTAGGGCGCGCCCAAGTAGGAGGAATCCTACTTGGGCCCCTAGTCCAATTCGGGCCCCCTCACCATATTCGAACAAGGGGGAAAGGAAGGAGGGGGAGGGGAAGGAAGTAGGAGTCCTACTTCATACTTTCCTTTTCCTCCTCTCCTTTCCATTTCTCCCCATGTGGCTGGCCCTATAGGGGGTGCACCAGCCCCTTCTGGGCTGGTGTGTTCCCTTACTTGGCCCATTAAGTCCATATCTTTGCCGGGGGTTGCCCGGAACCACTTCTGGTGACCCGGCATAACCCGGTACACTTCTGGTGTCCAAATACCATCGTCCTATATATGAATCTTTACCTATTGACAATTTTGATACTCCTCGTCATGTCCGTGATCTCATCCGGGACTTCGAACAAACTTCGGTCATCCAATCACATAACTCATAATACAAATCGTCATTGAACGTTCAGCGTGCGGACCCTACGGGTTTGAGAAGTATGCAAACATGACCGAGACACATCTCCAGTCAATAACCAATAGCGGGACCTGGATGCTAATATTGGCTCCTACATATTCTACGAAGATCTTTATCGGTCAAAGCGCATAACAACATACGTTGTTCCCTTTGTCATCGGTATGTTACTTGCCCGAGATTCGATCGTCGGTATCCTCATACCTAGTTCAACCTCGTTACCGGCAAGTCTATTTACTCGTTTCCGTAATGCATCATCCCGTAACTAACTCATTAGTTACATTACTTGCAAGGCTTATAGTGATGTGCATTACCGAGAGGGCCTGGAGATACCTCTCCGATACATGGAGTGACAAATCCTAATCTTGATCTTTGCCAGCTCAACAAACACCTTCGGAGACACCTGTAGAGCATCTTTATAATCACCCAGTTATGTTGTGACGTTTGATAGCACACAAGGTGTTCCTCCGGTATTTGGGAGTTGCATAATCTCATAGTCAGAGGAACATGTATAAGTCATGAAGAAAGCAATAGCAATAAAACTAAACAATCATTATGCTAAGCTAACGGATGGGTCTTGTCCATCACATCATTCTCCTAATGATGTGATCACGTTCATCAAATGACAACACGTGTCTATGGTTAGGAAACTTAACCATGTTTGATTAACGAGCTAGTCAAGTAGAGGCATACTAGGGACACTTTGTTTTGTCTATGTATTCACACATGTATCAAGTTTCCGGTTAATACAATTCTAGCATGAATAATAAACATTAGTCATGATATAAGGAAATATAAAACAACAAATTTATTATTGCCTCTAGGGCATATTTCCTTCAGTCTCCCACTTACACTAAAGTCAATAATCTAGTTCACATCGCCATGTGATTTAACACCAATAGTTCACATCACCAGGTGATTAACACCCATAGTTCACATCGCTATGTGACCAACACCCAAAGGGTTTGCTAGAGTCAGTAATCTAGTTGACATCGCCATGTGATTAACACCCGAAGAGTACTAAGGTGTGATCATGTTTTGCTTGTGAGAGAGGTTTAGTCAATGGGTCTGCCACTTTTAGATCTGTATGTATTTTGCAAATTTCTATGTCTACAATGCTCTACATGGAGCTACTCTAGCTAAATGCTCCCACTTTCAATATGTATCCAGATCGAGACTCAGAGTCATCCAGATCGGTGTCAAAGCTTGCATCGACGCAACTCTTTACGACAAACTCTTTATCACCTCCATAACTGAGAAATAATTCCCTAGTCCTCTAAGGATAATTTTGACCGCTATCCAGTGATCTACTCCTAGATCACTATTGTACTCCCTTGCCAAACTCAGGTCAGGGTATACAATAGGTCTGGTACACAGCATGGCATACTTTATAGATCCTATGGCTGAGGCATAGGGAATGACTTTCATTCTCTCCCTATCTCTGCCGTGGTCAGGATTTGAGTCTTACTCAACTTCACACCTTGCAACACAGGCAAGAACTCCTTCTTTGACTGTTCCATTTTGAAAAACTTGTCAGGGTATGTACTCATTGACAAAACTTATCAAGCGTCTTGATCTACCTCTATAGATCTTGATGTTCAATATGTAAGCAGCTTCACCGAGGTCTTTCTTTGAAAAACTCCTTTAAAACACTCCTTTATGCTTTCCAGAGAATTCTACATCATTTCTGATCAACAATATGTCATTCACATATACTTATCAGAAAGGTTGTAGTGCTCCCACTCACTTTCTTGTAAATAAAGGCTTCACTGCAAGTCTGTATAAAACTATATGCTTTGATCAACTCATCAAAGCGTATATTCCAACTCCGAGATGCTTGCACCAGTCCATAGATGGATTGCTGGAGCTTGCACACTTTGTTAGCACCTTTAGGATTGAGAAAACCTTATGGTTGCATCATATACAACTCTTCTTTAATAAATCCATTAAGGAATGCAATTTTGACATCCATTTGCCAGATTTCATAGAATACGGCAATTGCTAACATGATTTAGACAGACTTTAAGCATCGATACGAGTGAGAATATCTCATCGTAGTCAACACCTTGAACTTGTCGAAAAACCTTTTTGCGACAATTCGAGCTTTGTAGATAGTAACACTACCATCAGCGTCCATCTTCCTCTTGAAGATCCATTTATTCTCAATGGCTTGCCGATCATCGGGCAAGTCCACCAAAGTCTATACTTTGTCCTCATACATGGATCCCATCTCAGCTTTCGTGGCCTCCAGCCATTTTGCGGAATCTGGGCTCATCATCGCTTCCTCATAGTTCGTAGGTTCGTCATGGTCTAGTAACATGACTTCCAGGACAGGATTACCGTACCACTCTGGTGCGGAACGTGCTCTGGTTGACCTATGTGGTTCGGCAGTAACTTGATCTGAAGTTTCATGATCATTATCATTAGCTTCCTCTCTAGTTGGTGTAGGCATCACGGGAACAGATTCTCGGATGAGCTACTTTCCAAATTGAGAGAAGGTATAATTACCTCATCAAGTTCTACTTTCCTCCCACTCACTTCTTTCGACAGAAACTCCTTCTCTAGAAAGGATCCATTCTTAGCAACAAAGATCTTGCCTTCGGATCTATGATAGATGGTGTACCCAACTGTTTCTTTTGGATATCCTATGAAGACGCGCTTCTCCGATCTGGGTTCGAGCTTATCAGGCTGAAGGTTTTTCACATAAGCATTGCAACCCCAAACTTTAAGAAATGACAGCTTAGGTTTCTTGCCAAACCATAGTTCATACGGTGTCGTCTCAACGGATTTAGATGGTGCCCTATTTAACGTGAATGCAGTTGTCTCTAATGTATAACCCCAAAATGATAGTGGTAAATCGGTAAGAGACATCATAGATCACACCATATCTAATAAAGTACGGTTACGGCGTTCAGACACACCATTATGCTGTGGTGTTCCAGGTGGCGTGAGTTGCGAAACTATTCGACATTGTTTCTGATGAAGATTAAACTCGTAACTCAAATATTCACCTCCGTGATCACATCGTAGAATCTTTATTTTCTTGTTACGATGATTTTCCACTTCACTCTGAAATTCTTTGAACTTTTCAAATGTTTCAGACTTATGTTTCATCAAGTAGATATACCCATATCTGCTCAAATCATCTGTGAAGGTCAGAAAATAATGATACCCGCCGCGAGCCTCAACACTCATCGACCACATACATCAGTATGTATTATTTCCAACAAGTCTATTGCTCGCTCCATTGTTAGGAGAACGGAGTCTTAGTCATCTTGCCCATGAGGCATGGTTCTTAAGCATCAAGTGATTCATAATCAAGTGATTCCAAAAGCCCTTCAAAGATGGAGTTTCTTCATGCGCTTTACAATTAATATGACCTAAATGGCAGTGCCACAAATAAGTTGCACTACCATTATTAACTTTGCATCTTTTGGCTTCAATATTATGAATATGTGTATCACTACGATCGAGATTCAATAAACCATTTATATTGAGTGTATGACCGTAGAAGGTTTTATTCATGTAAATAGAACAACAATTATTCTTTGACTTAAATGAATAACCGTATTGCAATAAACATGATCCAATCATATTCATGGTCAACGCAAACACCAAATAACATTTATTTTAGGTTCAACACTAATCCCGAAGGTAAAGGGAGTGTGCGATGGTGATCTTATCAACCTTGGAATCACTTCCAACACAAATCTTCACCTCACCCTTAACTAGTCTCTCTTTATTTTGCAACTCCCGTTTCGAGTTACTACTCTTAGCAACTGAACCAGTATCAAATACCGAGGGGTTTCTATAAACACTAGTAAAGTACAAATCAACAACATGTATATCAAATATACTTTTGTTCACTTTGCCATCCTTCTTATCCACCAAGTATTAGGGGTAGTTCCGCTTCCAATGACCATTCCCTTTGCAGTAGAAGCACTTAGTTTCAGGCTTAGGTCTAGCTTTGGGCTTCTTCACGGGAGTGGCAACTTGCTTGCCATTCTTCTTGAAGTTCCATTTATTTCCCTTGCCCTTTTACTTGAAACTAGTGGTTTTGTCACCATCAACACTTGATGCTTTTTCTTTGATTTCTACCTTCGCCGATTTCGCATCGCGAAGAGCTTGGGAATCGTTTCCGTTATCCCTTGCATATTATAGTTCATCACGAAGTTCTAGTAACTTGGTGATAGTGACTAGAGAACTCTGTCAATCACTATCTTATCTGGAAGATTAACTCCCACTTGACTCAAGTGATTGTAGTACTCAGACATTCTGAGCACATGCTCACTAGCTGAGCTATTCTCCTCCATCTTGTAGGCAAAGTACTTGTCAGAGGTCTCATAGCTCTTGACACGGGCATGAGTCTGAAATACAGATTTTAACTCTTGGAACATCTCATATGCTCCATGTTGTTCAAAACATTTTTGAAGTCCCGGTTCTAATCCGTAAAGCATGGTGCACTAAACTATCAAATAGTCATCATACCGAGCTTGTCAAACGTTCATAATGTCTGCATATGCTCCTGCAATAGTTCTGTCACCTAGCGGTGCATCGAGGACATAATTCTTCTGTACAGCAATGAGGATAATCCTCAGATCATGGACCTTGTCCACATCATTGCTACTATCATCTTTCAACTTAGTTTTCTCTAGGAACATATCATCAATAAACGGGGAAGCTATACACGAGCTATTGATCTACAACATAGATATGCAAATACTATCAGGTACTAAGTTCATGATAAATTAAAGTTCAATTAATCATATTACTTAAGAACTCCCACTTAGATAGACATCCCTCTAGTCATCTAAATGATCAGGTGATCCAAATCAACTAAACCATGTCCGGTCATCACGTCAGGTGCAGTAGTTTTCAATGGTGAACATCACTATGTTGATCATATCTACTATATGATTCACGTTCGATCTTCCGATCTCAGTGTTCCGAGGCCATATCTGCATATTCTAGGCTCGTAACCCGAGTATTCTGTGTGTGCAAAACTGGCTTGCACCCGTTGTATGTGAACATAGAGCTTATCACACCTGATCATCACGCGGTGTCTCAGCATGACGAACTATAGCAATGGTGCATACTCAGGGAGAACACTTATACCTTGAAATTTAGTGAGAGATCATCTTATAATGCTACCGCCGTACTAAGCAAAATAAGATGCATAAAGGATAAACATCACATGCAATCAAAAATATGTGACATGATATGGCCATCATCATCTTGTGCCTTTGATCTCCAACTCCAAAGCACCGTCATGATCTCCACGGTCACCGGCTTGACACCTTGATCTCCATCGTAGCATAGTTGTCGTCTCGCCAACTATTGCTTCTACGACTATCGCTACCGCTTAGTGATAAACTAAAGCAATTACATGGCGATTGCATTACACACAATAAAGCGACAACCATAAGGCTCCTGCCAGTTGCCGATAACGGTTACAAAACATGATCATCTCATACAACAATTTATATCTCAACACGTCTTGACCATATCACATCACAACCTGCCCTGCAAAAACAAGTTAGACGTCCTCTACTTTGTTGTTGCAAGTTTTACGTGGCTGCTACGGGCTTCTAGAAAGAACCGTTCTTACCTACGCATCAAAACCACAATGATTTTTCGTCAAGTGTGCTGTTTTAACATTCAGCAACGACCAACGTTAGTCAAACTCGATTGAATTAAAGTTGGAGAAACTGACACCCACTAGCCACCTGTGTGCGAAGCACGTCGGTAGAACCAGTCTCATGAATGCAGTCATGTAATGTCGTCCGGGTCGCTTCATCCAACAATACCGCCGAATCAAAGTAAGACGTTGATGGTAAGAAGTATGACTATTATCGCCCACAACTCTTTGTGTTCTACTTGTGCATATAACATCTACGCATAGACCTGGCTCGGATGCCACTGTTGGGGAACTTAGTATTTCAAAACAATTCCTACGATCACGCAAGATCTATCTAGGAGAAGCATAGCAACGAGCGGGGAGAGTGTGTCCATGTACCCTCATAGACCGAAAGCGGCTGCGTTTAGTAACGCGGTTGATGTAGTCGAACGTATTCTTGATCCAACCGATCCAAGCACCGAACGTACGGCACCTCTGTGTTCAGCACACGTTCAGCTCGATGACATCCCTCGAGCTCTTGATCTAATTGAGGCCGAGGGGGAGTTCCGTCAGCATGACGGTGTGGCAACGATGATGATGAAGTTACCGGCGCAGGGCTTCGCCTAAGCACTACGACGATATGACCGAGGTGTGTAACTGTGGAGGGGGACACCACACACGGCTAGAACAATTGATGTGTGTTCTAGGGGTGCCCTCCCCACGTATATAAAGGAGGGAGAGGGAGGGAGGCAGCCTAGGACGCGCCCAAGTAGGAGGAATCCTACTTGGGCCCCTAGTCCAATTCCGCCCCCCTTACCATATTCGGACAAGGGGAAAGGAAGGAGGGGGGAGGGGAAGGAAGTAGGAGTCCTACTTCATACTTTCCTTTTCCTCCTCTCCTTTCCCTTTCTCCCCACGTGGCTGGCCTATAAGGGGCGCACCAGCCCCTTGTGGGCTGGTCTGTTCCCTTAATTGGCCCATTAAGCCCATATCTTTGTCGGGGGTTGCCCGGAACCACTTCCGGTGACCCAGTATCACCCGGAACCCTTCCGGTGTCCAAATACCATCGTCCTATTATGAATCTTTACCTCTCGACCATTTCGAGACTCCTCGTCATGTCTGTGATCTCATCCGGGACTCCGAACAAACTTCGGTCATCAAATCACATAATTCATTATACAAATCGTCGTTGAATGTTAAGCGTGCGGACCCTACGGTTTCGAGAACTATGCAGACATGACCGAGACACATCTCCGGTCAATAACCAATAGCGGAACCTAGATGCTCATATTGGCTCCTACATATTCTACGAAGATCTTTATAGGTCAAACCGCATAACAACATACGTTGTTCCCTTTGTCATCGGTATGTTACTTGCCTGAGATTCGATCGTTGGTATCCTCATACCTAGTTCAATCTCGTTACCGGCAAGTCTCTTTACTCGTTTCCGTAATGCATCATCCCGTAACTAACTCATTAGTTACATTGCTTGCAAGGCTTACAGTGATGTGCATTACCGAGAGGGCCCAGAGATACCTCTCCGATACACGGAGTGACAAATCCTAATCTTGATCTATGCCAACTCAACAAACACCTTCGGAGACACCTGTTGTCGGCGTTCTGGGAACGGGGGTACCCAGACTTGCCTGCCTGCGACCTGCGGCGTGGCTCAAGGAGTGGCCCAGTACGGCCCATCTTCATCAACACAAGCTCAAAACCCTCGCGAGGGGCCAAGCCTCACGGGGCGGACGACAGAAAGCTTCCTCAGGCACGGCCTCGTCAGGCTGGCTCGCGAGGAGGCGGAAAGATCAAGGCAGGGTACCTCACGAGGTGCCTATGACGCAAGCCATGATGACCGAGGGCGCCAGGCGGCGCCAGCCCACGCAGTGTCCTCATTTCCCCTTTGGTGCAATGGAGGCAAGCGCAGGCCAAAGCATCAGACAAAGGAAACCATTTCGGTGCAACAAGACCAAGACCAGCAGAACGGCAGGAAGGAGGTCATCGTGGAGCCCAAGTCAAGGCCACCGTCGAGTCTTTGGCAGGCGAGGACCAACTTTAGTCAGGATAAGTGTACTAGATGTTCCCCTTCAAAATGGCCAATTGTTGGCGCCATTCCCGCTCAATATTTGGGGAGAGGCCCAGGGCCTCCGCCTATAAATAGGACCAGCCACACACAGGGTAGAGGATCGGCATCTAGAGAGAGAGAGAAAGAGAGGCGATTGAACTCACCCAAGCAGTTTGTCGCATCAGCTCAAGAACAGCCCCTCGCGAGGCTGTTCTCCCTTTGTATTGTTCATCATCAGCCCCTGAGGCAATCCACCACACCACAAACTGGAGTAGGGTATTACACCACCGTGGTGGCCTGAACCAGTATAAACCTCGTGTCCCTTGTGTTGTTCTTTGTGTAGTTTAGATCCTTGCGAGGCGATTTAGACGTAGGTAGGTTGGAGGTGCGATCTCGCGTGCACCCCTGTAGTTCGAACCTAGAGGGTCTGCCGAACCCGAATCGACATTTGGCGCGCCGGTAGGGGTGCACCGAATCCGCCTTCCGCCGCCTGCTCTTCGTCGCCCTCGATCCATGTCGACGCTGTCGAGTCGAGACCGAAGGCCGGGCGCTCGCTACTCGCGTCGCCCAGACGGCCCCGTCGGCCGCCGCCGCCGTTCTCCGTTACTGCCGTCAATGCCGCCACCGCCCGGCGGGGACGAGCAGCAAAGCGCCGTCTCTGATCCTTCGATGCGGCGGGAAGGCAGATCGCCACCCGTCGCTGACTCCAGCCGGTTCTTCGTCCCATGGCCATCGCGCTCTTGCGGACGCGCACACCGCGTTGCTCCTGGCGCGGGAACTCCTGCACTATCGTCCCTTCGATGACCTCTACAACGAGTGGCTCGCCCGCATCACTGAGCTTGTCAGCGCCGCCGGGGGCTCCCCTGCGCCATCCCTCTCGCTACACCGTGCCCCGCCTTGCACGGGCGATGAAGCTCCGGGGGCACCTCAGCCGCCTCCCCCTCAATAAGGCGCCTTGGCCCCAAGGCGCGTGGCCCCTGGGCGCAACCAACTCCGTCCGGCACCAGCACAGCAAGAGAAGAGCTGCCAAGAGGTCCCTCGTCCCCAAGAAGCTGCCTGAGTGCTCCCGCGATCGCCCGCCACGACCGCGCCCTGCTCCCAGCGCCAAGACCCCGCGCTGTTCCTGGCGGCAGCGCACGGAGACCTCCAAGATCAAGCCCTTCGTCACCAAAGGCCTCCCGTGGCCACTTCAGGCTGCCGTGCCTTCACCGCCGAGCTGCGCGGCATGGCCTGGCCGGGCAAGTTCAAGCCAGACCTGCCCCCACGCTACGATGGCACGGCCGACCCTGCGGAGTTCCTCCAGCTCTATGAGCTGGGCATCGAAGCCGCCAACGGGGACGAGAAGGTCATGGCGAACTGGTTTCCCATGGCGCTCAAGACGGTGCCCGCACCTGGCTCCTGAACCTGCCTCCTGGCATGATTTCCTCCTGGAACAAGATGCGCACCTGATTCATCGCCAACTTCCATGGCACTCGCGATCGGCCCCCGGCCATGAGTGGCTTGCACCGCATCAAGCAGCAGTCAGGGGAGACCTTGCAAAAGTTCATCCAACGTTTCAACAATGCTCGCCTTAAGATCCCCAGGGTGTCTGAGGAGGCCATCATCTCAGCCTTCTCCGACGGTGTGCGTGACGTTGAGATGAAGGAAGAGCTCGTGATCCATGAAGACCTGTGCACATCCCTGGAGCTGTTCAACTTGGCGACCAAGTGCGCCAGGGCTGAGGAAGGACGCCTTTCCCTTCTCGAGCTGCCGGCTGCCGACCCAGAAGACAAGAAGCCCAAGGTCAAGGACGTGAAGCGCAAGGGGGCTGCCGTGCTTGCAGCAGAGCCGGACACCAAGTGAGGAAGGGATCAGCCTGAGTCATCCAAGGGCAGTCGGTACTGCGTGTACCATGACCTCCACACCCACAACACCAACGAATGCCAAGAGCTCAGGGCCGTGCGAGACATGCGTGCCGGCAGATGCCCCGAGCGCAGCGACCGGGGCTATGGCCGAGGAGGAGGAAGAGGTGGAGGATGATGGGAAGACCGTGGCCCTCGCCAAGGGTGGCGTGACCGACCTCGCGAGGACCGCTGGCAGGATCAGCCTCGCGAGGGAGGTTGGAGGGACCCGCCTCGCGAGTGAGGCTGGAGGGATCAGCCTCGCGAGGATCGCCCACAAGGCAACGCAGGCCTCCCTCCTCTGCCACCGCAGCCAAGGAGAAATGAAGACCATCATCGGGGACGAGGGGCTGGGGCTTCAGAGCAGCGCAATCGCTTGCATCCTGGGTGGAGCTCAAGCCCTAGCCTCTCAGCGCATCTTCAAGCAGTTTGCCCATGAAGTGAATGCAGTCCTCCCCAGGCTCGAAGCCACATGCCCCTCAGGTGGTCAGCGTGCGCCATCACATTCAGCTCAGTGGATCAGCTCAAGTGCGTAGCCACAGCCGGAGTCCTCCCGATGCTTTGTTCCCCAATCATCAGCAATGTGCAAGTCACCAGGACCCTCATCGATGGCGGAGCAGAGATCAAAACAACAAGATTCGGTCACACATATGCTAGATCCTCGAAACATAAAGAGATACATGATCCACAATCAACAAAGGACGATACTAGAGGTAACCGGTTCTTCTCCGTGAGGAGGTCTTGATGGGTCCACCCAAGAGGGGGTCTTGAATCCAAGGGGATCTTCTCCGTAGAGGGGCCGCGGTCTCTCTCGTGGAGTAGATCCGTAATGGATGAGCAAAGCTCTATCTCACATATGAGCTAAACCAATGCTAACCCTAACTAGGAGGAGGAGGGGGTCTATATATAGTGTTAGCCCACGAAAAGGTAAGTGAGAGGGGGAATACATGGGCCCTTGGCCCGTTCACTATGCGCAGACAGACGCCGGATGTCCGGGCTGGGGGCCGGATGTCCGGCGGCTCGCGAGTAGCCGGATGTCTGGGCCTCTAGATGGATGTCCGGGATGGACTTGGCTGGTTTCGGTTGCATTCTGTGATGAGGGCCCGGATTTCCGAGCGAAAGGGGCAGGATGTCCGGGGCTTAGGGAGGAGCCGGATGTCCGTAGCATGGTGCCGGATGTCCGGGCTGTCGAGGTCGCTTCCGGAGCTCTCTGGATAGGAAGGGGCCCGATTTTCGGGGGTCAGGCCAGATGTCCGGGCTGGACCGGAGGTCCGGGCTGGGGCCGTATGTCCGGCCGCTGTAGCAGCTGGCACTTCTTGCTCCTCCTTCCTTCGCTCTAGCGCACACTTGGCCTTGGTCCTTGGGATCTCCATGGTCTCCTCCGGTGTACCTGAGTATGCACAAGGTCCGGGCTTGATGTAGCATCCATGTCTTATATGCAGAAAGGGAAGATAAAAAAGGAGCGAGTTCACCTTAGGTCCAATGGCGTATGCTCGAGGTCTCAACATGTGGGCACTTGGGGCTTGGGGAGTAGTCGTAGTGTACATGGGGATGATCGGGGGATGCTCCACATCATCTCCCCTCCCTTGGGAAAGATCTGACCTCGGATCGAAAACCTCATCACCATGGAAACGGTTGTCGTGGACGGACTTGTAGTTGGACGAAGTGGAAGACATGGCGCCATCCAAGTACTCCAAGGTGTCTCCGGAGTGGTACACATGCAAAAAGAGCAAACACAAGTGACACTCGGAAATACAATGGTTAGCGCACACAAAGTGTCCATCAAGTAAATATGAGTCCGTTCGGCAAGATTGTCTGTGACAAAGCGCATGAAGCTTAGTAAGATGATATAGAATGATATGCAAGGCATTCATGGGAGCAAATGCATTCATTGCGCACGCAAATGTATTGTGAATGTGATCAATGCAACCATTGTGCAAAATGATGTCACAATGGGATGGTTTATCAAGAGCATGAACATGGTAAGTGGTGCGCACTGTGAGTATGTGATCATGCAATTGATGGTAGGCAATGCGATCATGATGTATGAATATGCCATCAAGGAAAATCACAACAAATTTGCTAAGGAAGTGCACAAGTTCATATATCATGGATGACATAGAAATACAAGATGCAACAAGGCAATCATAATGTGAGTCAATCCATGCATAAGATGCAAATTTGTTATGGGTGGTGTTGTACCATAGCTCGATGTCATGGTAGAAGTGTTGGTCCGGTGGTGCATCCACTAAGTCCGGGCACTCCTCAACTTGAAGGTCCATAGGGTCCATCTCCAATGTCGGTCCTCCATCCAATATATGTATCATTTATACAAGAAGAAGGAAACAAAAATGAAAGTATGGCCCATCCAATATGCGTATTTGAAAATGGCTCAAAGGGAATGAGTTCACCTTTATGAGGATGTCAAAAATGTTGGTGTTGCGCATCATGTACGCCTTCACATACCCAATATGTCTCGTGATCGTAACGCCTTGAGAATCCTTCAAAATGAAAGAACATGACAAACACTCGGAAAAACAAATGAGGTTAGCGGAAATGCAAAACCTATCATCCGTGGGGTGAGATACCCAACAAGTGTTTTCATCATGCTTATCATAAGAAAGGACAAGATGTGGCATGGTATGAAAGCATATGATGCGACTACAACCAAAGACAAGAAGCTCAATCAAACTAGCATGCATCACAAGTAATATGTCCAAGTCTCCAAGATCAATGAGCATAGTATGGTTGCACTAACTACAAGTGGATACGAGAGAGGCAACTAATGGACACAAGAGACAATGATCAAGACATATCATGTAAATGGCATGAACATATATGTCATCAACCCAGGAAAGCGAGTAAGAATGGAACATGGGTGATGTAACAAAGTAAGCAATCTTAGTGATCAAGTCAAACATGCTAGTAGTGCGAAGATGCAACGTACTAGGAGGAATCATGGCAAGCATGTCATGTGTGCAAATAGTGAGCATGAATAATGCACATGACATATCACAAGCATGAAAGCAAGATATGAGCAAAATATCATCAATGTATTGGCAAGAAGTCCTATGGAAATAGCAATTGAACAATATGACTTTCCCAACACAAGAATCAACATTAGCATGTGGCACAAGGAAAACATGGTAATAGCAACAAGGATCTCCACCAAGCATGCAAATACACATAGAAGTAGCATAATGGTGTGTCATGGGTAAATGCAAGCAAGGGTCACAATTGCATGGCAAAGGTATAGAAGCAAGCATAACATGCAAAGTGAACACAATAGGATGGGCATAAGGTGACAAGTGGTAAATAGCCCATAGCCGTGTGAGAGACAAGTAAAAGAGATGCACGTAGTACTTACACGAAGGGATCGGAGATAAGGATAGTCCACGGGATCCCAAATCGTCGTTGCTCTCAAGAGCTCGTTTCGTCAACTCTTGGGATTGAGAGGTTGACGAGTATACGTGAGTACCTACATAAAACAAAGGCGAAGGAAAAATTGTGTGTGCATGGTAGATGTACACATCATCCATCATGATGCATACGTGCATGTGTTGGTTAGCACAAAATATCCAATGCTCAAATAAATGAGATGCGTGATATAGAAACATGTCATCCATCATGAGAGGTTTGCTATTATGTATAGCATAATGGAGACTCAAATTATATAATTCATCATGAGAAATATGTAGAGCATTGTTATACATGGAATGCATATGGTGCATGCAATTATGGGAATCATGCAAAGTATGGATGTTGCGACCTGACCCAAAATCGGTCAAATCTACGTATGCATACCATCCCAAGATCATCTTTGGTACTCACGAAGACATCGATAAAGTAATCAAAGTTCAATCACACCTGAATATCAATAATCGATTCTCATATAGAGTCTTTATTACAAGGGAATAAATTCGCTCAAGGCCAACTCATGAGAAATAAACTAAAATGCTGCGGAAGCGCCGAGGTAAAGCGAGTCCATCCGACTCCAAAGGGCAATCGCCAAGCGCGGAGCGTAGCCTCACTCCCGATCGGAATATATCTACGCAACATAATACGTTGCAGCCATGTAGGTCAGCTTTTGGAATAAGGCAAGTTATGAAGAACAACAATAATAAAGTTTCTAACTCTATATGCATATTTGGCTGTGGAGCTCTAAGTTTCATCATTTTGCGTAAAGCCAATTTTATCCTACTACAGTGGACTTATTTGCAAATTTCTACAAATTGTTGGTAGTTATTGAGATGGTTCTGCCAACCAATATCTCGTTCCCAAATTATTATTAAGTCATAAACCCATCAAATTAATTCATTAGAGTTAAGTGTTGAGATATCCGAATACTTCCAAGGTCCAGATGCTCAAATGTCCGTGAATCGGGACACGGCTAATCGATTAGGTTATAACACTCTGCAGAGGTTTGCGACTTTCCCGCAAGAATCATTCCTCCTTTAAAATCTTCGCACTTCATGGTGTTTGAAGACGGGACGAATGAAACAGGGTCTTCCAAAGAGTTCTTCCGCCACCGCGGTACCCATCCAACCCTACCGCTCGTCTACTTCTCGTAGTACCGCCCAGCCAGCTTCACTACAAGGGTCAACCCAGCCAGAGCCCATAATGGCTTGCGGCTGCTGCATGTAAGCTTCGGTCATGGGGCATCCATCCTTCTCTTCGTGGCTGGGTGAAGCTTTCCGCAAGATGTCATGGCGCTTCTCCATGCATCCCGCCACCACTGGTTCTCCAGGTGCCCGTCAACAAATCCTCCACCCAAGAGTGATTTTCCAAGTCCATCTTGATCATTGTAGTCCATGGGGTCATCATCATCATCATTGACTCTCACATCTTACTTATGAATTTCACTCATCCCAAATCCGTCACGAGCATAGCAAAATAACTACTACGTCCGGGGCCATGGTAACAAGGGATTGGTTCATCCTACCACATGATACTACTCAAGTTTAATTACTTCAAGATTATCACTACTGCATGCAATGGTGGGGTGGTGACAACTACTAATGCACAAAACATAGGTATAGAAATAACATGATCAAAACTTGCCTTGCTGATGATCCTCGTAAGCTAAAGAGTCGAGTAGCAAGCTTAGACTCAGGAACTCTACCGAGACAAACAATGACATAATAAGTACAAAGCAAGAGGATCACACGAGATAACAAAGATAACATAACACAACCAAACAATCAAAACCAAATCAAAAAGGAAAACTCAAAGAAATCAAATTCAAAGTTTTTCCCTATTCCAAGCAATAGCAAAAATAGTTTTTATTTAACAAAATTCCTCAATATGACCTAACCATGGTTTTAGGTTAACTTAACAGAAAAGGATTAACTAGGCAACTAGGAGCAAAAAGAATTAATTAAATAGCTATTATAAAACTCACTTTAGGCCTATTCCAATTTCTATTAAGAAAATAAATTTAAAACTTTTATTAATTATAAATAAAAGTTCATCTAATGGAATGACAGAAACTAACCTAGAATAACTAATCACAAGTTAAAAATAAATTAATTTACTAATTAATTAATTAGGAAAACAGGAACTAATCAATTAATTAGGATTAATAGGATTCTGCCTAGAATTAATTTTTTATTAATCCTAAAATACCAAAGTTAATTTCTAGGGTTTGGCAATATCAAAATAAAGTGATTGCAAAAAGAATCATGCAAAAATAATTTTTCTAACTAAAACTATAGCAGATTTGCTATTCTGACTAAAATAATATTAAAGCATTTTTAATTATTTTTAACATAGCTAAATATATGTTTTTCAGAAACTACATAAAATTTGCAATCCAACAAAAAAAGAATCACTCAAAAATATTAAACAGAACAGAAGATACACATTTTTGAAAATTGGAACTATTCGGCTAAAACAGAAAATCTAAATAAAAAGAAAAATGCCTAATGGGCCTAAACTACGCACAGTGCGTCAGATAGTCTAAATGGGCCTAGGGTTAATCTAACAGAACCGGCCTAACTAAAATAAAACCTAACTAAAAATAAACCGCACCGGGCCGGCCGGTTTTCTAATAAAACGTATTCTTCGGGGTTCTAATCCTAGCCACCCGATGGGGATCGGACGGTGGGGAAAGCGGGACTCACGGACTCGGCGACGCCGGGGCGGCAAGAGAGTGCTCGGTGGCCAGCGTCGGCGAGCCGGGAAGACGTCGGGGACTTGGGAAGCTCGGGAAGGGTTCGTGGGGTTGGTGAGGCTCGGGGGCACCAGGCGGCGACGGCGAGGGTTTTGGCGGCGGGTTGAGCTCGGGTCTCCATGAGCTAAAGCAGGCAGGAGGAGGTGCGGCGAGGGGCGAGGGGAAAACGGGTGCGGGAGGGCGGCTTTTATAGCCAGGGGTCGGGTGAGGGTTGGAAGGGATCGGGCGTCGGGATGCCCGGATTCTTGGGATCCGCGGATCTCCATGAGGTCCGCTTGCGGGCGAGGGGGAAGACGACGGGTGGGGGCCACGGTCGATGAGAGAGAGAGGGGGTTTCAGCGGTCGACCGGATCCTAAGGGATTGAGGCGAGGGAGGCTGGCGGTCGGCTGGCCGGCCTGTGGGCTCAGTGGGCGGTGGTGGGCCTGGTGCGCGAGTGGCCGAGGGGTTAGGTGGGCTGGCTGGGCTGGGGGTGGCTGGCTGGCGCCTAAAGATTTTTTTTTCTTTATTTTTTAATAAAAACAAAACTAAAAATAAAACCTAAACTATAAATATTTTATATAGGGTATATATATACCAAAATGATCAGGGAATATTCCTTTCATTTGAACATTTTCCAAAGCCAAAATCCAAACTTTATGAAAATCCATTTTTTCAAATTCAAATAAAATTTCAGATTTGAATCCAATTCTTTTGGCATTGTTTCCTCTGATATTTTGGAGTGTCATGTTTGCTCCTCTCATACTTTTGATCAAGTATTTATCAGGCTTGGTTTTTGGAATTGTTTCCCACATGCCAAAGTTTGGAATTCAAATTTCAAATTCAAAACTCTCTCAAACTTCAAATGGAATCCAAATTCAAACAGGATGCATAGGATGCTTAGCTATAATTGTAAAACATTCCAAATAGGAAAATTTGGGATGTTACAAACCTACCATTTTAAGAGGAATCTCGCCCTCGAGATTCGGGTTGGCTAGCAATAGGTGCGGATGGTCTCGACGAAGATCTTCTTCGCTCCTGTGTGGCTTCTTCCTCGGTGTGGTGACTCCACAAAGACCTTGCAAAACTTGATAACTTTGTGCGGGTGACTCGCTTGCAGTCTCGAGAATTTTGACGGTGTCTCCTTGTAAGTCAAATCACTTTGTCAAGCTGTATGGCCTCTAGGGGCACCGTGTCTCTCAACGGAACATCGGCCATGTCTCGCATGGCACTTCTTCAATCGAGAAACGTGAAAGACATCATGAACTCGGACAATCCTTCCGCAATTCCAACTTATATGCAACTTCTCCACGACGTTCGAGGATTTTGTAGGGCCAATGAATCGGGTGCTAACTTTCCCTTGACTCCAAACCTCTTGATTCCACGAAGTGAGAGACACAAGGTATGCTCGGTCTCCCACTTCGTAAGTCACCTCCTTGCGCTTCATCGTCGGCATAACTCTTACTGTCGTGGATCGTGCAATCTTGAGCCGGTCTCGAATCAGCTTGACTTTCTCTTCGAATCCTTGATAAGATCGGAACCGAAAAGTGATCGATCTCCAACGCTATCCACAGCAATGGTGTTCTACACCTCCTTCCGTATAGAGCTTCGAAGGGTGCCATCTTCAAACTGGTTTGATAACTGTTGTTGTACGAGAACTCTGCGTAAGGCAAGTTATCATCCCAGCTAGACCCATAGTCTAGCACACAAGCTCGCAACATGTCCTCCGTAATCTGATTTACTCTCTCGGCCCGTCCATCTGCTGCGGATGAAAGGCTGTATGAATTCCAGCCTCGCACTCCAAAGTTTCATGCAATTGCTTCCAAAACTTTGAGGTAAACTGCGTTCCTCTATCGACACGATTTTCCTCGGAACTCCATGCAGATACGATCCTGGTCATGTATATCTTGGCCAACTTGGCACTCGGTATAGGTAGTCTTCACGGAATGAAGTGAGCTACCTTAGTCAAACGATCAACTACCACCCAGATAGAATCATAACCTGAACGGGTCTGGGTAATCCTGTGATGAAATCCATACCAAGTTTCTCCCATTTCCAATCGGGAATCGGCAAAGGTTGAAGTAACCTGCTGGCTTCGATGTTACGCCTTTACACGTTGGCAAACATCATCTGACGCCATGCTCGGCAATGTCCTTCTTCATACCGTCCACCGAAACTTTGCTTCAAATCCAGGTACATCTTGGTGTTGCCGGGTGAATTGAGTACGGGAATCATGAGCCTCTCAAGAATTAGCTTCCCGAGCTCGGGATCATTGGGCACATATATACGATCCTCAAACCATATAGTTCCATGTTCATCCTTTCGAATCCTTTAGCTTTTCCATCCTCCATCTTTTGCTTAATCTCATCGATTTCCTTGTCCGCCTTACGGCTTCACGAATCCTTTCGGTCAAGGTGGACTGAACTTCGAGTTGCAACAAATCCTTTCGAACTATCTCCGATCGGAGATCTCTCGAGGTCATCGACCAACTCGGGTAATCCTCCTGCGTAAGAGTGGTCACATAACTCTTACGGCTCAAAGCATCTGCTACAACATTGGCTTTACCGGGTGGTAATGTAGCCTCATGTCATAGTCCTTTATCAACTCTAGCCATCTCCTCCGCTCGAGGTTCAATTCCTTCTGCGTGAAGATATATTTCAGACTCTTGTGATCCAGATAGACATCACAACGATTTCCAATGAGGAAATGTCTCCAAGTCTTGAGTGCATGCACAACAACTGCTAACTCCAAATCATGCGTGGCATAATTCATCTCATGAGGTCGAGCTATGCGGATGCATAAGCTACAACCTTGCCTTCCTGCATCAATACTCCTCCGAGTCCTTGACGAGAAGCGTCACAATAGACCTGGTATTCTTTATGTATGTCCGGCAATATCAACACTGGAGCTGTGACCAACCGTTTCTTCAACTCCTGAAAACTGGCTTCACATTCCTCGGTCCAAACATACTTGGCTTCCTTCTTCAACAGCTCAGTCATGGGCTTGGCAATCTTCGAGAAGTTCTCAATGAACCTCCGATAATATCCTGCAAGTCCGAGAAAACTGCGGATCTCCTTGACTGAGGTGGGTGACTGCCATTCGGTGACTGATTCAACCTTGGCGGGATCAACTGCTATTCCTTCTCCTGAAATAACATGTCCGAGGAAACCGACTTCCTTCAACCAAAATTCACATTTGCTGAATTTGGCATACGATTGATGTTCTCAAGTTTCTCCGAACTAGACATAAATGTTCCTTATGCTCTTCCTCGCTCTTGGAGAATATCAATATGTCATCGATGAACACCACGACAAACTTGTCCAAGTACTCCATGAACACCTTGTTCATCAAATTCATGAAGTATGCAGGAGCATTAGTCAATCCAAATGACATGACGGTATACTCGTATAAACCATACCAGTGGTGAATGCTGTTTTGGGTATATCCTTCTCACGAATTTTCAATCGATGATACCTCGATCGAAGATCGATCTTAGAGAATACCTTGGCTCCAACAAGCTGATCAAACAAGTCATTGATCATGGGCAGAGGGTACTTGTTCTTGATGGTTACTTCGCTCAATGCACGATAATCCACAACCATCCTCAAGCTTCCATCCTTCTTCTCTACCAAAAGGACTGGGCTCCCCAAGGTGATGAGCTTGGACGAATATATCCTTTCTCCAATAACTCATTTATTTGTTCCTTGATCTCTTTCAACTCATTCGGTGGCATCCGATAAGGTCTCTTGGATATTGGGGCTGTGCCGGCAATAACTCGATCGAAACTCAATGTCTACGTCGGTGGCATTGGTAATTCCTCCGGAACACATCGAAATTCTTGCACCACGTGCACTTCCTCTGAACAACTCCCGTGAGGGAATGCACTGATTCTTCATCTGGCTATGCTCGGCTACATACTTGATCCTCTTACGCCCGGTGGTGAGCAGAATAGACTTCCGGCACAGTCAATGTTCCTTCATACTTTGACAACCAATCCATGCCTAGGATTACATCCAAAGTCTGCGTTTCCAACACTATGAGTTCTACGGAAATTTGTGGTTCCCGATGTTGAGGTTTGCAGACAGCTTAAACCTGCCATCATTTCTCCTCTGCGAACCGACGCGGAGGGGCTTCTAAGGGTCCTAGTGCGTAATCCGTACTTATCCACAACTACCCTTGATATGAATGAATCGTTGCACCGTAATCAAACAGAACCAAAACTGAACGTGAATTCAATAAAACTTACCAACCACGATTATCGGCTGATCATAGACGTTCTCCACGCCGATGTGATTCACTTGAGCACGAGGGAAGGATTGGGCTTCTTATTTGAGCCTCCATTGCCATTCCTTCCTCTGCTTGGCCTCCGGGCGATCGGTGGCGTAGTGCCCTGTCTTCTGGCACTTGAAGCAGGTGATGTGGCTCAAATCCTTCGGAGCCGGGGCAGAACGGTGCTGATTGCCATTACCATTGCCATTGCCATTGCCATGGCCTGACTTGTTGTCCTGGCTGCGGTTGTTTCCATTTCCACCATGATTATGACCTCCATGGTTATGATGGATGTGCCCTCCTGAGTACGGTGCATAGCGGGGCTTCTGCTGAGCTCCTGAATTGTGCTTCCCCTGGCTGTACTTCCTCTTGCGGCTCTCTATCTGCTGCTGCTTGCCTTCCAGGATGGTGGCCTTGTCTACCAGCTCCTGGTAGTTGTTGAAAGTAGCCACGATAAGCTGCATGCTCAATTCATCATTGAGTCCCTCCAGGAACTTCTCCTGCTTGGCGGCATCGGTGGCCACATCATCGAGGGCATAGCGGGCAAGCTTGCTGAATTCTCCACGCATCGTGCCACAAGATGATTTCCTGGCGTAAGTTGCGGAACTCACGCTTCTTCGACTCATGGCTCCAGATGAGACATGAGCAAAGTCTGAAGGCCTGCTGGAATTGATCCCAAGTGATGCCACCCAAAGGAAAAGTGGCGGTGTAATTCTCCCACCAAGAAGCGGCAGGTCCATCCAGTTGATGCGCTGCAAAGCGCACCTTCTCAAAGATCGGTGCATCCAACGGTGACTAGCTCTCTTCCAATCTTGCGGAGCCACCGTCACCACAATCGGCTCGGTGCTACTAGAGAACATGGCGGATTCAATCTCGTAAATCGAGTCAAGTTGTCCACAATGGGTGGTGGTGGCGGTGGGTTGTTGGCGGGGTTGTTCGATTACGAATCGGGAGCTGCATCGATGCATTTCGCTGCTGGAGCAGCTGGGTGAGCTCGGCGGGAAACCAAATGTCACGTCTCGGAGGCATCTGGTGTTTTGGGGGATGAGAAAATTAGAATAGAACAAGGGTCTATGAGAAATAACACTACCCATATGAATGCACAATCATAACACACCAATCATTTATTCATTCCACTCAAACATGGTTCAAACTCGATTACAAAAGCTCATGACTAATCGAAGGAAAACATCGGCCTAAGCGATCGATTTAAAGGTAAAATAAAAGATAACATGGTGGTCGACTAAAAGTCTTCATCGCTGGCGCCTCCTCTTGGGGTTTCCTTCGTGGTACTCCCTCAAAATCCTGATCATTGCTCACGAGGGTGCTTCATCTCCACTCGGGTAAAGGTCTTCACCCAAGTCCATCTTTTCCTCAATCGCGCAAGCTTCATCTTGGTCGTCGACAATCTCCATGAAGTCTGTGATTTCTTCCTCATGGCCAAGGAAGTCTGCATGAGCCTTCTCCTCCAGTTCAGTTCGCGGAACAAAAGCTTCCGTGTGTCTTCGAGTTACGGCGAGCTGAATCTCCGTGTCCCGAGAAGACACTCCAAGTCCTGAATGTACGAGAGGGTGGAATCGTCCTCGATGGTACGGATGATATCTCCATTCCTTGCCTGCGAGAAACCATGGCGAGGTCTCGAGTGATCGAGCTCGGTCCTGTACTCCTCTCGGAGATGTCCAAGTGCTCGGTAGATCGCCACGTCTCTTCCGATGATCCAGTTGAACTCGGTGAACTCAAAGTTGATAGGCTCGTCGTCCTCCAAAAGTCCTCCCCAGGATATGCACCTCAACTCAGAGCGGTGTCCGCCGGAAGTGCATTAGTGGGTTTCCCGGTGATCGAGGGCGAGCAATCTTCAGCAGCTTCACCATCTGGACCAGCTTCCTTCGAAGGGCATCGCCTCATCGGGTGGCGTAACTCCGTAGCAAAACTGGGTGAACTCGACGGCCATCTAGAATGTTGCAAGGAGAGAAGAGTCAAAATAGATCGGAGAAGAAGTATAGAATGAAAAGGGGTTCAAAGTAAATGGTCTCTCGCTATGGCTTTCCGATCCTAGGGGTTACGATCCCACGGTCGCGTGTGCCTCGATACCATCTCTCATTGCGACTGACCCAAAATCGGTCAAATCTACGTATCTGTATTCATCCCAAGATCATCTTTGGTACTCACAAGACATCGATAAAGTAATCAAAGTTCAATCACACCTGAATATCAATAATCGATTCTCATATAGAGTCTTTATTACAAGGAATAAATTCGCTCAAGGCCAACTCATGAGAAATAAACTAAAATGCTGCGGAAGCGCCGAGGTAAAGCGAGTCCATCCGACTCAAAGGGCAATCGCCAAGCGCGAGCGTAGCCTCACTCCTGATCGAATATATCTACGCAACATAATACGTTGCAGCCATGTAGGTCAGCTTTTGGAATAAGTGGCAAGTTATGAAGAACAACAATAATAAAGTTTCTAACTCTATATGCATATTTGGCTGTGGAGCTCTAAGTTTCATCATTTTATGTAAAGCCAATTTTATCCTACTACAAAGTGGACTTATTTGCAAATTTCTACAAATTGTTGGTAGTTATTGAGATGGTTCCGCCAACCAATATCTCGTTCCCAAATTATTATTAAGTCATAAACCCATCAAATTAATTCATTAGAGTTAAGTGTTGAGATATCCGAATACTTCCAAGGTCCAGATGCTCAAATGTCCGTGAATCGGGACACGGCTAATCGATTAGGTTATAACACTCTGCAGAGGTTTATGACTTTCCCGCAAGAATCATTCCTCCTTTAAAATCTTCGCACTTCATGGTGTTTGAAGACGGACGAATGAAACAGGTCTTCCAAAGAGTTCTTCCGCCACCGGTACCCATCCAACCCTACCGTTCGTCTACTTCTCGTAGTACCGCCCAGCCAGCTTCACTACAAGGGTCAACCCAGCGAGCCCATAATGGCTTGCGGCTGCATGTAAGCTTCGGTCATGGGGCATCCATCCTTCTCTTCGTGGCTGGGTGAAGCTTTCCGCAAGATGTCATGGCGCTTCTCCATGCATCCCGCCACCACTGGTTCTCCAGGTGCCCGTCAACCGCCCTCCACCCAAGAGTGATTTTCCAAGTCCATCTTGATCATTGTAGTCCATGGGGTCATCATCATCATCATTGACTCTCACATCTTACTTATGAATTTCACTCATCCCAAATCCGTCTACGAGCATAGCAAAATAACTACTACGTCCGGGGCCATGGTAACAAGGGATTGGTTCATCCTACCACATGATACTACTCAAGTTTAATGACTTCAAGATTATCACTACTGCATGCAATGGTGGGGTGGTGACAACTACTAATGCACAAAACATAGGTATAGAAATAACATGATCAAAACTTGCCTTCTTGATGATCCTCGTAAGCTAAAGAGTCGTAGTAGCAAGCTTCAGACTCAGGAACTCTACCGAGACAAACAATGACATAATAAGTACAAAGCAAGAGGATCACACGAGATAACAAAGATAACATAACACAACCAAACAATCAAAACCAAATCAAAAGGAAAACTCAAAGAAATCAAATTCAAAGTTTTTCCCTATTCCAAGCAATAGCAAAAATAGTTTTATTTAACAAAATTCCTCAATATGACCTAACCATGGTTTTAGGTTAACTTAACAGAAAAGGATTAACTAGGCAACTAGGAGCAAAAAGAATTAATTAAATAGCTATTATAAAACTCACTTTAGGCCTATTCCAATTTCTATTAAGAAAATAAATTTAAAACTTTTATTAATTATAAATAAAAGTTCATCTAATGGAATGACAGAAACTAACCTAGAATAACTAATCACAAGTTAAAAATAAATTAATTTACTAATTAATTAATTAGGAAAACAGGAACTAATCAATTAATTAGGATTAATAGGATTCTGCCTAGAATTAATTTTTTTATTAATCCTAAAATACCAAAGTTAATTTCTAGGGTTTGGCAATATCAAAATAAAGTGATTGCAAAAAGAATCATGCAAAAATAATTTTTCTAACTAAAACTATAGCAGATTTGCTATTCTGACTAAAATAATATTAAAGCATTTTTAATTATTTTTAACATAGCTAAATATATGTTTTCAGAAACTACATAAAATTTGCAATCCAACAAAAAAGAATCACTCAAAAATATTAAACAGAACAGAAGATACACATTTTTGAAAATTGGAACTATTCGCTAAAACAGAAAATCTAAATAAAAGAAAAATGCCTAATGGGCCTAAACTACATACAGTCGTCGGATAGTCTAAATGGGCCTAGGGTTAATCTAACAGAACCGCCTAACTAAAATAAAACCTAACTAAAATAAACCGCACCGGGCGGCGGTTTTCTAATAAAAACATGCCCCTTGGGTTCTAATCCTAGCCACCCGATGGGGATCGGACGGTGGAGGGAAAGCCGGGACTCACGGACTCCGCGACTCGGCGGCGGGCGGCGAGAGTGCTCCGGTGGCTTGGCGTCAGCGAGCCGGAAGACGTGGGGACGCGGGAAGCTCGGGAAGGGTTGGTGGGGTTGGTGAGGCTCGGGGGCACCAGGCGACGGCGAGGGTTTTGGCGGCGGGTTGAGCTCGGGTCTCCATGAGCGCAAACGGCAGGAGGAGGTCGGCGAGGGGCGAGGGGAAAACGGGTGCGGGAGGGCGGCTTTATAGCCAGGGGTCGGGTGAGGTTGGAAGGGATCGGGCGTCGGGGATGCCGGATTCTTCGGATCCGCGGATCTCAGCGAGGTCCGTTCGTGGGCGAGGGGGAAGACGACGGGTGGGGGCCACGGTCGGTGAGAGAGAGAGGGGGTTTCAGCGGTCAACCGGATCCTAAGGGATTGAGGCGAGGAGGCGGCGGTCGGTGGCCGCGCCTGTGGCTGAGTGGGCGGTGGTGGGCTGGTCTTGCGAGTGGCCGAGGGGTTAGGTGGCGCTGGCTGGGCCTGGGTGGCCTGGCTGGCGCCCGAAAGATTTTTTTTCTTTATTTTTTTAATAAAAACAAAACTAAAAATAAAACCTAAACTATAAATATTTTATATAGGGTATATATATACCAAAATGATCGGGGAATATTCCTTTCATTTGAACATTTTCCAAAGCCAAAATCCAAACTTTATGAAAATCCATTTTTTCAAATTCAAATAAAATTTCAGATTTGAATCCAATTCTTTTGGCATTGTTTCCTCTGATATTTTTGGAGTGTCATGTTTGCTCCTCTCATACTTTTGATCAAGTATTTATCGGGCTTGGTTTTGGAATTGTTTCACATGCCAAAGTTTGGAATTCAAATTTCAAATTCAAAACTCTCTGAAACTTCAAATGGAATCCAAATTCAAACAGGATGCATAGGATGCTTAGCTATAATTGTAAAACATTCCAAATAGGAAAATTTGGGATGTTACAATGGAATGCATCAAGATCTCCTAATATGTATGAGGAAACTATGGGGGTCTCCTCATGAGCATTAGTAGAAACATCACATGGAGAATATTGACAACATCCAAAACAAAGCATATTTGGTTCTATGTGATCATGGCATGGTATAGTAGATGAAGTGCGCAAATCATGTAAAGGAAGCATGGCAATATCATCACAAGAAAAACAAAAGCCAATGACCATCATCTCGTCATCTATACCATAAGTGCAAATGGGATTTATTTTAATGGGGAATGCATAGTTACAGTGTTGAGATTGAAATGATGCAATATGGGAGATGTCACTCATAGCATATGACAAGTTCAATGGATTGTCAAACATGAAGTGACCAATAGAATTTTCACATGATATCCTATGGATCATAGCATCACAACTAGGCAACTCTACATGCTCATCATCGTATTCATCATAAATTGGTAAGTCATGACATGAATAAGTCGTGCTAGCATGAAGCATGGGAATAGGTGGATCAACATTATGCAAGCAATCATTGGTGAGATAGTCCACTAGTGGGACAAGAGAAGCACCATTACCTATGTTACCTTTGGAGCATCGCTCATGTGTTGTAGGTGAGGTGTCGAAGATCCACTCGTTGTCATCTTCATCTTGTTGGAACCATGTGGGGGTGCATCATCGTCCACCATGGCCATCGTCGTCTCCATTTGAGGTATGGACTCATCGAGGATAGGCATGTTGTCATGTAGGAGACCTATCACCAAAGAAGAAAACACACTAGGAGTAGAGGGTAAGTTGGTAGAAATCATAATGGCCTCACATGCCCTATCAACTACCTCACTCACTAAGTGTTGTGGCTCACTCACTCCCTCTTGGATGCTCTCACTCGTATGGTTGGTGGAGTCACTCAAATGGCTCTCAATCTCACATAGGATGTGTGGCATTCTTTCATGTGTGGGGCTAGTGGTGGTCATACTCATCCTCTCATAGAAATGCACTCAATGTCACATATGGTGGAGTCACTCATGTCGCTCATGTGGTGGTGGTTCTTGTAGCGACCCGACCCAAAATCGGTCAAGTCTCTGTGTAGCTGTACCATCCCAAGATCATGCTGGCACACACAGTACATTGATGAAATAATCAAAGTTCAATCACACCTAAATTTATTACACGATTCTCATATCGAGTCTTTATTACAATAGAATAAATTCGGCCGAAGGCCAACTCATGAGAAATAAACTAAATAAGCTGCGGAAGCGTAGAAGAATAGCGAGTCCATCCGACTCCATAGGGCAATCGCCAAGCGTGGATCGTAGCCTCACTCCCGATCGAATACTCCTCTGCAACATAAGGCGTTGCAGCCGTGTAGGTCAGCATTTTGAATATGCCGCAAGTCATGAAGATAGAATAACAATAAAATTACTAACACTATATGCAATTTGGTGTGGGGCTCTAAGTTTCATTGTTTTGAAAAAGCCGCTTTTCCTACAATAAGGACTTGTTTGCAATTACTACGAAATGTTGGTAATTATTGAGATGGTTCCACCAACCAATGTCTCATTCCCAATTATTAAATAATCCCCTCAATTAATTTATTAATTTTGGTGTTGAGATATCCGAAATACTCCAAGTTCCAGAGGCTCAAATTGTCCGTAACCGGGGACACGGCTAACCGATTAGATCTTTACTCTGCAGAGGTTTGCGCACTTTACCCGCAAGAATTGTTCCCTCCTTTAAGTCTTCGCACTTCATGGTGTTTGAAGACGGACGAACGTAAACAGGGTCTTAGAAGAGTTCCTTTGGCCACCGCCGTACCCATCCAATCCTACCGTTCTTCTACATCTCGTAGCACCGTCGGCCAGAGTCACAACTAGGGTTGACCAAGCGAGCCCATAATGGCTTGCGGCTGCAGGTAAGCTTCCGTCAATGGGGTATACATCCGTCTCTTCGTGGCTGGGTGAAGCTTTCCGCAAGATGTCATGGCGCTTCTCCATGCATCCCGGCCAACCGCTGGTTTTCTCCAGGGTGCCCGTCAACCGTCCTCCACCCAGTAGTGAATTTTGAAGTCCATCTTGAGCTTGAAGTCATGGGGTTGTCATCATCTTGACTCTCACATCTCCCTTATGATTCACTCAACCAACCCCGTCTACGAGCATAGCAAAAATAAACTACTTCGTCCCGGGCCATGGTAATAAGGGGAATTGGTTTCATCCTACCTCATGATACTACTCAAGAACATAACTTAAAATTCTCCTACTGCATGCATGGTGGGGAGGTATAATTCTAATGCAATAAAATCATAGGTATTGTAAAAGAAAACATGATCAATGACTTGCCTTGCTGACGATCTTCGAAAGCTAGGAACTCGTGGTAGCAAGCTTCGCACTCCGGAAATTCTACCGAGGCAAACAATAATCATATAAGCATACAAACATATGATCAATTAACATAACAACATGCTAACATAACACACAAAACAATTGAACCAAAAACCCAAAGAAAACTCGAAGAAATCCAAATCAATGTTTTCACCACATCAAACAACAACCAAGAAATAGTTTTGCACAACCAATTTTTTCTTAACAGAACCTAAGCACGGGTTTTGCTAACTAACGTAAGAGAAAACATCATGCAACTAGGAGCAAAAGAATCACATCAAAAGCTATTATAGAACTCCTATTATGCCTATAACAATCCTAGCAAGAAAAAAAAATAAAAATTTTATTTATTGTAAATAAAAGTTCCTGTTCTAAAGTTACGAAACTAACCTAAAATAAACTATCGATAGGAAAAATAAAATTATTTGCTAAATAAAACAATAGGAAAACAGTAGCTAGTTAAATAAATAAGAACCACATGATTTTGATTAAAACTATTTTTTATTAAATCTAAAATGCCCAAATAAATTCCTACGGTTAGGCATGGTCAAAACAATAGTGACAAAAGAATCACTAAAATAAAATAATCCTAATTCATTTTATAGCAGAATTACTAATCTGTCTAAAACTAAAATAAAACAATTTCTAATAATTTTAACATGACTAAACATATTTTCTACGGAAACTACAACAAATTTGCAAACCAACAAAAAAAGAATCAATTAAAAATATTAAGTAGATTAAAAGATATGGATTTTACAAAACTGAAACTATTCTGTTAAAAACAGAAACGAAAAAATTAACTAAAAAGAAACCGGCGCTAATGGGCCTATCTAACGCTCAGGCGTAATATAACTAAATCGCGCCCGGGAAAATAAAACGAGTCGGTCCGGTCTAAACTAAACCTAAATAAAACCAAATAAACCGAAACTAACCGGGCCTATTTAAAAAACCATACTTCTTTGGTGATCTAATCTACACCCCACGTTTTAGATCGGACGGTGGCGGGGTCTCCGGCTTATCGCGGTGGTCGACGACGGCGACGGTCGACGGCGGCTCGGCGACGACGGCGCGGTGGCTCTGGTGGTCGGGCGACGGCGGAGACCTCCAGTGAGTCTTGGCGGAGCGAGGGGAGCTCGGGGTGGAGTTGGTGGAGCTCGGGGGTTCGAGGCGGCCGGGCAGGCAATGAGATGGCGGGTGCGTGGCCGAGGGATTGCAAAGTAGAGCGAGGGGAGGCGAGGGGAAAGCGGGGAAGGTCGAGGGGGGTCGGTTTATATAGGGGGCGACTGGGCGAGGGGCGGATCGGGAGGATCCCGGATCTTGGGATCCCATGACGACGGCGGGCTTGGTTTGGCTTGGGCAAGGGAAGAAGACGGGTGGGTCCGGGTGTCGGTGAGAGAGGGGAGGTTGATTGATCGGGCGACCGAATGGAAGGGGGTCCGCGATGTAGCTCGATCGGCCGGCTCGGCGCTGGGGGTTGGTTGGCTCGGCCCACTGGTTGGGCCGCTTGCGGCTGGGTGGGCGGTTGGCTGGTGGCGCTGGGGTTTTTTTTTCTATTTTTTTGAATTAGGAGAGGGGAAAATATATTTAAATATTTATATTTTATATAGGACATATATATATCAAAATGATCAGGGAATATTCCTATAATTTGAACATTTTCGAGGCAAAACTCAAACTTTTTAAAAACATTTTCTAAAATCCCAATTAAAATCAAATTTGAATTCAAACTTTTGGCAAGGTTTTTCATCTGACATATTTGGAGTGTCATGTTTACTCCTCTCATACTTTTTCTCAAGTATTTGTCAGGCATTGATTTGAAATAAATTTCAACTGCCAATTTGAATTCAAATCCCAACAACTCAAAAACTTCTGAAACTTCAAATGTCACTCAATTTCAAACAATATGCATAGATGCTTAGCTATAATTGTAGAACATTCCAAATAGGAAATTTGGGATGTTACAAACCTACCACCTTAAGATGAATCTCCCTCGAGATTCGGGTTGGCTAACAAATAGGTGCGGTGGTCTCGGCGGAGGTCTTCTTCTCGCTCTCGGTGGCTTCCTCCTCGAATGATGACTCCACAAAGACCTTGCAAAACTTGATGATCTTCTTTGCGGGTGACTCTGTTCATAGATCTCGAGAATTCGGACGGGTTTCTCCTCATAAGTCAGATCACCGTCGAGCTGTATGGCCTCTAGGGGCCTTTGTGTCTCTCAACGGAATATCGGCCATGTCGGCATGGCATTTCTTGGTGAGAAACATGGAAGACATCATGAACTCCGGACAATCCTTCCGCAATTCCAACTTGTAAGCAACTTCTCCACGACGTTCGAGGATTTTGTAGGGGCCAATGAACCGGGTGCTAACTTTCCTTTAACACCGAACCTCTTGATTCCACGAAGTGGGACACACGAAGATATGCCGGTCTCCCGCTTCGTAAGTTACTTCCTTGCGCCATTGTCGACATAACTCTTACGCCTCGATCGAGCTACCTTGAGTCTATCTCGAATCAGTTTGACTTTCTTCGAATCTCGATAAGGTCGGGACCGAAAAGGTTTCGATCTCCCACACCATCCCACAGCAATGGTGTTCGCACCTCCTTCCGTATAGAGCTTGAAGGGGCCATCTTGATGGTGCGATAACTGTTATTGTACGAGAATTCGCGATGGCAAATTATCATCCCAGCTAGACCCATAGTCTAGCGCACAAGCTCTCAACATGTCCTCTAGGATCTGGTTGACTCTCTCGGTCGTCCATCCATCTCATGGATGAAAAGCTGTCTTGAACTCCAGCCTCATACCCAAATGCAACCGATTCCAAAACTTTGAGGTAAATTGTGTTCCTCTATCGACACGATACTCCTCGGAACTCCATGCGGACATACGATCCTGGTCATGTATATCTTGGCTAACTTAGCGCTGGTGTAGGTAGTCTTCACGGAATGAAATGAGCTACCTTGGTCAATCGATCAACCACTACCCAGATGGAATCATAACCTGAACGGGTCTGGGTAATCTGTGATAAAATCCATTCCAAGTTTTCCCATTTCCACTCGGGAACCGCAAAGGTTGAAGTAACCTGCTGGCTTCGATGTTCCGCCTTTACTCGTTGGCAAACATCGCATATCGCTACGTACTCGGCAATATCCTTCTTCATACCTGTCCACCGTAAACTTTCCTTCAAATCCAGATACATCTTGGTGTTACGGGGTGAATCGAGTACGGTGAATCATGAGCCTCTGAAGAATTAGCTTCCTGAGTTCGGGATCATTGGGCACATAAATCGATCCTCGAACCATATAGCTCCGTATTCATCCTTACGAAACCCTTTAGCTTTTCCTTCATTCATCCTTTTCTTTATCTCATCAATTTCCTTGTCCGACTTCCGGGCTTCACGAATTCTTTCGCCAAAGTGGACTGAACTTCGAGTTGCAACATATCCTCTCGGAACTATCTCCGATCGGAGATCTCGAGGTCACGGACTAACTCCTGGGTAATCCTCCGCTATAAGAGTATTTACATAACTCTTACGGCTCAAAGCATCTGCTACAACATTAGCCTTTCCCGGTGGTAATGCAATTTCATGTCATAGTCCTTGATTAGCTCCAGCCATCTCCTCCGCTCGAGGTTCTACTCTTCTGCGTGAAAATATACTTCAAGCTCTTATGATCTGTGTAAACATCACAACTGTTTCCGATAAGGAAATGTCTCAGTCTTGAGTGCATGCACTACGGCTGCTAACTCCAAATCATGTGTGGCATAATTCATCTCGTGTGGTCGAGCTATGCGGATGTATAAGCTACAACTTTTCCTTCCTGCATGAGTACTCCTCCGAGTCCACGACGAGAAGCGTCACAATATACTGGTAATCCTTGTGTATGTCCGCATAATCAGCATGGGGCTGTAACCAAACATTTCTTCAATTCTCGAAGCTGGCTTCACAATCCTCGGTCCAAATGTACTTGGCTTCCTTCTTCAACAGCTCGGTCATGGGCTTGGCAATCTTCGAGAAATTCTCAATAAACCTCCGATAATATCCTGCGAGTCCGAGAAAACTGCGGATCTCCTTGATCGAGGTGGGTGACCGCCAATCGGTGGTGATACAACCTTGGCGGGTCAATCTGCTATTCCCTCTCCTGAAATAACATGTCCGAGGAATCCGACTTCCTTCAGCCAAAATTCACATTTGCTGAACTTGGCATACAATTGATGTTCTCGAAGTTTCTCCAGAACTAGACGCAAATGTTCCTTATGCTCTCTCGCTCTTGGAGAAAATTAGTATATCATCGATGAACACCATGACAAACTTGTCCAGATATTCCATAAATACCTTGTTCATCAAATTCATGAAGTATGCAGGGGCATTAGTCAATCTGAATGACATGACGGTATACTCATATAAACCATACCTGGTGGTGAATGCTGTTTTGGGTATATCCTTTTCACGGATCTTCAACTGATGATACCCTGATCGAAGATCGATCTTGGAGAATACCTTGGCTCCAACTAGCTGATCAAATAGATCATTAATCATCGGCAGAGGGTACTTGTTCTTGATGGTCACGTCGTTCAACGAACGATAATCTACAACCATTCTCAGGGTTCCATCCTTCTTCTCTACCAAAAGAATTGGGGCTCTCCAAGGTGATGAGCTTGGCCGAATATATCCCTTCTCCAAGAGTTCATTTATTTGATTCTTGATCTCTTTCAAATCGTTCGGGGGCATCCGATAGGGTCTCTTGGATATTGGGGCTGTGCCGCAATAACTCAATCAGAAATTCAATGTCTCGTCGGTGGCATTCTGGTAATTCCTCCGAAACACATCGGGAAAATCTTGCACCATCGGCACTTCCTCTGAACAACTCCGTGAGGGAATGCACTGATTCTTCATCGAATACGCCCGATACATACTTGATCCTCTTACGCTCCGGGGTGGTGAGAGAATCGACTTGCGGGCACAGTCTATGTTTCCTTCAAACTTCGTCAACCAATCCATGCCTAGGATTACATCCAAGGTCTGGGTTTCCAATACTATGAGGTTTGCGGGAAATTTATGGTTTTCGATGTTGAGGGTTGCATGACAGCCTAAGCCTGCCATCATTTCTCCTCCTGCGGAACTGACGTGAAGAGGCCTTCTAAGGGTTCTAGTGGGCAACCCGTACTTTTCCACAACTACCCTTGATATGAATGAATCGTTGCACCGAATCAAAGAGTACCAATCTGGATGTGAATTTAATAAAAACTTACCAACCACAGTGTCTGGCTGATCATAGACGTCCTCCACGTCAATGTGGTTCACCTGAGCACGAGGAAAAGGGTTGGGCTTCTTTGCTGAGCTTCCATTGCCGTTTCCATTCCTCTGCTTGGCCTCCGGGCAGTCGGTGGCATAGTGCCCTGTTTTCTGGCACTTGAAACAGGTGATGTGACTCAGATCCTTCTGAGCCGGGGCAGGACGATGCTGGTTGCCATTGCTGTTTCCATTGCCTGACTTGTTGTCGGGGTTGCGGTTGTTCCCATTTCCTCCATGGTTATGTCCTCCATGATTATGTCCTCCATGGGTGTGATGGGTATGCCCTCCAGTATGGGGCATAACGGGCTTCGCTGAGCTCGAGTTGTACTTCCCTGGCCATACTTCCGCTATGCTATCAATCTGCTGCTGCTTGCCTTCAAGTATGGTGGCCTTGTCTACCAGCTCACGGTAGTTGTTGAAGGTAGCCACCATTAGCTGCATTCCCAGCTCGTCATTGAGTCCTCGAGAAACTTTTCCTGCTTTGCGGCATCTGTGGCCACATCATCCGGGGCATAGCGAGCTAACTTGCTGAACTCATCCACGCATCTTGCCCACAAGACGGTTCCCTAGCGTAAGTTGCGGAACTCACGCTTCTTGCACTCATGGCTCCGGTGATACATGAGCGGTGCGGAAAGCTTCTTGGAACTGATCCCACGTGATGGTGGCGATGGGATAAGTGGCGGTGTAGTTCTCCCACCAAGAGGCTGCAGGTCCATCAAGTTGATGTGCGGAAAAGCGCACCTTTTCTGCATCTGTGCATCCAGCAGTGGCTAACTCCCTTCCGACCTTGCGGAGCCAATCATCGGCCACAATCGGCTAAGTGCTGCTAGAGAACACTGGCGGATTCAGCCTTAGGAAGCGGGTCAAGTTTTCAACAGGGGGTGGTGGCGGTGGATTGTTGTTGTTGTTCTAGTTCTGGATGAGCATCTGCATGAGGGCATTCTGCTGCTGGATCAGCTGGGTGAGCTCCGGCGGAAAGTTGAGACCGGGGTCACGTCTCGGAGGCATCTGGTGTTTTGGAGTGGATGAGAAAATTAGAATAGAACAAGGGTCTAATGAGAAAATATCACTACCCATATGAATGCAGAATCATAATCACACCAATCATTTATTCAATCATATCAAACATGGTTCAATCTCGGATTACAAATTCTCACGACTAATCGAAAATAACGGCCTAACTGATCGACGACAAAATAAAATAACATGGCGGTCGACTAAATGTCTTCATCAATTATCCTTGCGTCCTCTGGTGTGGCGTCCTCCGGTGTGGCGTCCTCTGATGCGGCGCCTCCTCTTGCGGCTTTCTTCGGTGGAGCTCTCTTCATAATCCTGGTCATTGCTCACGAGGGTTCCGTCATCTCCACTCAGAAAAAAGTCTTCTCCCAAGTCCATCTTCTCCTCTAATGTGGCAACATCCATCTTCAGCTTGTCGACTCTCTCCATGAAATCCCTGATTTCTTCTTCATGGTCAAGGAAGTCTGCGTGTGCTTTCTCTTCCAGTTCCAGTTCACGGAACAACAGCCTCCTGTGTACCTTCGAGTTACGGCGAGTCTGGATCTCCCGTTTCCTAAGGAGACACTCCAAGTCTTGGACATATGAGAGAATGGAGTCGTCCTCTACGGTACGGATGATATCTCCATTCCTAGCTCTGCGAGAAATCATGGCGAGATCTGATGGGTCGAGCTCGGCCCTGTACTCTTCTCGGAGATGTCCAAGTGCACGATAAATCGCCATGTCTCTTCCGATGATCCAATTGAAATCGGTAAACTCAAAGTCAATAGACTCTGAATGTCCTCCGAAGGTCCTCCCTGGAATGTGCACCTCAATCCTGTAGCGGGTATCCGTCGGAAGTGCATTGGTAGGCTTCCCGGTGATTGAGGGCAGAGCAATCTTCAGCTTCTTCACGATCTGGACCAGCTTCTTGCCGAGAGGCATCGTCTCATCTGGTGGCAAAACTCCGTAGCAGAACTGGGGTGAACTCGTGCCATCTAGAATGTTGAAAATCGGAGAGAAGTCGAGAAATGAGCAGGGAGAATTACAAAATGATAAGGACATAAAATAAATAGTCTCTTCCTATGGCTTTCCGATCCTAGGGGTTACGTCCCACGGTCAGCGTGTGCTCTGAATACCATCTCTCAGAGCGACCCGACCCAAAATCGGTCAAGTCTCGTGTAGCTGTACCATCCCAAGATCATCTTGCACACACGGTACATTGATGAAATAATCAAAGTTCAATCACACCTGAATTTATTACGATTCTCATATCGAGTCTTCATTACAATAGAATAAATTAGGCCAAGGCCAACTCATGAGAAATAAACTAAATAAGCTGCGAAGGCGAGAAGAATAGCGAGTCCATCCGACTCTATAGGGCAATCGCCAAGCGTGGATCGTAGCCTCACTCTGATCGAATACTCCTCGCAACATAAGGCGTTGCAGCCGTGTAGGTCAGCATTTTGAATATGCCGCAAGTCATGAAGATAGAATAACAATAAAATTACTAACACTATATGCAATTTGGCTGTGGGGCTCTAAGTTTCATTGTTTTGCGAAAAAGCCAGTTTTTTCCTACAATAAGGACTTGTTTGCAATTACTACGAAATGTTGGTAGTTATTGAGATGGTTCCACCAACCAATGTCTCATTCCCAATTATTAAATAATCCCCTCAATTAATTTATTAATTTTGGTGTTGAGATATCGAAATACTCCAAGTTCCAGAGGCTCAAATTGTCCAGAATCGGGACACGGCTAACCGATTAGATCTTTACTCTGCAGAGGTTTGCGACTTTACCCGCAAGAATCGTTCCCTCCTTTAAGTCTTCGCACTTCATGGTGTTTGAAGACGGGACAAACAAACAGGGTCTTAGAAGAGTTCCTCCGCCACCGCCGTACCCATCCAATCCTACCGTTCTTCTACATCTCGTAGCACCGTCCGCCGAGTCACAACTAGGGTTGACCAAGCGAGCCCATAATGGCTTGCGGCTGCAGAGTAAGCTTCCGGTCAATGGGGTATACATCCGTCTCTTCGTGGCTGGATGAAGCTTTCCGCAAGATGTCATGGCGCTTCTCCATGCATCCCGCCAACCGCTGGTTTTCTCAGGTGCCCGTCAACAAATCCTCCACCCAAAGAGTGAATTTTGAAGTCCATCTTGAGCTTGAAGTCATGGGGTTGTCATCATCTTGACTCTCACATCTCCCTTATGATTCACTCAACCAACCCGTCTATGAGCATAGCAAAATAAACTACTTCGTCCGGGCCATGGTAATAAGGGAATTGGTTTCATCCTACCTCATGATACTACTCAAGAACATAACTTAAAATTCTCCTACTGCATGCATGGTGGGAGGTATAATTCTAATGCAATAAAATCATAGGTATTGTAAAAGAAAACATGATCAATGACTTGCCTTCTTGACGATCTTGAAAGCTAGGAACTCGTGGTAGCAAGCTTCAGACTCGGAAATTCTACCGAGGCAAACAATAATCATATAAGCATACAAACATATGATCAATTAACATAACAGCATGCTAACATAACACACAAAACAATTGAACCAAAAACCCAAAGAGAACTCGAAGAAATCCAAATCAATGTTTTCACCACATCAAACAACAACCAAGAAATAGTTTTGCACAACCAATTTTTTCTTAAAAGAACCTAAGCACGGGTTTTTGCTAACTAACAAAAGAGAAAACATCATGCAACTAGGAGCAAAAAGAATCACATCAAAAGCTATTATAGAACTCCTATTATGCCTATAACAATCCTAGCAAGAAAAAAAAATAAAACAAAAATTTTATTTATTGTAAATAAAAGTTCTGTTCTAAAGTTACAGAAACTAACCTAAAATAAACTATAGGAAAAATAAAATTATTTGCTAAATAAAACAATAGGAAAACAGTAGCTAGTTAAATAAATAAGAACCACATGATTTTGATTAAAACTATTTTTTATTAAATCTAAAATGCCCAAATAAATTCCTACGGTTAGGCATGGTCAAAAAAAGTAGTGACAAAAGAATCACTAAAATAAAATAATCCTAACTCATTTTATAGCAGAATTACTAATCTGTCTAAAACTAAAATAAAACAATTTCTAATAATTTTAACATGACTAAACATATTTTCTACGGAAACTACAACAAATTTGCAAACCAACAAAAAAAGAATCAATTAAAAATATTAAGTAGATTAAAAGATATGGATTTTACAAAACTGAAACTATTCTGTTAAAAACAGAAACGAAAAAATTAACTAAAAAGAAACCGGCGCTAATGGGCCTATCTAACGCTCAGGCGTAATATAACTAAATCGCGCCCGGGAAAATAAACCGAGTCGGGCCGGTCTAAACTGAACCTAAATAAAACCAAATAAACCGAAACTAACCGGGCCTATTTAAAAAAAACCATACCCCTTCTGGTGATCTAATCTACACCCTACGTTTTAGATCGGACAGTGGCGGGGTCTCCGGCGGCTTACCGCGGTGGTCAACGACGGAGCGGTGGCTACGGTGGTCCGGGGCGACGGCGGAGACCTCCGGCGGGTGCGGCGGAGCGAGGGGAGCTCGGGGGTGGAGTTGGTGGAGCTCGGGGGTTCGAGGCGGCCGGGCAGGGCATGATGGGCGGCGGCTTCGGGCTCGGCGAGGGATTGCGGGCAGAGCGAGGGGAGGCGAGGGGAAAGCGGGGAAACAGGTCGAGGGGGGTCGGTTTATATAGGGGGGGCGACTTGGGCGAGGGGGCGGATCGGGGGAGGATCCCGGGATCTTCGGGATCCCGGCGACGGCGGCGGCGCGGTTTGGCTTGGGCAAGGGGAAGAAGACGGGGTGGGTCCGGGGTGTCGGTGAGAGAGGGGGAGGTCGATTCGGTCGGGCGACCGAATGGAAGGGGGTTCATGGTGGCAGCTCGATTGGCCGGCTCGGGTATGGCTGGGCCGTTAGCTGGTGGCGCTGGGGTTTCTTTTTCTATTTTTTTTGAATTAGGGAGGGGGGGAAAATATATTTAAATATTTATATTTTATATAGGACATATATATATCAAAATGATCCGGGGAATATTCCCTATAATTTGAACATTTTTCCAGGGGCAAAACTCAAACTTTTTTAAAAACATTTTCTAAAATCCCAATTAAAAATCAAATTTGAATTCGAACTTTTTGGCAAGGTTTTTCATCTGACATATTTGGAGTGTCATGTTTACTCCTCTCATACTTTTTCTCAAGTATTTGTCAGGCATTGATTTGAAATAAATTTCAACTGCCAATTTGAATTCAAATCCCAACAACTCAAAAACTTCTGAAACTTCAAATGTCACTCAATTTCAATATGCATAGATGCTTAGCTATAATTGTAAAACATTCCAAATAGGAAATTTGGGATGTTACAGTTCTCCTCACATGGGAATTGGGGCATCTCTTCATATGTGGGTGTCGGAGAGATGTTGATGCAAATGTCTCCATGCTCAACTCCTATCGCCGCCTTGGTTGAAGGGATAGTCCCATGCTCAACCTCCTCATCCATAACGCCTCCAAAGATGAATGCGGTAGGATGTGGCAAAACATCACTATCCTTCGAGACCAAAGTCTCATGTGTGATCTGGTAGCTTGACTCAGAGTAGGAGACATATTGGGGCGCCGAATTCATGTTGTTGAAGAGGTTCGTGTTCGTCGCCGTTGTCGAAGGGGATGGCCCTTGCTCGACCGTCTTATTGTCGTCTTGTTGTTGGAGGCCCATATGATGTGGCACCTCGTAGCTTGTCTCCATGACCAAAGGGAATTTCCCAAGCTCGGCCATCTTCCTTGAGGGGCTTCCGAAGATGGAAGTTTCGCCCTCGCTTGTAGGTGGTCGCCTTGTTGTTGAAGATGTCGATGTAGGCGAACTCATGGGAAGTAGGCGAAGAATTCACACATCCAAAGGCGAAGAGCCTCGATAGCACTTTGCTAAGATGTCGAAGTGGTGGTGGTAGTAGCCGTAGGGTCCTCTTGGTGGTGCTTGTCTCGCAGTCTTCTCTTTTGCTCATGAAACTTGGCCTTGGCGTGAATTAGGGCTTATTGGGACTTGTACCTTTGTTCTTGGCGAGCATCTTCATGATGATGGTGTCGTTGTCGTGCTTGAGCTTGATGGCGTTCGTCTTTGTCGTGCACATGATGCTTGGAAGTGACTTGCCCTTCATGACGATGTGGATCACGAACGTGATGGTGGTCGCCATGGAGATGTGGACGTGGACGACTTGCACTTGTATCGCTTGGGCGCTCCGAAGATGGTTGACTTGCTCGTCGTCGCCTTGAGGATGATGAAGGGGAAGAATGGTTGATCAACAAGGTTCGAATCTCCTCCATCCTTGCATCTTGCTCCTCCTTTTGTGCGGAAAGCTTGTTGTCGATGTAGTCCATTTTCCTTGCTTCGGAGTGACGAATGTCGATGGAAAGGTTCTCGATGCGCTCTCGCAAGGTAGAATGTGCGCCTTGCATTTGTTGTTGTAGGCCGAAGATGGACGCTTTGGTGATGTAGTTGTTCGCGTCGTCGTTGTTGTCGAAGACCAAAGATGAAATGCCTTTCCTATCCATCACAAGACTCGAGCAAATATGAGTGGGAGAAAGAGAAGAACTATAGCAAATCTATCTTGACCGATGTTGAAGATGGATCAATGATCACTCAATAATGTAACAAGGAAATAGCACAATTGGTACCGATCTTGTCAATTTCTAACACCTACACAAGTAAGGCTTATGCTGGAGCTCGGTGAGGATAATGGCACAAAAATTTGATGCAAAATGTTAGCAAGAGTCAATAATGTTGAAAAAGATTCACAAATTTGCAAGTGAAACAAGTAGACCAATACCATTGAATGGAACACGGAAACGCACACACAGATAGATAAATGGGGTCGTGCAACCAAGGAATGAGCTCAAAATGTGGAATCCACGGAAAATGCTCTTGTTGCACAACTCTAGAGAGACGCTAGCACGATTGCTAAATAGGCGGATACGACACTTGTGCACAACCTATAGGAGACAAAAATGCAACGGCTTCTATCCCAATTATGCTATGTATATATGGTTCCCGGTGTTCCTCTCAAGATGATCCAAAATGATCGGATATGACAATATTATGTGCAATGTGGTATGATGCTATGGCGCTTCCTTACGAGCTTCTTTGCTCTCTCTCTTTTTATTTGCTTAAAAGCTTATTCTCTTTTTCTTTTTTCTTTTTTGTATGGCCACTATGCGAAATGCACAAACCAAGATAGCAATTGTGTATATGCGGGAACAAACTTGTGACACAAGGGATGATATGATGATACCAAGATGATATGGTATGAATGCAATGGAAGGTGTAGATCACTAATGTGCACAAGTAAGGTTGCCGGCAATACTCAAATGGCTAGTCTCGATAGACAAGTGACGCAAAATGGGCTAGGGGTTATCAATGCAATTGCAAGGGGAATATACAATGGTGTCTTCGAGGTTACCGTCGAGGGTTTCTCGTTTGTACGACAAGGACGGGTGATGATGAAGTGGTCAATGTCGATGACGACCTCGAGGCGATGATGAGTTGCGGTGTTCTTGATGTAGATACCAAGATGATGGAGACTCTTCCCTAAGTAGCCGAAACACCTTAGGAAACGGAAAAGCCATGAACTCAAAATCTCAAATGTCAAATGTCAAATGGTGGGAGCGGGAATGTGGTGGTGGTTTTGCGGAAACTCAAAGGGATTGTGAAAATGCAATGATGGGATTTTGAGACGCAATGCGGAAGTCGAGGGTAAGGTGGTTTACTATACACGGTGTCGGAGTTGGAAGCACGGTCCCTAAGTAGCCGAAACACCTTAGGAGACACAACTCACAACTCAAACAAAATTAGGTGAAGTTCGGGTGGCGAAAGTGTATGGTGGGCAAGCCTATGCGAAAGTGGTGGTGGTTTATGAAGAAGCAACCATCGCTAAGTAGCTGAAACACCTTAGGAGACTCGAATCACAACTCAAACAACCTCAGATGCTAAGGGGAACAAAATGTGTTAGGTTGCAGAAGTCGGTGGTGGTTATGCGGATGATATGGTGGAAGCCCTAGGCAAAGATGCCAAAGTGCCAAATATTTGATGGAGTCAAATGGTGATGGTAGTATTTTTGTGAGACGAGGGATGTCAAGATCTTCAAAACGAGCTAAAGAACGTCAAAATCGGACTTCAGATGAATTAGTTATGGACAAAACGGTGAAATGGGAAAGGCTGAAGTTATAGGGGCCGGACATCCGGGGCTCGGGCCGGATTTCCGAGACCTGATGTCCAGAACCGCGCGCGAAAATGCGCTCGAGGAGCCGGATGTCCGGGCCACGGGCCGGATGTCCGGGGCTACGGGCCGGATGTCCGGCCTCCAAATCCAAGGATGAACTCGAGGAACTCGATTTTGGGGGCAGAAATTGATGATTTCGGGGGCAAAAATGCGGAGATTTCATGCATGGAAAGTGGGGAAACTTGGGGATATGCTAGATCCACTTGAAACCATGCAAATCCATGGATCAAATCCAACAAAACATCATCAAACCAACAAATCACGAAAAAATTTGGGGGCTATTTTTGGTGGGGATTTTTGAAATTGGGGAAGAACACAACAAAATTAGGCTAGAAAACAAGGGGTAGGGGCTCCAAATTAGTGATCAACCTTGCTCTGATCCAAGATGATGTAGGGTGGAACCCTAGATGCCCGATCTTTCACTAATGGAGCGGATCCCAACGAAGAACACGAAGGACACGAGGGAAAAACAAGGGGAAAACACAAGAGAATCACTCAAACCAACAAGATTCGGTGACACATTTGCTAGATCCTCGAAACACAAAGAGATACACGATCCACAATCAACAAGGACGATACTAGAGGTAACCGGTTCTTCTCCGTGAGGAGGTCTTGATAGGGCCACCCAAGAGGGGGTCTTGAATCCAAGGGGATCTTCTCCGTAGAGGTGCCGCGGTCTCTCTCGTGGAGTAGATCCGTAATGGATGAGCAAAGCTCTATCGCACATATGAGCTAAACCAATGCTAACCCTAACTAGGAGGAGGAGGGGGTATATATATAGTGTTAGCCCACGAAGCGGTAAGTCAGAGGGGGAATACATGGGCCCTTGGCCCGTTCACTGTGCACAGATAGGCGCCGGATGTCCGGGTCTCTGGCCGGATGTCCGGGATGGACTTGGCTAGCTTCGGTTGCATTCTGTGATGAGGGGCCGGATTTCCGGGCAAAGGGGCCAGATGTCCAGGGGTTCGGGAGGAGCCGGATGTCTGGGGCATGGTGCCGGATGTCCGGGCTGTCGGGGTCGCTTCCGGAGCTGTCTGGATAGGAAGGGGCCGGATTTTCGGGGGTCAGGTTGGATGTCCAGGCTGGACCGAATGTCCGAGCTGGGGCCGGATGTGCGGCCGCTGTAGCAGCTGGCACTTCTTCGTCCTCCTTCCTTCGCTCTCGCGCACACTTGGCCTTGGTCCTTGGGCTCTCCATGGTCTCCTCGGGTGTGCCTGAGTATGCACAAGGTCCTGGCTTGAAGTAGCATCCATGTCCTATATGCGGAAAGGGAAGATTCGGAAAGGAGAGAGTTCACCTTAGGTCCAATGGCGTATGCTCGTGGTCTCACCGTGTGGGCACTTGGGGCTTGGGGAGTAGTCTTAGTGTACATGGGGATGATCATGGGATGCTCCGCATCAGTGTAGCCTAGGACCAGCACAGTACCGTCCTTGAGCGTTTATTAAAGGTTTGCAACTCTCAATATATTATTGCTGACACTTTTTGCTACCATATTATCAACCTTCCCAGCTCCAATACATCTACGCCGCGCGTTTGACTCTCCCTGTCGGTGTACATAAGTTTGGGCCTTTAGCACCCCATACTTGTGGACGGGCAGAAGTAACCTCACGCACGGCGAAGCACGAAGAGGGCGTTTGGAGACAGATACAAGACAAAGAAGAACAGCCAATACAGAGAACAGAGGACGAGCTGGGTCCCCGGCAAGGCCCTTGCCGGGGCGGCTTGCGAGACCCCAGCAAGATCCTTGCCGGCATGACTTACAGAGCACCAACTAGAGCACCACCCTTGCGGTTGAGAGCTCTGACACCATCGACAATGTTAAGGCCAAAATCCAAGGGCGCGCCCATAGTGGCATGCAGATCTTTGTGAAGGCCAGAAGACAAGATGCCGGCAAGATCCTTGTCAAGGACGCCCACGAAGGCCCCGACAAGATCCTTGTCGAGGACATCGGCAAGACCGTGGCCAGACTCGGCTGCCCAGTCACCACTCCAGTGCAGGGGCTGACTTGTCAGCCTGGTAGGCGCTTGCGTGGAGGCATGCAGATCTTCGTGAAGACCCTTCCACCTCTCCAGCGTAGCAGCTGGCCAGCCAACTTGGCACTGCATGCCCCATCGGCATGGATGCGTGTCAAGATGGGGCGAAGCGGCAACGAACGGGACGGGCACTCTCCCTGTCCCCGATAAAGCTAGAGGGCACGTAAGCGCCGCATTTAATGTGTTTGTCCTTAGATGACCAAGATAAGCATGTGTACTATAGCGGTTTACAGCTCCTGCATACACTATAGTTACTTTACACCTCCTGTATGCCACTATGGCAGCCCCTTGGTCATATAAAAGGAGGCCCACAACGTACTTGGGGGATTTGTATTTTTGGCCCTCTCGGCCCAGCTTGCATGCGTAGCAACGAGCCGAAGCTCAAGAACACTCAATACACAATCAAGCAGGACTAGGGTTTTACGCATCGCAGCAGCCCGAACCTGGGTAAAGACCCGTGGTGTTGATCACTAGATCTACTCTTTGCTTAGCCCTTCTTCCGTGCCAAACCGTAGAAGGGATCCCAGTGGTCTCATAAGTGTCGTTTTCCCCAACATCTTTGGCGCACCAGGTAGGGGCGGTGAGAGCTTTGCAAACCTAATCTAGCGATTAGCACGTCGTTTCATCGATCACCCTGGCTCTCGAGAAGACGGGGACCATGGCGATCAGTCTGTCTAGAGCCGTGCTGCCTATGCTACGGTCTTCCCAGGTCGTGCGCGACTTGCAGCGCCGCGATGTTGGTGACCCTGGACGCCGTCGCGGGAAGAGCCCTTGGCATCATTTTCGAGATGCATAGGGCCGGCAAGCACTAATGAGCCACCAAGGCTCCATACTCCTATTGCCTCTTCTTTCTTTTTTACAAAGGGCATAAGGTCCCCTCACGTACAAGGTTGTTGGGGGGGATAGTGAGTGTGGACGCCAACGGGCGACGCTCGAGGTGGCATCTTGCAAAGAAGAATACAGCAGCAATGTAGCAAAAAGCTAAGTAGCGAGACTTCGAGCAAATTTCTTTTAATATAGGTTATTCTTCCTCGAATGGTCCTGCTTCTTGTATAAGGAAAACCTGCACGCGAAGTGACCTTGTCGGGATTGGTTGCACCCTTGCTCCGTTTCGAGTCCGCTCAACGGGTCAAGTGGCTGCACTAGGAACGGCAAGGTGCCTTGCCCGCAGCGGCACCCCCAGCAAGATGCTAAGGATCCATCCTCAAAGCGCTCACGGCTAGGGTGCGCACACCGGCAAGCCATTCCCAGTAATGTGTAGGGTGTGTACCATACAAAGGGGGATCAAACAAGGAAGATAGCATGCATTCAGTTCGAAATATATTAAGTTATATTACAATAATAGTCATCGCAGTTCTAACTTAAGTGGAATTGTTTTTCGGATACGGATCATTCGTGACAAGAAGGAGCAGAGCGCCTAGTCCTGACACTAGCCTTCCACCCTCTTGACGTCGTCAATCAGGTAGACGACGGGCGCGACAAGCTCCTCGAGCGCCATGCGGTCCGCATCCGCCGGCAAACTGTCTTGGTTGAGGTCGACGCCAGGATTCCTGTACGCCACCTTCATGACCACCTTGAGGAGGGTGCCCGGCAAAGATTTCGGGACTCATTGGCTAGGTGGGTCGCCCGGCGGTCGTGGAGCAGATTCATGGCGTCGAAGACGGCCTCGAAGAACATGGTCACCCTGGCGCTCTCACTTATCCTGTCGTCGTGGGATAACCTGATGCTCGGCAGGCCCATGGTGTATAGCTGTGTGGTAAGCCTCTCCGAGATGTCGACGAGGCGCTTGGTCCAGAGCTTGACGCCCTTCACGAAGTCGTTGTGCTCGGCAGCAGCGCTCTGGAGCAGTAGCCTCTCATCCTCAAGGCTCTTGGCCAAGGTCTTCTCGCAAGCCCTGCTGGCCGCAAGGGTCTCCTCTAGAGTGGCCAGCTTTAGCTTCAGATTGGCAATAGTCGTTGGCTTCGGAGAGCAGCTTGGTCTTGTCGGAGATGGTGACCTGCAAGCTTGCCAAGGTGTGGGCGGTCTTGTCCCTGTCACTCTTGAGCGTTACCACCTCCTTGCTGCGCTCCGCCAGCTCCGCCTCCAGCTTCTCCATCTTGCCGGCCAGCTCGCTCTTGGTGGCCTCTGCCACTTCAGCAGCGTCGACGGCCTCCTTCAGCTTGCCGGCGTGATCTAGGACCAGAGCGGCAAGAGCATCTTCGTGTTTCTGCTCCAGTTCCTGGGTCCGCTGCGCGACGAGCTTCTCGATCTCTTCGTCCTTGCCGTGGAGCTTGGCGGCAAGCGCCTCCTCACGGGCAGCAAGGTCTTCTTCTTGGGCGTGGAGCGAGATGCGGCGCTCCCTTAGCTCACCGTCCTCCTTGCAGATCCGTGCAGCGTCCTCCTCCTAGGCCTTCTTGATATCTGATTGCTTCAGAAGAAGCTTGTTCCACTGCTGACCCAGCTGCTCCTGGTTGGGCTTCAAATCCTGTCGTGCCTCTGTAAACCAGACCTTTGTCTGCTCAACGCGCTCCTGGAGGCCCGCCTCCACTGCGTCGACGACCGCCATCCTAGAGTCCATCTTCTCCTTGCGGGCACGGTGAAGCGCCTGAAGCTTGTGGAAGCTGCCGCTAATAGCTTGGAGGAGCTGGTCCTCCTTGGAACTGCCCCTGTTGGCACTTGGCTCGTCGACAACATGGAGCCCAGCGGCGATGATGACCTCTTCGTCAAAATCCTCCCCCTCGGCAGGCGCTCCGGTGCTTGCCGTCCCCGGGATGGTGACAAATAGATCCTCGCCGATTGAGGGAGTCTTGGACTAGGGGGTGTCCGGATAGCCGAACTATCATCATGGCCGGACTCCAAGACTATGAAGATACAAGATTGAAGACTTCGTCCCGTGTCCGGATGGGACTTTCCTTGGCGTAGAAGGCAAGCTTGGCGATACGGATATGTATATGTCCTACCATTGTAACCGACTCTGTGTAACCCTAACCTATCCGGTGTCTATATAAACTGGAGGGTTTTAGTCCGTAGGACGAACAACAATCATACCATAGGCTAGCTTCTAGGGTTTAGCCTCCTTGATCTCGTGGTAGATCTACTCTTGTACTACCCATATCATCAATATTAATCAAGCGGAGTAGGTATTACCTCCATCGAGAGGGCCGAACCTGGGTAAAACATCGTGTCCCTTGTCTCCTGTTACCATCCGCCTAGGACGCGATTCGGGACACCCTACCCGATATCTGCGGTTTGACACCGACATTGGTGCTTTCATTGAGTGTTCCTCTATGTCATCACCGATAGGCCGGTCGCTCCTTCGATCATCAACAACGACGCGGTCCGGTGAGACTTTTCTCCCGGACAGATCTTCAGATTCGGGCGGCTTTGCCTGCGGGCCAATTAAGCAGCCATCTGGAGCAGATCGAAGCTTCGCCCTGGCCATCAGGTCAGATTTGGAAGTTTGAACTATCGGCCGATGTCGCGGAGACTCGATCTTGACGGATTTGAGCCACAACCAAGCATGCCGACTTGTCTCGATGGGCATGATCTAGCTCTGCAGGCGAGCAGTGCCACGAGGCCGCTGAGATCCGCTCAACCTTTAATCCGGGCGGATTCCCGGTCGAGGACGCAGTGGTTGGACACCGCCTCGGGGCTACAATCTCTACGGTGATTGAGCGAACTCCATCCCTGTCCTTTGCGAAGACCTTGAATCCAGGGTGCGGACTCCTCTCCGGACTCAACCCTCCGCGCCCCCTTAATCGAATCCGATCGAGGCGCCGGTCACGGAGTTCACCGCGCGGACATCTTTCATTTTCGCCCTTTGGCGACATCCTGAATTCACTAAAGTCTCTCTCTTTATCCGGAGAGCCATGGCGGACTACGGTCGGGAAGGTTGGGATGCAGACGACGAAGAAATTCAGCGCCCACCCACCACCCACTTCATAGCCATCGTCGAAAAGCTTACACGGCGTGCTCGATTTCGACTTCAAGACATCGATGGTATGGACGGCGATGTAGGAGACAACCATGAACCAGTGCCTATAGGATGCTGGATAATAACTTCATCCCATGATGTATACATGGTGGATACACCTAAAGGAAATGAAGACGAGGAACAACGGACGCCTTCGAAGGATAAATCCCTCGGCGGTCAAAGCGACAACGTAAGCGCCGAACCAAGTCCGCCTCAACAGAGACCCAGCCATAGAGCGAGGCGAACCGGTGGGCGACGAACATGCTATCGAGCAATCGTCCGAACAAGACAACTTGGATAAACAACCCGTCCCGGTGAAGACAACAGTCGGACGATCTCACGCCGGACAAATTGTTGGAGCAAAATAACCTCCGAGAAAAGGCTCGTCGCCCGCTGGCGTAGCTCTAAAAAGCAAGCGGAAGCTCAAAACAGCGGAAGATGCACTCAGGATCAGATGGAGCAAAGTACTCAACACCGCAGACAAATACGGCGACAGTCGCCAAATAAAGAGCTACCCGAAAAGAAAGCTACTGCCCGAATTTGACGAGGAGGCCTTAGAGCCCCCAAAATCAAAAAGTAAGAAGGCCACCCGGTCGGATGGACGACCCCGCGGCAAAAAGAGAGCGGCAAAGGGTGTCGCACACAAGCCGGTACGCGATCCGCATAAGGATTCACATCAAAAGGATGGCCCAGTTAGGTCCGTCTATGGGCCGAGAAAGCAAGCTCTTCAAAGCAATGCAACACGCCAAATATCTGAACATCACGGCACACCAAAATACAGGGCGCGCGACATCCCCTATGTTTCACCGATGAGGTCTGGATCATGAATTTCGGTGAGATTCAAACCCGTGAACATAGAGGCATCTGACGGAACAACAGACCACAGAGTGCGGATTGAGGATTACATCCTCCACATACACATAGCTAGAGGAGATGATCTCACGCCATAAAATACTTACCCTTAAACTCAAAGGGCCAGCTCGGCATTGGCTTAAAAGCCTCCCGAAAATGCCATTGGAAGCTGGGAAGAGCTCGAGATGCGTTTGGGCAAAATTTCAGGGGACCTATGTCCGCCCTCCGGATCTGAGACGATCTAAGTCACATAACTCAACAGCCGGAGAGTCAGCCAGAATTCTGGAACAGGTTCCTTACTAAAAAGAGCCAAATAGTCATTGTCCGGACGCGTGAAGCCTTAGCAGCCCTCAAACACTACGTCTGAGACGAATGGCTCGCCAGACACCCCGGCCAAGAAAAGCCAAGAACAATGGCCGCATTAACAAGCCTCATGACCCGCTTTTGCGCGGGAGGATAGCTGTAACACCCCGGATGTAACTTTCCATATTTGTATCTCCAACTCTTTGCCATTTTCGGCATTGTGATATGATATTCCCTCCGTGGTTGGGTTTTTTCTTTCATTTTGCATTTTGTTTATGTCATGCATCTCATATCATGTCATCATGTGCATCTCATTTGCATACGTGTTCGTCTCATGATTCCGAGCATTTTCCCCGTTGTTCGTTTTACAATCCGGCACTCCTATGTTCCCCGGCGTCCCCTTTTACATTTTTCCGTGAGCGGGTACTAAACTTTCTCGGAATGGACCGAGGTTTGTCAAGTGGCCTTGGTACACCACCGGTAGACCACCTGTCAAGTTTCGGGTCATTTGGAGCTCGTTTGGTACTCCAACGGTTATCCGCATATCCGCGAAGGCCTCTTTTAAGTTGTAGCCCAACACCCCTCCAAAACAGCCCAATAACCCATCTAAGTCACTTCCATGCTCTCCGTCGTCAGATCACGATCGTGTGGGCGAAAACTACACCCCATTTGGAGTCTCCTAGCTCCCTCTACCTACAAATATGCATCTCCCCCTCCAAATCCGGGCAAACCCTAGCGAAATTCCCTCCACGCCATGGGACACGTCCGGATCGCTTGGCCGCCTCGGCCCGCCGTCGCCGCCGCCGACCGCCTCCCGGCCAAGGCCCGGCCTGTCCCTCCTCCGGCGCCCGTCCCCGGCCGCCGCTACTCCCGCTCCGGCGAACCTCGAGCCGGATCCGATCTAGATCCGAGTCGGTTGACTTTCCCCTCCCTCCGATTTTCGTCCAAGTCTTTTACCTGTGATTACTTTGTTGCATTTTCATCATGCCATAACTCTGTATCCGTGGCTCCGTTTGGGGCGTCTAGCATACCGAATTGTTCGTCTCGAAGAGTACATCATTTCATTCCATTGTATCATTTGCATTTGAGGTCATCTTGATGCCCGAAATGCTGTTGGAAGAGGGCTATGTGATGTTAGTTTCAGATTCTTATCAGAACATGCACTTTTGTCATTTTTGCCATGATTGATGTGTGCACCCTATGATCTTGAGTCCTACATGTGTTTTGTAATATGCCATGCCATCTTTACAGGGGTGTATGCCATGTATTTTTGTGATCTCTGTGGTGACTAGCACAAGCATGCAAACTAGGCTTCATGATGTTGCTGATTTCAGCCCTGCTTTTCTTGATATTTTTATGCCATGTTAACTTGATGCTACCGAGAGATCCATGCATATTTTGAGATACTTCAGTAAGGATGTTTTGAACATATGGTTATGCTCTATCCAGCCATGCCCTTGTTTGCAATTTTGGAGTGCCATAGCTTGAGTCAATCGAGCTCTACTTTTGCTATAAAATGTTTCCTGGCAGATTGTTTACATGTTATTCAATTTGGCCAAGGTTGTTGTAGTTGTTCCGTGTATGCTATGATGTTGTTCTTGCCATGTATAGCTTCTATGCCATGTCTTCTTGATGGATGTATGATTAGTTTATCATGAGATGCTCTGTAGTGAGTGCATCGAGCTCTTAAACATGCCTACTTGTTATCTGTTTTTGTCATGCCCTGTTGCTGAATCTGTTAACGAAACGTGCTATTTTGACATGGGTGCTATTGCATCTTCTGATTCTTTTTGGCTCATGGTCAGTAAGGGACTTTTGTTCTATGCTTTGAGTAGATTCATGCCATGCCTTGTTTTGCTATTATAAGTTCCTGTAGCATGTCGTTTGATTGCTCTGAACATTGCTTCCTGATGCTGATTCTGCCATGTTCAGTATTTTCTCTAAAGTCTGTGCAGCTGATATATTTTGCACTTTTGCCATGCTTGTTTGGACCTGTTATGATGTGATTTAGCCGTAGCTCAGTGTTCATCTTTTGTCAAGCATCTTGAGTAGATCACTTTCATATGCTTTGTTGATACGTTTGGGTGCAGTAGCTTATTTTCTTGTTGCTTGCTATGTGGCATCATACTGTTAATGGCAGATTTGTGCCATTCTTGTTTTGCTTGTCATTTGCAAACCGTGCATCCGATTCCGGTGATCTTTATATCGATTTCAACCAAAATCATCTCACCTTTCCATTGGCATACTTGGTTTGCCAAGTTGACGCCTGGTTCATCTTTTTCCTTCCGGAGCACGCATACGCATTGCATATCACATCTCGCATATCATGCCATATATTGCATCATGTTGCTTGTGCATTGCACCGTGATTTATTGTGGTTCCTTTGCTTGTGTTCTTGCTTAGGGTAGAGCCGGGAGACGAGTACGTGAACGAGGAACCTGTTGAGAACGCCACGAGGATCAAGCTTTCGACAACTCTGAGAACTTTGCAGGCAAGATGACCATACCCTCGAAATCACTTCTATCTTTGCTATGCTAGATGCTCGCTCTTTTGCTATGCCTATGCTACGATGCCTATCACTTGCTATATCATGCCACCCATATTGCCATGTCAAGCCCCTAACCATCCTTTCCTAGCAAACCGTTGTTTGGCTATGTTACCGCTTTGCTCAGCCCCTCTTATAGCGTTGCTAGTTGCAGGAGAAGATGAAGTTTGTTCCTTGTTGGAACATGGAGATGTTGTTCCTTGTTGGAACATGTTTACTTGTTGGGGATATCACAATATATCTGCTATAATTAATGCATCTATATACTTGGTAAAGGGTGGAAGACTCAGCCTTATGCCTGGTGTTTTGTTCCACTCTTGCCGCCCTAGTTTCCGTCATACCGGTGTTATGTTCCTTGATTTCGCGTTCCTTACACGGTTGGGTGATTTATGGGACCCCCTTGACAGTTCGCTTTGAATAAGACTCCTCCAAGAAGGCCCAACATTGGTTTTACCATTTGCCACCTAAGCCTTTTTTCCCCGGTTTTCGCGAGCCCGAGGGTCATCTTTATTTTAACCCCCCGGACCAGTGCTCCTTCGAGTGCTGGTCCGAACTAGAGCCCTGCAGCGCCCCTCAAGGAAACTTGAGGTCTGGTCTTAGTTGTACGGAATGCTCATCCGGATGTGCCACGAGAACGAGATATGTGCAGCTCCTATCGGGATTTGTCGGCACAATCAGGCGGCTTTGCTGGTCTTGTTTTATTGCTGTCGAAATGTCTTGTAGTCCGGGATTCGAGATTGATCGGGTCTTCGGTAGAAGGAATATCCTTCGTTGACCGTGAGAGCTTATAATGGGCTTGTTGGGACACCCCGCAGGTATTATCTTTCAAAAGCCGTGCCCATGTTATGAGGCGATGGGAATTTGTTAATGTCCGGTTGTAGAAAACCGAAGTTGACCTTAATTAAAACACATCAACGCGTGTGTAACCGTGATGGTCTCTTCTCGGCGGAGTCGGGAAGTGAACACGGTGTTGGAGTTATGTTTGACGTAAGTAGTTCAGATCACTTCTTGATCGCTACTAGCTTCACGACCGTGCCTTGCTTCTCTTCTCGCTCTCTTTTGCGAATGTAGCCACCATATATGCTAGTCGCTTGCTGCAGCTCCACCTCACAACTCTGTCCTTCCTATAAGCTTAAATAGTCTTGATCTCATGAGTGTGAGATTGCTGAGTCCCGTGACTCACAGATTCTACCAAAACAGTTGCGGTGCCGACGATGCGGTCAGGTGACGAACCGAGCTCAAGTGGGAGTTCGACGAGGAACGTGGTCGTTACTATGTGTCTTTTCCTGATGATCAGTAGTGGAGCCCAGTTGGGACGATCGGGGATCTGTGTAGCATTTGGGGTAGTCTTCTTTTATTTTGGTTCCGTAGTCGGACCTTGAGTGTAATCTGGATGATGGATGTTTATTTATGTATTGTGTGAAGTGGCATCGTAAGCCAACTATGTATCTCTTTCCCTTATGTATTACATGGGTTGTGTGAAGATTACCTCACTTGCGACATTGCTTTCAATGCGGTTATGCCTCTAAGTCGTGCTTCGACACATGGGAGATATAGCCGCATCGAGGGCGTTACAAGTTGGTAATCAGAGCCATCCCCGACTTAGGAGCCCCCTGCTTGATTGTTTCTGACTTTGTTGAGTCTAGAAAAAAAGTTTTGAGTCTTAGGATTATATATATCGGAGAGTAGGATTCTTTTACTCCCAGTCCCTTCGTCGCTCTGGTGAGGTCTCCCGACGAGAAGTTTTGACTCTCCTCTCCTCAAATTTCACTAAAAAAATTTAGGATCACGCTGGTATCTTGGAATCGTTCGATGGTTTTGTGACGAGAACATTGTTCTTGGTGCCTCGACATTTAGGAGTTGTGGCGGTGTCCCGGGAGTTGAGCTCCGAGGTGTTGTCGCCACAATTTTATCGCTGCGCTCGAATACTGAGTTTTGCCGACATCGAAATCTCTTTTGTACAGTTGTTGGTGAGATAACCCGATAACCCGAAGATCGGGCGAGCTCGGGAGTATTGCCATGACTCAGATAACGGATGCTTTTCAAGGTCGAGGTACACGATTTCGAAGGTTTCTTGGTTATGTGTTGACGGATGGATACAAGCTGGATCTAGGTATTGTTAGTTTGGGTGATATATTTTGTGTCCCCCGTGATCCCCAACACCAGATTGCATAACCGTAAAGTTTCGGGAGTTTATAGGTGGGATTCAAGTAGCTCCTAGCATTTCTTCCCGCAGATATTTGGTTTGCGATTGGGTAATCCTTACCACTTATTTGTTCTAGTCGTACCTTGTTATTTTTCATCAACCCTTAATCAAGTGCCTTCTCACCTTAATGGACGTGTGATGTTAGCTTTGGAATTCATTCGTTCATCCTTGTTCGAATGTTTACTGTGAAGACTATATATTGCAATTTCTATCCGTTGATTCAACTTGTCTATCTGTCTATCAAGTGCTAACGGATGTCACCCTCTTCAGGATGGCTCCGCCAACGCGTCTGAATCCGGATCGCAATGATGAGAGTCAGTCGAACCCTCCACCTCCACCTCCACCTCCGGAGGCATGGCAAGCTATCATGGCAGCCACCAATGCCAATGCTCAGATGATTTTGCAACTCTTGCAAGAGTGTACCCAAGGGCAAGGCAATCAAGGAAATCAAGGCCAAGGCAACAACCAGCCGCACTTTGCTACCCTCAATCAGTTCCTCGCTAATCAGCGAAGTCTTTCAGCTTCGTAGTCGAGCCCACAGACGCCGACGATTGGCTTGTGGACATCTGCAAACATTTTGAATGTAGCAATGTCGGACATGAGGACTTTGTCAAGTTTGCTTCGCTTCAACTCAAGGACCAAGCTGCCGAGTGGTACCAAAGAATACAAAGATTCCAGAGGAGGTCGTGTCATTACAGGATGAGTTCCGCCGAGACTTGAGCTCACCACATTTCAAAAGTGTTGTTGAGAGCAAGCGTGAGGAGTTCCGCAATCTCAAGCAAGGCAACATGTCGTGTATCAATACAATATATAGTTCCAGAACTCGCCGCTTCGCTAAGCAAGACGTCCACGATGAAAAGAGTATGATCTATCAATTCAGAGGTGGTCTCAGAGAAGATCTACAATTAGCTCTCGTGCTTTTTGAGCCGTAAAAGTATGATGAATTCTACAACATGGCATCAAGCAAGAAGCTGCCCAGCTCAAATGTGAGGCTTCTAAGAAGAGAATCAGGGATGCAGATTCAGTCTTCTTCTTCCTCTCAAGTGGCAGCTAAGCAGAGAAGTTCTACCTTCCTCCTCCTCCGTTCCGTCGGCCTTATCGCGAGAAGAACTCAGGTGGTCGTGGATCTTCCCACCCGCCCAACCCAAAGCTATCGTAACAAGTCTAATTCTCAAGCTCCAAGGTCAAATGCTCCTTATCACCGTCCGCTCTCGGAGGTGACTTGCAACAAGTGTCGCAGAAGGTCACTACGCGAACAAGTGCTTCAACCAAAGGCGCCTTCCGCCTCCTCCTCCTGTGAGATCTTCAAGCAATGCAGTGGTCAAGCATAATCCCAAGTCTGCAAAGGTGAACATGATGAATGCAGCACAAGCGGAGGAATCTACTGATGTGATAATGGGTAATCTCTCAGTTAATGATATTCCTGCAAAAGTCTTATTTGATACTGGTGCATCGCTTTCGTTCATTTCGAGACCTTTTGTTGCCAAGCATGAGTTTGTGACGGAAAATATTCCTATTCCGTTGAAGATTGTGTCCCCGGGTAAGCATATGACTTCTCGAGTTTTGGTTCGAATGTCGGTATCAAGATGGGCGACTATAGATTTCGGCTAAACCATTTGTCCTTGGTGACTGGATATTGATCTTATTCTCGGGATGGATGGCTTTCAAAGCACAAAGCTCAGCTTGATTATGCTGCTGGAAATTCAATTGACTCACTCTTCTAATGATGTGATCATCTATGCGCGCCGTGATGAAACCATTCGGTTGTTTTCTCTCAATGAGAAGGGCGAATTGGATGCTATCTCTCGATTCCGATCGTTTGTGAGTACCAAGATGTCTTTCCGTAAGAGCTTCCGGGAATGCCTCCTCATCCGCCAGCTTGAGTTCGTTATCGATCTTGAGCCCGGCATCGAACCCGTTTGCAAGCGCCCATACAAGCTTGGACCTGATGAGCTGAAGGAATTGAAGAAGCAGCTCGATGAACAAGAGCGTCTGGTTTGATCGGACCGAGTTCATCTCCTTGGGGTTGTGGTGTTCTTTTGTCCGAGAAGAAGGATGGCACGGACCGACTTTGCGTCGATTACCGTCCATTGAATAAGAAGACAATCAAGAACAAGTATCCACTTCCCAACATCAATGAGCTTTTCGAGCAACTCAAAGGTGCTAAAGTGTTCTCCAAGCTTGACCTTCATTATGGGTTATCATCAGATTCGCATTCGTGAACAAGATATTCCCAAGACAACATTAGAACAAGCTTTGGTTCTTATGAATATACCGTCATGTCTTTCGCCTTGTCAATGCTCCTCCAACATTCTCTCGAATGATGAACTTCATCTTCAACCCCTACACCAATGAATTCGTCTTGGTCTATCTTGATGATATTTTGGTCTTCTCCAAGAATAAGAAGGATCATGCCAAACATTTGCGATTGGTGCTCGACAAGCTCAAAGAGTATAAATTCTATGCGAAGTTTTCCAAATGTGAATTTTGGCTTGATGAAGTGCTTTACCTTGGTCACATCATCTCCGCCAAGGGCATCGCTGTTAATCCCGAGAAGGTGTCCGCAGTTGTGAATTGGGAACCTCCTCGAATGTCAAGCAGCTCCATGATTTTCTTGGTCTTGCAAGCTATTGTCAAGATTCGTTGAGAACTTCTCTAAGATTGCAAAGCCTCTTTCCAACCTCCTCCGTAAGCATGTGAAGTATGTCTAGTCTCCCGAGTGTGACGTTGCTTTCAATACTCTCAAAGAGAAACTCGTCACAGCTCTGCCTTGACTCCTCCTGATGAATCCAAGCCATTCAAGTTTTCGTGATGCTTCTCTTCAAGGTCTCGGTGCTGTGTTAATGCAAGAGAAGAGAGTTGTGGCCTGTACCTCTTGTCAGCTGAAGCCCAACGAAAAGAACTACCCCACTCACCATCTTGAGTTGGCGGCAGTTGTCCATGCATTAATAACATGGAGACATCTCTTGTTAGGAAGGAAAGTGGACATATTCACCGATCACAAGAGCCTCAAGTATATCTTCACTCAACCCAACCTCAACCTCAGGCAAACTCGATGGGTCGAAATGATTCAAGAGTACAACCCAAGTATTGAATATACTCCGGGCAAGGCCAATGTCATTGCAGATGCTTTGAGCAGGAAGGCTTATTGCAACAGTTTAATCCTCAAGCCCTTCCAACCGGATCTCTGTGAAGCTTTCCGCAAGCTGAATCTTCAAGTTGTTCCTCAAGGCATTTTTGCCAACCTCATAGTCTCTCCTACTTTGGAAGACCAAATCTGTGAGGCTCAACTCCTGGATACCATGGTGAAAAAGGTGAAACGTGGTATCGACAAGGGCATTTCCAAGTACAAGTGCTTCCACATTGATGACAAAGATACTCTTTTCTTCGAGGACCGGATTGTGGTTCCTAAGGGTGATCTACGTAAAGTCATTATGAACGAGGCACACAAAGTCATTATGAACGAGGCACACAATTCGCTTCTATCCATTCATCCTGGAAGTACGAAGATGTACCATGACCTCAAGCAGTCATATTGGTGGACTCGAATGAAGCGAGAAGTTGCTCAATTCGTGAATGAGTGTGATGTCTGCAGAAGGGTGAAAGCAGAACACCAACGACCAGTTGTTCTCCTCCAACCTCTTGCTATTCCAGAATGGAAGTTTGATCATATCGAGATGGACTTCGTGACCGGATTTCCAAAGTCCAAGCATGGAAATGATGCTATCTTCGTTGTCATTGACAAGCTTACTAAAGTGGCTCATTTTCTTCCTATCAAAGAATCCATCACAGCAGCTCAGTTGGCAGAACTATACACCTCCAGGATTGTCTCCTTGCACGGCATTCCACAATTGATCTCTTTAGACCGTGGCAGCATCTTTACCTCCAAGTTTTGGGATTCTTTTGAAGGCCATGGGCACCAACATTCGCTTCAAAGACAACTTTCCATCCTCAAACAAGTGGCCAAGTCGAGCGAGTCAATCAAATCCTTGAAGATATGCTCGTGGCTTGTGTCATTTCCTTCGGTATGAAGTGGGAAGATTGTCTTCCATATGCCGAAGTTCTCCTACAACAACAGCTTCCAAGCGAGTTCGGCAAGGCCCCATTCGAAATTCTCTATGGCGAAAGTGCGTACTTCTCTCAATTGGTCCGAGTCAGTGAACGCCAACTTCTTGGCAACGACTTGATCACGAAGTCAAGAAATGTGCAAAGTCATTCGTGAGAATCTCAAAGCCGCGCAATCGCGCCGGAAGAGCTATTATGATGACAAGCACCGTGATGTGGCTTTTGAAATCGGAGACCATGTCTACCTCCGCCTCTCCAATGAAAGGCACTCGTAAACCCGGTATCAAAGGAAGCTTGCCCCTAGATACGTGGGTCCTTTCAAGATCATTGGCAAAGAGGCGATCTCGCCTATCAACTTGAGCTTCCGTCCAACTTCGCGAACGTGCACGATGTGTTTCACGTGTCACAGCTTCGCAAGTGCTTCAAGACTCCTGGCGCACTATCAACTTCAAGAAATTGACCTCCAAGAAGATCTCTTATCATGAGCACCCCTGCTATTCTTGAAGAAACCGAGCGCAAGACTCGCAACAAGTCAATCAAATTCCTGAAAGTGAAGTGGTCACACCATTCCACCGAGAAGCCACCGGGCGCGAGGATCACCTCCGTTCGAATATCCGGAGTTCTTTCAGTCCTAGATCTCGGACGAGATCCTCTTGTAGTGGTGGAGTGTTGTAACACCCGGATGTAACTTTCCATATTTGTATCTCCAACTCTTGCCATTTTCGGCATTGTGATATGATATTCCCTCCGTGGTTGGGTTTTGTCTTCGTTTTGCATTTTGTTTATGTCATGCATCTCATATCATGTCATCATGTGCATCTCATTTGCATACGTGTTCGTCTCATGATTCCGAGCATTTTCCCGTTGTCCGCTTTTGCAATCCGCACTCCTATGTTCCCGGCGCGCCCCTTTTACATTTTTCCGTGAGCGGGTACTGAACTTTCTCGGAATGGACCGAGGTTTGTCAAGTGGCCTTGGTACACCACCGGTAGACCACCTGTCAAGTTTCGGGTCATTTGGAGCTCGTTTGGTACTCCAACGGTTATCCGCATATCCGTGAAGGCCTCTTTTAAGTTGCAGCCCAACACCCCTCCAAAACAGCCCAATAACCCATCTAAGTCACTTCCATGCTCTCCGTCGTCGGATCACGATCGTGTGGGCGAAAACTACACCCCATTTGGAGTCTCCTAGCTCCCTCTACCTACAAATATGCATCTCCCCCTCCAAATCCGGGCAAACCCTAGCGAAATTTCCCCCTCCGCGCCGCCGGACACGTCCGGATCGGACCGGACGCGTCCGTCCGCGCCGCCCGTCAACAAGCGCTGCCACGTGGGCATCCGCGCCCCGCCGCGCGCCCAGCGCCCGCCCGCCGGGGGCCAGGCGGGCCCTCGAGCCCAGCGCCGCCCGTCCCGGGCAGCGCCCATGGCCCGCGCCTCCGCTCCGCGCCCGTAAGCCCCGCGCCGCCCGGCCGCCTCGGCCCGCCGTCGCCCGCCGCCCGACCGCCTCCTGCCGCGCCAGCCTCTCCCTCCTCGGCGCCCGCCCGGCGCCGCTACTCCGCTCCGGCGAACCTCGAGCCGGATCCGATCTAGTTCCGAGTCGGTTGACTTTCCCCTCCCTCCGATTTTCGTCTAAGTCTTTTACCTGTGATTACTTTGTTGCATTTTCATCATGCCATAACTCTGTATCCGTGGCTCCGTTTGGGGCGTCTAGCATACCAATTGTTCGTCTCAAGAGTACATCATTTCATTCCATTGCATCATTTTCATTTGAGCTCATCTTGATGCCCGAAATGCTGTTGGAAGAGGGCTATGTGATGTTAGTTTGATTCTTATCGTAACATGCACTTTTGTCATTTTGCCATGATTGATGTGTGCACCCTATGATCTTGAGTCCTACATGTGTTTTGTAATATGCCATGCCATCTTTACAGGGGTGTATGCCATGTATTTTGTGATCTCTGTGGTGACTAGGACAAGCATGCAAACTAGGCTTCATGATGTTGCTGATTTCAGCCCTGTTTTCTTGATATTTTTATGCCATGTTAACTTGATGCTACCGAGAGATCCATGCATATTTTGAGATACTTCAGTAAGGATGTTTTGAACATATGGTTATTCTCTATCCATCCATGCCCTTGTTTGCAATTTTGGAGTGCCATAGCTTGAGTCAATCGAGCTCTACTTTTGCTATAAAATGTTTCCTGGCAGATTGTTTACATGTTATTCAATTTGGCCAAGGTTGTTGTAGTTGATCCGTGTATGCTATGATGTTGTTCTTTCCATGTATAGCTTCTATGCCATGTCTTCTTGATGGATGTATGCTTATTTTATCATGAGATTCTCTGTAGTGAGTGCATCGAGCTCTTAAACATGCCTACTTGTTATCTGTTTTTGTCATGCCCTGTTGCTGAATCTGTTAACGAAACGTGCTATTTTGACATGGGTGCTATTGCATCTTCTGATTCTTTTTGGCTCATGGTCAGTAAGGGACTTTTGTTCTATGCTTTGAGTAGATTCATGCCATGCCTTGTTTTGCTATTATAAGTTCCTGTAGCATGTCGTTTGCTTGCTCTGAACATTGCTTCTCGATGCTGATTCGCCATGTTCAAGATTTTTCTCTAGTCTGTCTGGTGATATATTTTGCACTTTTGCCATGCTTGTTTGGACCTGTTATGATGTGATTTAGCCGTAGCTCAGTGTTCATCTTTTGTCAAGCATCTTGAGTAGATCACTGCCATATGCTTTGTTGATACGTTTGGGTGCGAGCTTATTTTCTTGTTGCTTGCTATGTGGCATCATTTGTTAATGGCAGATTTGTGCCATTCTTGTTTTGCTTGTCATTTGCAAACCGTGCATCCGATTCCGGTGATCTTTATATCGATTTCAACCGAAATCATCTCACCTTTCCAGCGGCATACTTGGTTTGCCAAGTTGATGCCTGGTTCATCTTTTTTCCTTCCGGAGCACGCATACGCATTGCATATCACATCTCGCATATCATGCCATATATTGCATCATGTTGCTTGTGCATTCCACCGTGATTTATTGTGGTTCCTTTGCTTGTGTTCCTGCTTTGGGTAGAGCCGGGAGACGAGTACGTGAACGAGGAACCTGTTGAGAACGCTTACGAGGATCAAGCTTTCTACAACTCTGAGAACTTTGCAGGCAAGATGACCATACCCTCGAAATCACTTCTATCTTTGCTATGCTAGATGCTCGCTCTTTTGCTATGCCTATGCTATGATGCCTATCACTTGCTATATCATGCCACCCATATTGCCATGTCAAGCCCCTAACCATCCTTTCCTAGCAAACCGTTGTTTGGCTATGTTACCGCTTTGCTCAGCCCTCTTATAGCGTTGCTAGTTGCGGTGAAGATGAAGTTTGTTCCTTGTTGGAACATGGAGATGTTGTTCCTTGTTGGAACATGTTTACTTGTTGGGGATATCACAATATATCTGCTATAATTAATGCATCTATATACTTGGTAAAGGGTGGAAGACTCGGCCTTATGCCCGGTGTTTTGTTCCACTCTTGCCGCCCTAGTTTCCGTCATACCGGTGTTATGTTCCTTGATTTAGCGTTCCTTACGGTTGGGTGATTTATGGGACCCCTTGACAGTTCGCTTTGAATAAGACTCCTCCAAAGAAGGCCCAACATTGGTTTTACCATTTGCCACCTAAACCTTTTTTCCCCGGTTTTCGCGAGCCCGAGGGTCATCTTTATTTTAACCCCGGACGGTGCTCCTTGAGTGCTGGCCCGAACTAGAGCCCTGCAGCGCCCCTCAAGGAATCTTGAGGTCTGGTTTTAGTTGTATGGACTGCTCATCCGGATGTGCCACGAGAACGAGATATGTGCAGCTCCTATCGGGATTTGTCGGCTGTCAGGCGGCTTTGCTGGTCTTGTTTTATTCTTTGTCGAAATGTCTTGTAGTCCGGATTCCGAGATCGATCGGGTCTTCGGTAGAAGGAATATCCTTCGTTGACCGTGAGAGCTTATAATGGGCTAAGTTGGGACACCCTGCAGGTATTATCTTTCAAAGCGTGCCCGCGGTTTTGAGGCAGATGGGAATTTGTTAATGTCGGTTGTAGAAAACCCGAAGTTGACCTTGATTAAAACACATCAACGTGTGTGTAACCGTGATGGTCTCTTCTCGGCGGAGTCCGGAAGTGAACACGGTGTTGGAGTTATGTTTGACGTAAGTAGTTCAGATCACTTCTTGATCGCTACTAGCTTCACGACCGTGCCTTGCTTCTCTTCTCGCTCTTTTTGCGAATGTAGCCACCATATATGCTAGTCGCTTGCTGCAGCTCCACCTCACAACTCTGTCCTTCCTATAAGCTTAAATAGTCTTGATTTCGCTGGTGTGAGATTGCTGAGTCCCGTGACTCACAGATTCTACCAAAACAGTTGCAGGTGCCGACGATGCGGGCACGGTGACGCAACCAAGCTCAAGTGGGAGTTCGACGAGGAACATGGTCGTTACTATGTGTCTTTTCCCGATGATCGATAGTGGAGCCAGTTGGGACGATCGGGGATCTGTGTAGCATTTGGGGTAGTCTTCTTTTATTTTGGTTCCGTGGTCGGACCTTGAGTGTAATCTGGATGATGGATGTTTATTTATGTATTGTGTGAAGTGGCATTGTAAGCCAACTATGTATCTCTTTCCTTATGTATTACATGGGTTGTGTGAAGATTACCTCACTTGCGACATTGCTTTCAATGCGGTTATGCCTCTAAGTCGTGCTTCGACACGTGGGAGATATAGCCGCATCGAGGGCGTTACAATAGCTGGCTAGCAAGATGCAGCACCAGCGACCCAAGTACATCCGAAATCAGGGATGGAAATAGGAAACCACGGCTCAACAAGGACCAACGCCGGATTAAAAGGAACGGTCCAAAGAGCGCGACAGTCAACGCCGGATTCAAAAGCTCACGGCAGAACAATAAAAAACTGCCCCTTAAGGACAATAGCGATGAGCTATCCAACTTAAACAAAATCTTGGACAAGATATGTCAAATCCACAGTACTCCCGGGAGGCCTGCAAACCATACCCATAGAAATTGTTGGGTCTTCAAACAGTCCGGCAGACTCAACGCCGAACACAAGGGGCTCGACACACCAAGTGAAGATGATGACGAGCACCACAAGCAGAGCCCCGGAAAACAAAAGAATTTCCTGCAAGAGGTTAAAACAGTAAACTCACTTCACGTGATCAAAGGGAAAAACAGAGCGGCGCCCACTAGAATGTGCGCCGCACAAACTACCCTAGCGGAGTACCAACACTGGTTGTCAAAACAAATCACCTTCGACCATCAGGACTATTCCGAAAGCATCTGGAACGCAGGATGGACTGCCTTGATATTGGATCCTATAATCGACGGATTCCAATTTACACAAGTCCTCATGGATGGTGGCAGTGACATAAACCTGATATATCAGGACACAATCCGCAGGATGGGGATAGACCCAACCAAAATTCGCCGTAGCAACACCTCCTTTAAAGGAGTAATGCCAGGCCCATATGCCCATTGTACGGGCTCCATACTTCTAGAAGTTGTGTTCGGTTCATCCCACAACTTCCGTCGCGAAAAATTGATCTTCCATGTCGCCCCGTTTAAAAGTAGCCATCAAGCACTATTGGGACGCGAAGCTTTCGCCCGCTTTAACGCAATACCGCATTATGCATCTCTTACACTTAAAATGCCCGGTCCACGCGGCATCATCTCATTAAAATGGAGTATTAAGTGTTACTTGAGCACGGAGGAACGTGAGGCTGCCTTGACAGCCCCACAACTATCCGGCTACGCTAGTCAAAGAACCTGAATTGGTCATTCAAACCCCGGACACGGCTAGACGAGTATGGCGCCTACTAGCGGCATACCCCCATACAAGGGGCTGCATGCATGTATCACAAGAGACAATAAAGCTCAACTTTATTCACTTCTTCGAATCGTACTCTGCTTATTTAATATAAAGTACATCTTTATACGATCCTTTTCTTTTAAACTAAGTTCCTCTCTTTTACGAGATGAACAACGTGCTACACCCGCCCGAGGATACGCACTGCGGAGACACGGGCGCAGGCGTGCGATGAGGGACCCGTTGCAAGGATTCTTTTCAGATTAAGACCCCGCGTAAACCTTTTTTCTTGTCTCTTGTTGATATACATCCCCGGTTTCTTACTATAACCGAAGAGGAGGCTGGCGTTTTGGCATTGGCCGCACCAGAATTTTTATGCTGCACGGACACCGGGGCTTAGGGCATTATTCTACCCGCTTTTATAAAGATGAATACCTTAGGGAGTATTGGCGTCTCTAGTTAGGCCTTATATGCATCAGCTCGAATCATGTCTTTGGTCAAATGTTGGGTTTGCCCGGCTCCGTGTTTTGCTGCCTTACGCCCGTTCTATCGGCTAACGCGGCACCGGAGAACTCTGCGATTGTGCCCGGTTCGCCGGCGAGCACCTCAAGAGAGAAAGCCGAAAACTGACTATCATGATATAGCGAGACTGGTCAACCACTCGATGACTCATCGGAATGTTTAGAATTCCTCCGATTAACGAAGGACGGTTTTCGGTCAGCACATACGCACTCGAATTCGGGAGAGTGCGGTGCCCCGTGGGCTATATAGTAGCCCCACCCTCGAACTCCTATGGCTAAGTGAAAGTGATAAAGCATTATAGTCCGGTTTCCTAGTTTGCTACGCTACCACCTCCTTAACAGGACCAAGACGTTGGATTAAGTGTGAAAAGCGCCTTCTTTGCAAACAACCCCAAGACTATGTGCGTGGGGGCTGAAGCCAAGGACTGCCATCTTTCGAGTATATATACATATACATAAATGGCCGCACAGGGAGTAGTTTACTACTTGAACGCACAAGTATAAAAAGCTCTTATATCATATTGAAACATTGTTTTCACAAATCATACATGTCATTTAAACATAATATCCTTCGAGCACTGCGTCTCTATTAAACGAGCGCCCTGCAGGACTTCCTCAAAGTAGTGCTCGACAGGTACTCGGCTTCTGCCCGAATCTTGGGATGCAACGTCGGTGGCCTTCATATCTTCCCAGTATGTCTTGACACGGGCCAGAGCCATCCGCGCTCCCTCAATACACGCCGACCGCTTCATTACGTCGATACGCGGTACCGCACCAAGGAACTGCTGCACTAAACCAAAATAACTCTTCGCTGGGGTCCGCCCGGCCACAAATGAGTCATGACATGCTCCATGGCAGGTCCGGATAGTCGATTCATCTCGGCCCATTCGGCCAACCGATCGGTCAACGGAAGAAGACGCTCCGGACTATGGAATTGCGACCAATATAGCTCTTCCCTTCGTGTTCCGGCCGCCGGAAGTGCTCAATCGCGTCCTTGGCGCTTCGCCGCTAGTCCAGATAAGCATCCTCCGAACTCCACAACTTGTCCAATTGAGCATACTTTGGATCTGTATATTTCCTCCGAAGCAGAAACGGTTTTCCAGCCGCAATTGCCCCGGCCTGACTCATCTCCTCCTTGGCAGCTCTCAAAGCCGAACGGGCATCCTTGGATTCGGCGGCGGCCTTTTTCAGGCCCTCTTGCTCTGCTTGACGTTCTTTTTCAAGAACCTCGCAGCGATCGGTAGTATTCTTCAACTTTCTGGCCATATCAGCCATTTCCTCTTTGCTTCGGCAGTGAGCAGCCCGTTGGGCTTTTAGCTCTTCGGCCGCCCTTAAAGCGCCCGCATTACTATTTCTGGCTTGCTCTTTCGCTCGGGCGAGTTCCGCCCGCAGCTCCTCCACAGCAGCGGCACCATCTGCATTAAGCATACAAAAAGTAAGACATGGGCGTCAAGCACCCTAACCAGGTGTCCGCGTAGAAGTCGCATACCTTGTGACTCGTCAAACCATTTATTGACCAGCGATGTCCGCATCCGCCTCGTCAAGTTGCCGCTTTAGTTCGCATATTCATCGATCCGGCTGGCCACGGACGCCCGCCACCTGTTTAGGAGCGCGATAGGTTATAATCGAGATTTTGATCCTCGACGCGCTGTCAATTTTGACAACATACCGAGTCTCGAGGGCAACTATCTATCTGAGGCGCATTCTATATGCATAAGCGTCGGAAGGTACATCATTTTTGCGTACCTCGAACCCCGTCAAGACGCTTCGACGGCTTCATGCAATCCGCTCTCGCGGATGCAATTCTTTCAATCACCGTACCCATTAGAGCACGGTGATCTTCTCGAGATAGCCGCTTCGCCGAGCAGATTCTTCACTCCTCCGACCGCACGCCCGCTTGGCGCGGACCTTCGGCCTCGCCGGACTTAGGGGAACCCTCCGGCGATGACGCCAAGAGGGTCGTCCGCCTCGCATGAGGGTGCGACAGTGGAGGCGTTTGCTCTCCATCATCTCGGAAGAAGATCCCCAAGACGAAGCTCACGAGAAGGGCTGACATCCGAACTACAAGGTACAATTTCGGTTATCTTTAGAAATAAATACAGGGATGTTCCTTATTTACAAGACCCCTTCTTTTTACTTACGGCTCGGTGGAGGGCTGATCCCCTTGGGGAAATAGTGCGGCTGGGTCACTTCCCAGCGCCGGACTCTGTGACGAAGATTCCTTTCCCCTCTTCGAGGCCTTGACCTCTGGATCTTCCGAAGCGGTCCTCTTCTCTCCTCAACAGATGGGACTTTTAATCCCTCCTTCCTTGATAGCCTCCTTCAGAAGGCAGTTGCTTCCCGCGCCCCCTTCACCTTCTTCAAAAGCGCGGCCTTCAACATCTTGGTCAGCATGGGATCCGGCGTGGTCTCTGGGAGGGGAGCCGGACACCTTATTAAATTTGCCTTGGCTATCCACTCCTGTTCAAGAAACGGCTCCTTTAAAGGGCATATATATATGATATATGAATGAACAGCTTGTCCGGTTACAGGACTACTTACTTGAGAATCTGGGCGATTGCAGCTTAGTCCTGCGTCCTCAGTCAGGTCCGGACACTTCTCTTGTGATCCGAAGAACAGTTTATACATCTCCACGGGCGTCGCGCCCATAAAATTTTGGAGAGCTCGTGGTCCCTCCGGATTAAATTCCCACAGGCGGAGGGGGCGACGTTTGCAGGGCAGAAGGCGCCGGATCAACATAACCTGCGCCACTGCAACCAGATTGATCTCTCTTTCTTGGAGGTCTCGAATACGGCCCTGCAGCAAAGGAACGTCCTTGGACGGCCCCCAGTCGAGCCCCTTGTTGACCCATGACGCCAGCCGTTGTGGTGGACCTGAGTGGAAGGCGGGGAGTGCCACCCATTTGGTGCCCCTGGGAGCGGTGATATAAAACCACTCCCGCTGCCACAAACCAAGCTCCTCTTGAAAAGAGCCCTCAGGCCACGGAGCATCAGCACATTTGCTTATGACCGCCCCTCCTTTTCTGCTTGTTGCCCCGATCATCTTTGGCTCCACCTTGAAGGTCTTGAGCCACAATCCAAAGTGGGGGGTAATATGGAGGAAGGCCTCACATACGACAATGAATGACGAGATATGGAGGATGGACTCCGGATTCAAGTCATGGAAATCCAGCCCATAATAAAACATGAGCCCCCGCACAAAGGGATCCGTCAGGAAGCCTTAACCCCGAAGGAGGTGAGACACGAACACCACGTTCTCGCCGGGCTCGGGAGTGGGAATGACCTGCCCTGAAGCAGGTAGCCTATGCGAGATCTCTCCGGTTAGATACCTGGCGTCTCGCAGCTTTAGCACTTCTTCTTCTGTGACGGAGGAACACATTCATCGGCCGTGCTGGTCGGAGCCGGACATCATCGAAGGTCCGAAGCGCCTAAATCTGAAGCTTTGGGTGTTAGAACTCGAAGCGCGAGGCTAACTCGATGGAGGGTGTAAAAGAAGAGGGCCTTGGTCTCATTATAAAGAGGTTGAATACCAAGAGCCCACCCGTGGTCGATTAGGACTCGCCTTTGATAGAGGCGTGCCAGCTAACGGCACGGTTGGGTGACCCACATCCGTATTGATGGGAATCCCGGAATAAGGGGCACGATCTATGCTTTGATAAGACGTGCCAAGGAAACGCCCGCTAAACGCTACCGAGGTGGAACAGGAAAAACAATTCATATAAAGACCTGGCCGCGGTGTGATGTCACGCATGAATACGCCAGCAGTTCGTGCAAAGGTTATTCTCTCTACGGTGGCACGTGGAACTTGTTTTGCGAGCCGACACTATCCTTGTGTTCAAAACCTTCTATGAAGTATTCGGAGGAGGAACCTGCCTTGCAATGTCAAGACAATATGCGCGCCGGACTCGCTCGTCATTGAAGCCCGGTTCAGGGGCTCTTGAGGAGTCTCGACTAGGGGTGTCCGGATAGCCGAACTATCATCACGGCCGGACTCCAAGACTATGAAGATACAAGATTGAAGACTCGTCCCGTATCCGGATGGGACTTTCCTTGGCGTAGAAGGCAAGCTTGGCGATACGGATATGTAGATCTCCTACCATTGTAACCGACTCTGTGTAACCCTAACCTATCCGGTGTCTATATAAACCGGAGGGTTTTAGTCCGTAGGACGAACAACAATCATACCATAGGCTAGCTTCTAGGGTTTAGCCTCCTTGATCTCATGGTAGATCTACTCTTGTACTACCCATATCATCAATATTAATCAAGCAAGAGTAGGGTTTTACCTCCATCGAGAGGGCCCGAACCTGGGTAAAAAACATCGTGTCCCTTGTCTCCTGTTACCATCCGCCTAGATGCACAGTTCGGGACCCCCTACCCGAGATCCGCTGGTTTTGACACCGACACCGGTCTTCAGGTATCTGCTCGAGTGGGGGGCTTCGGAGGTGGACGGTTGGTCGCCGTCCACCGTCGCCCCGGCGGCTGGGGGCTCCGGGACCGATGTAGCGCCAGGCGCTCCTGAGGTAGGAATGCCATCAGTACGGTCACCGGTCTCGTCGCTGGCCTCCCCGGTAAATCCCTTGGCAGCCTCTTCATGTGCTTCCTTGGCGGCCTCGTTGGCCTGCACAACATCAACCTTGGCGATCTCCTTGACGGTGCCATCGACATCCATCTTACCCGCCGAGGAGAGGTCTGAAAACCAAGGAGGGGGAGAAGATGAAACCAGGGGCAAAGTTTAGAGCAAGAAGAAAAAGTTTACACTTGAGAACAGATCAAGGCCAGGAGGCAGGCGGCTTACCTACGACAAGTTGGGGAGGAGTGGTTCCCTCCCCGCCAATGCTCGTTCCGGGATAGGGCTGTCGGCACCCGTGCTTGCCGGCTCCTCCTTCGCACAATTGGGCTCGTCGGGGGAAGGCCACGCCGGAGATCTCTCCCTTGGCCGCGTGGGCTCCGCCGGTAGAAGCCCTTGCCGGGGACCCTTCCTTGGGTGGTGTGGTGATTGATGGAGGAGGCGTGTTGGGGGCGGCCCGTGACGGCCCCTCCTGTTGCCGCTCGTCCCCTACAAACCTGGCAAGACTGATGGTGAAAAGACACGCCCCAGCGCTCGCCAATGGAAAGTGGGTAGTGGACTCACACTCGGGGCTGAGTCAGGGGTTGTGTCGTGGGCTTGGGGCCGGGATGATCGTGATCACCTCCGGCGCGCTCGAGGTGCTTGCCGGGGGATCATCGCCCATTGAGGTCTTGGCCCTCTTCGCCATCCTCTACACCAGTGTCTCCGTGTCCCTGCAAAAGCAAGCCAAGAAAAGTTAAATCAAACAAGATAACCAGAACAGGAATTCAAAAGATGGAGAAGGTGGTGGAGCACTCACTCGCTCCTTTCTTCGTCCTCTTCCTCTGCCCCCTCCTATTCGGGCGCATGCCAGAGAGGTCGTAATCGGCCTCTGGTATGGTATCTGTGCGGAGGACTGGGGATGGAGACCTGGGCCGCTTGGCCGGGGCAGAGGCCGCAGCCGCTGCTTCCCTCGCCGCCTCAGTCGTGTGCCTCGTATGGCGCACGGGTTGCACCTGGGCTTCTTGCCGCTGCAAGGCCTTGCCGGCCACCCCTTTGCCTTTGCCAGCCGCTCCCTTACTGGGGCCCTCCTCGTGCGAAGAGGCCTGCAGAACTGGCTCGCCGAAGAACACGTTTCTTCTAGGAGGCTAGGGGCGACTCATCGTCCTCGTCGTCGTCCTCCTCCTCATCCTCCTCCTCGTCCGTCTCTTCGGACGCTTCTTTGTCCTCCTCCTCAGAGTGAGGGCCCCCGACGCTCGCGCCGCCGCGCTTACCGGCGGACCCCTCCGGCCTGGCAAGATCTTCCTCTGCGCCGACCTCGTCCTCCACAAAGCCGACGCTGCTGGCCTCCTCGGCAAGGGCTGCCTCTTCTGCCCTGGTGGCGATGTACGCCACGTCTTTATCGGTGGTGTCGCGGATGCGTCGCGGTTCGTCGCGGATGAGCCTATCCGACAAGTTGTCGAAGAACTCCTGCACCCGTGCCTTGTCTGGCTCGGCCCAGGTCTGGTTAAGGCCATCGGCGTTGAACACCGGCATCATGGCGATGATGGATGTCCGGGCAGAATTGTTGCTTAGAGGGACCACGGCTGCCGGCAACTTGAACGGGTTATTGGCCTTCTCGGCCTTGCCGGCCTTTCTGGTCTTGTCGGGCTTGAGCTAGAACAGCCTTTGGCAAAGGGCTGCATGTTACATCACCCTAAAATAATTGTTCAAGCCAGGGCGCGGCCTCATGACGTCTGCCGCATTCCGGAAATCCCAGGCCAGCCTCCCCTTGTTGTGCAAGGGAGCGCTGCGGCGGCGGAGGAAGTCGGCCCCAATCATCTCGAGCGTGAGCCCGGCGGCTGTAAGACAGTGAATCCTTGTGATGGCGACTATGAGCTTCGCGTCTTAAGGGTCAAGGTCGCTCCAGTTCTTGCCGTAGACCACTTGCGCTCGCCGAGGGGTGCAGAACGGCTGCGGCTCCTTCTCCACGATCCTGCACCACTTGCTCCGCCATTCCTCCCACCTCTTCTTTTGGGTCCCGCTCGGGTACGTGTCCTTGGTCCAGGCCCTCGAGATCCAGGTAACACAGCCAGACAGGGCCCCTCCTGGCTGGATGCGGGGGAGAAAGTAGTGGCGAAAGATTTCCATGTTGGGGACCACCCCGGCAAAGTTCTCGCAGAGGTGGGCAAAAATGGCCATGCACGCCACGGTGTTCAGTAAAAAATACATAAGGTGAAAGTCGAAGGTGTACATAGTGTCGATGAAGAAATCAGAAAATGGGGGGCAGACCCCGCAGTAGAAGTAATCGACAACGATGGGGAATTTATCTGTGGCGGGCTTGGCGCAAGAAGCAAGGATGACACGGGTGGCGGGATGCCACATCATCTCCCTCCCCCACATGCACAGGTACCGATCCCTGAGCGCGCGCGCGTCGAGCGTCAGGGTGGGACGTACTTCCTCCGCATCCCCACCAGCTTGCTCTCCGGTTCTTCTTGTCCCATGCCCTTCTTGGGCGCCATAGCAGCCGGGAAAGGGCGGGGGATTGGGGGCAGTGGGGGGAGCGCGGCCGCGGCGGATGGAGGAAGAAGCTCTAGCCTAGGCTCGAGGAAGAAGAAAGAGGTGGCGGATCCTAGATTGGGGGAAGCAAAGGGGGTAAATGAGTAGCGGCCCTATGGATTCCTCTTTTTATGGGGAAGGCGCGGTGCTGCCTCTTTACTGTTCGATGCAGAGACATTGGCGCAGACGCAAGCATGCTGCAACCGTTCCACGCACGACCCCCACGCCGCACACTCAATGCAGGTCATGGGGAAGCGCAGACGACGAGAAGATTATAGCAGCTATCCCCTTCCACGCCTGCCCGCGCACTGTTTGGGCCTGGCCCAACAACGCTTCGCACTCGTGTGTGGCCCAGGCCCGGGGGCTCCTGTCGGTGTACTAAAGTTTGGGCCTTTACTTGTGCACGGGCAGTCGTAGCCCCACGCGCGGCAAAGCATGAAGAGGGCGATTGGGGACAGATACAAGATAAAGAAGAACAGTCAAGACAGAGAATAGAGGACGAGCTGGGTCCCCGGCAAGGCCCTTGCCGGGGAGGCTTGCGAGACCCCGGCAAGATCCTTGCCAGGACGACTTACAGAGCACCAACCAGAGCACCACCCTTGTGGTTGAGAGCTCTGACACCATCGTTAAGGCCAGAATCCAAGGGCGCGCGCATAGTTGCATGCAGATCTTTGTGAAGGCAAGAAGACGAGACGCCGACAAGATCCCTGTCGAGGACGCCCACGAGGCCCCGGCAAGATCCTTGTCGAGGACGCCCACGAGGCCCAGGCAAGATCCTTGCCAAGGACGGTAAGACCGTGGCCAGACTCGGCTGTGCAGTCACCACTCCAGTGCGGGGGCTGACCTGTCAGCTTGGCAGGTGCCTGCGTGGAGGCATGCCGATCTTCGTGAAGACCCTACCACTTCTCCAGCGCAGCAGCTGGCCAGACAACTTGGCACTACATGCCCCATCGGCATGGACACGTGTCAAGACGGGGCGGGGCGGCAATGGACGGGACGGGCACTCTCCCCGTCCCCGATAAAGCTAGAGGGCACGTAAGCGGCACATTTAATGCGTTTGTCCTTAGATGACCAAGATAAGCATGTGTACTATACTGGTTTACAGCTCCTGCATACACTGTAGTTACTTTACACCTCCTGTATGCCACTGTGGTAGCCCCTTGGTCATATAAAAGGAGGCCCATGGCAAACTGGGGGGGGGGGGGGTTTGGCTTTTTGGACCTCTCGGCCCAGCTTGCATGCGTAGCAATGAGCCGAAGCTCAAGAACACTCAATACACAATCAAGCAGGACTAGGGTTTACACATCTCAGCGGCCCGAATCCTGGGTAAAGACCCATGGTGTTGATCACTATATCTGCTCTTGACTTAGCCCCTGTTCCTTGCCAAACCGTAGAAGGGATCCCCGTGGTCTCATAGGTGTCGTTTTCCCCGACACTCCCTGGTAATCGCTCTATCCAAGCTTTGAGAGTTTTGACTACAACGGTTGCCAATCACCACCTGATGCTTGGTAAGAAATCGTAAGAATTTGAGATTCGCTTGACGGATTTGTGACTCTCCATAACACCACCGCCACTTCCTAGCAGTCTATAGGACATATTCTTGTGTTTTTCTCTTGCTTCTAACCATGGCAGGATCACAAGCGGATGAGCTAGACTGGGAGAATATGACAAACAAGGAGCTCCATGATAAATTCTAGAAAATGGTGGGTTAACAGATAGAAGACATGATGGCCAGTTTTGGCAAGGCATTAGCGAGGATTGATAACACTGAGAAGACAATTGACAACAAGTTGGATGCCAAGTTTGCTAAAGTGCTTGTGCGTCTACCTCCACCTACTGCCTCTACTGCACCATTGCAACAACCACAACAACAGCAACAACAACAACAACAACCACCTCGACGTTGTGAAACAGCCCTCCGTCGAGCGGGCCGTGTTCCTCTTGGGCCTGGACAAAATTCTGGTGCCGCTGCTACTGTTGTTGATGCTTCTTGTAGCTCCAGCTGCTACTGCAAAGGTGGAGGACTATTATGAGGATGAGGTTGATCAAAATCAGAACTACGTGCAACCACCAGCACCACCAGCACCAGGTTGACCTCATGCATATAATCTCAATGGTAGGGACGCAGCACCACCTCAGGTACGAGATTATGACAATATTCCTAAACTAAAATTGAATATTGCACGGTTTGAGGGTAGATACATTCCTGATGTATATCTGACTTGGGAGTTAGAAACTGAACAACATTTCACATGCTTACAATATCCTGAGGAAAGACGTGTTGCTGCTGCTGTTTGTGAATTCACTAGTTTTGCTTCTGTTGGGTGGTCTGAACATTGTAGATTATATCATGATAATTTCCCTACTACTTGGGCTGCTTTGAAAACGGCTATGTGTACTCGTTGGGTTCCACCATATTATCAACGTGAGTTACTTCAAAAACTGCAGCATTTGAGACAAGGAAAAAATTCTGTAGAGGAGCATTATCAAGAATTACAAACTGGCATGATTAGATGTGGTATTGCTGAGGATAATGAAGCTATGCTTGCATGTTTTATGGGTGGATTAAATAAAGAGATTTAGAACATTCTAGAGTATAAGGAGTATAATAATATAACTCATTTATTCCGTCTTGCTTGCAAAGCTGAACGTGAAGTGCATGATCGACAGGCATTGGCCCAAACTAATTTTTCTGTAGGTCGATCTGCATCATGGACAGCATGTACATCCTCTACTCCCACACGTCCTACTACAGCACCACTAACTTCAGCCGCCAATTCCAACCAGATACAAGAAAACAGGCACCACCACCACCATCTGCCAGGAGTGCACCTTCTGGTCCCGCACAGAGCTCTTCTTCATCCATGGCATCAATAGGGCAAACACATGAGGTTATATGCCGTCGTTGCAAGGGTGGAGGTCACTATGCGAGCAAATGTCCATCTCCGCATGTGATGATTGTTACTGAGGATGGTGGGTATGAGTCTGCTAGTGACTATGATGAGGAGACTTTGGCTCTTATTGCAAGTGAAGAACTTGGAGAAGATGATTCTGAACATGAGACGCAATACATGGCTGCTGAAGATGCTGATAGGTATGAGAGTTTAGTTGCTCAACGTGTTTTGAGTGTGCAGGTAACACAAGCTGAGCAAAATCAGAAGCATAATTTGTTCCATACAAAGGGAGTTGTGAAGGAACGTTTTGTCCGCGTCATCCTTGATGGAGGGAGCTGCAACAACTTTGCTAGCATGGAGATGGTGGAAAAGCTATCTCTCGCCACAGACCACATCCACATCCTTACTACATCCAATGGTTCAACAACATCGGCAAGGTTAAGGTAACACATACTGTTCATGTGCATTTTAGTATCTGTACATATGATGATTATGTTGATTGTGATGTGGCACCCATGCAAGCATGTTCCTTATTACTTGGTTGACCATGGCAATTTGATAAAAATTATGTACACCATGGTAGAAACAATCAGTATACTCTTGTTTATAAGGATAAACATATTACTTTGCTTCCTATGTCTCCTGATTCCATTTTGAAAGATGATATTAATAGACCTAATAAAGCTAAACAGGAGAAAAATAGAAGTGAAAATCAGATTGTGGCAAAATAATTTGAGCAACAAATGAAGCCTAATAATAAACCATCTAGTGTTGCTTCTGAAATTAAATTGAAAAGTTCATGCTTACTTGCCACTAAATCTGATATTGATGAGCTAGATTTCAGCAAATCTGTTTGCTATGCTTTCATGTGCAAAGAGGCATTATTTTCATTCTAGGACATGCCTTCCTCTTTTGCTCCTGTTGTCACTAACATTTTGTAGAAGTTCGTTGATGTCTTTCCACAAGACGTGTGATGTGGAGAATCCTTTGGTCATCCCCATGGACCTATTATTGTCTCATCAAGTGCCAAGAGGACCTATGACACGAGCAGGAGCTAGAGCTCTCGAGACCGAGGTGACTTCCTTCCTTAGCGATATCACATATGGTCCACTTGAGACATGGCTACTACCTAAGTCCGGAATGTTGTGCATGATTAGGTACCAAGAGGACCCTCCCGAAGATGCATGTGAAGACGGACAAGCTGCCAAGTTCATGGATGAAGAGAACCAACTGAAGGAGTCAGGAACAGCTTCCAGGTCCCGGACAACTAGCCATGACCCCGGACATCCGCCCCCTGGAGCATCTGCCACCGCCGCAGCCCAGCCGAAGCTATAGGGCCCGGACATCCGGCCCAGGTCCCGGACATCCGGCCCGCCAGCCCGAACATCCGACCCCCACTCGGAAATCCGGTGCCCATCACAAAATGCACCCGAAGCTGAACCACGTCAGCCTGGACATCCGACTCTTCCAGTGATAGAGGCAAAGGTGTCCCGATGTTTCGATGAGATAGCAATTATTTTCTGTGGGAGTCGACTTTGACGATCCGACTACGATCGTGCGAAGACGTCGCGCCTTAGCAATCGCTAAACCAACTTCCGAGGGGTTATTGACCATGCTGGAGCATGATCAACCTGACCACGAGGGTCTATTTCCTGCGAGCAAACAAAGAACAAGCAAGAAACTGAGATTGCAATCTGGATATTGAGAATAAAAGAGGAAAGCTTTATTAGTGAAGGTGGAGTTCCGTGACGCCTTTGTCTGGTCGTTGAACACAAACGAAGTACGCGAAGTTGCAGCTATGGCGAACTTTTAATCTAAACAAAACCCAAAGTCTAAACGGTGCCCTAAGGGCTGTATATATGGAGGAAGAGGGGGAATTTCGTGGCCCTTGGGGAAGGGGTCCGAAACCAACCCTATCTCTTGTTTCCCCACACATACGGACTCTAAAAACAGCCTATACTTATGTATTTTGAAATTACATGGGCCTGGCCCAATAATAAGGTGATGCAGCACCTAGAACAGCCTCTGGACGAAGTTTATGAAGTGGCATCTTGTATATTTCGTCCAAGGTTTCATGCACTCATTATGGTGGCTTCAATGTCCTAAAATCATCACTTGTAACTCCGTTCTTGTTCCCCTTGCGCATGCCATCAAGTCCATGCTTGTTCTTGCTCCAATGTTCATCCCTCTTATCCATTCTAGGCCCTTCATTTGTAAGCAAAACAAATGTATCCAATTTAGGCAGCATCATATTCTCATGAACATTAGAATCATTACCAAGAAACAAAAGTACCTGATAATTTAATTGGCGTGCGCGAGCTCTAGTAATTGGTCCAGTATATGTAGTAGTAGGGGCTGTGGGTGTAACAATGGTATTGATGTCCTCATCATCCCGAGCCGCCGGACATCCGACCCCAACGCTCGGACATCCATACAAGCTCCATCCAGAGAACAGAAGAGAAGCCCCCGTCAGCCCGGACATCCGGCTCCTCACGAAGGCCCAAACATCCGGCCCGACGCCCGGACATCGGAGCCCGTCTGTCTGCACACAGTAAAGGGCCGAGGCCCATGTACCACTTCGCCCACCTAGACTATATATACTCCTCCTCCTCCCTCTTTCTAGGGTTAGCGTTGTGATAGCTCATATGTGAGATAGAGCCTTGCTCATCCATATGGATCTGCTCCACGAGAGAGACCGCGGCCCTCTTCAGAGAAGATCCATGTTGGATTCAAGACCTCCTCACGGAGAAGACCATCTTCAAGACCTCCTCACGGAGAAGAACCGGTTACCTCTTGTATCGTCCTTTGTTGACTTTGGATCATTTATCTCTCTTTGTGTTTCGAGGATCTAGCATATGTGTAACCGAATCTTGTTGATTTGAGTGATTCTCTCGTGTTTTCCCTCGTGTTTCCCCTCATGTTCTTCATGTTCCTCGTTGGGATCCGCTCCTTTCGTGAAAGATCGGCCATCTAGGGTTCCACCCTACATCAACATGCCACCGGGATTACCAGCTATTCGAGGGATTGAGCATCAGATTGACTTAATTCCAGGTGCTTCACTGCCAAACCATGTGCCATACCGTACCAACCCAAAGGAGACTAAGGAGATTATGCGTCAAGTACAGGAGGTGCCCGACAAAGGTTATATACGCGAATCTCTTAGTCCTTCTGCTGTTCCTACTAGTGCCAAAAAAGGATGGTACGTCGCGTATGTGTGTTGATTGTAGAGGCATTAGTAAGATTACTATTCATTATCGTCATCCTATACCTAGGCTAGATGATATGCTTGATGAATTGAGTGGCTCTACAATATTCTCCAAAGTTGATTTGCGTAGTGGATACCATCAAATTCGTACGAAATTGGGAGATGAATGGAAAACAACATTTAAAACTATGTTTGGGTTATACGAGTGGTTAGTCATGCCTTTTGGGTTAACTAATGCACCTAGTACTTTCATGAGATTAACGAACAAAGTTTTACGTGCTTTCATTGGACGATTTGTGGTAGTTTACTTTGATGATATACTGATGTATATGAGTGGTAGTCTATTCTGCTGTATCCAGCAACTGTGCACCAATAAGGCTGGTGGATTCTAACTCATGCATCACCTGATCGAGTACAGAAGGGATAATCAACGCCTTCACATGTCAGCTACTTCCAACGATGTCGAGATTGTCAATTGGGCCACAAGCATAGGAAAGACACTGGATCATCGAATCCGAGCTGAGTTTTATCACGTACAGTGTGAACTTGCCCAGTGTGAACTTGCTCGTTCTGGAGGTCTTGGCGTCGTCCGCCTCGCGAGGCTTGGCCCCTCGCGAGGGTCTTGTGTTGTAGGTGTTGAAGATGGGCCATACCAGGCCGTCGACGGAGCCACGCGGTGGGCCGCAGGCAGGCAAGTCTGGGTACCCCGGTTCCCAGAACAACGACAGTGGGGCACAGATGGAGGCAGCAATGAATATTATCTCAGTCTATTATTTGGTTCATCTAGGTTATGTATATGTTGTTCATCTTGGGTGGGAAACAAACAGTATGTTCATCTTGGGTGGGGAACAAAGAGTAAAGCAATCATCACCTGTCTTTTTATTAAATTAAATCTATCATCAACCTACTATCATTTTTTCTGGATCTATCCACTGGTTATTACCATCACTCTAGATTTTTGCGTGCTCTCCTTACAGAATCTCACTATATATTTTTGGTATGCATGTTAGATATTGTACCCAGTCAGGTTGAACATTTAGAGAAAAATAGAAGAATTTTGCGCGGCAATACAATGTCATGCAGACATTTCTCCATGGTGGGTGCAATGGCAAACCATCACCCCGCCTCCTCCAGATTGTAATCCAGAGGAAGATATCTATTTAGAGGCGGATTCAAACGAAGCTGACCACTCCTATTTACCCCCGAGGTGTTTGCTCTAACTTTGCATGATGATGTTGGTCATATCATGCATATGTTGCCTTGTAGTGCTTAATTTCGACATCATATATGCCATCTCCTTAGTTTAGACATGTTTTGTAATGCCACATGTTTAGTTTCTATATGATATATGTGAATTATGCAATCTCATCTTTTTTAGCCAGCCATAATATATGTGAAATATGGAATGACATCCTATTTAGCTAGGCATCATATATTTGAATTATATCTTGCCATTCCATTTCTTCATTACATTTCCATTTGTCAACAGTGTTTCTACATTGAAGTGCTCTTCCTGTGAATCAGCCATTTGAGTGGGTGCTGGAAAATCTGGAGTGAAAACAAGTCTTCAAGCTAGACAATGCTACATGTCGAAGCAGATCTCTTGCTTGGTTCAGATAGCTCCTCAGAGATGGATTCAAAGACAGGTGACCAGTCCTATTCGCCCACCGAGGTGTATGCTCTAACTTGGCATGGTTATACTCCTCATATCACGCACATGGTTTCTTGCATTGCATAGTTTAGAAATCATATACACATTATTCAACACCATGTTCTTAGTTCAGACATCATATATGTGAATGAGTATACAATGCACATATGTGAATTATATCATGTGATCCTTATTACATAGATAACATGTATGTGAATTTTGTCATGCAAACATGTTTACTAAAAACATCATATAATTATCTCATGCCATCCTGTTTAGTTAGTCATCATATCTTTGAATTATGTCATGCTATGCTACCCAGTTTAGATAGATATCATATATGTGAAATTATGGCATGCCCTCTTTTTTCCACACTATCTATTGCATTTGTCTCTCATACAAGGTTTGTACATTCAACTACTTTTCTTGTTTATCAGCCATTTGAATTGGAGGGGGTGATGGCAGTATCTAGCAGAGTAAAAACACGCTCTTCAAATAAAATAGTGCCACCTCTTGGTGGAGATAGCACCCCGGTTGTACATGCACTAGAATCAGCCCTACCACACATAACCCAGAATCTCGCAGATTGTACCCATACTCTGATGGATAGAGAACCAGCTTCACCCAATCTAACCCCAGCCCCAGCAGATAGTAATCCGACTTTAGTAGACACAGCACCATCTCCAACATAGAGCTCCCAAACAACAGCAGTTAGTAAGGCAGCTCCAGTGCTCAAAGCACCGGGACTACCATGGCGAACCCCAACTCCACAAGTTAGTACACCCTATTCCTGTGGACGAAGCACAACCAGTCATTCATAGTTTAGCATCTATCGCATTTGATGTTGTTAAATCCTATGTATGTATCTTCCCATCATGGAAACATTATACTGAAGATGAATGAAAAATCCAGTTGCAGGTGTTCATCCATGAGTTATGTGTAAGTAATGTTATTCATGGCAATTACTTTGCTTTGTCCCATAAATTCTACCTCCATGCTGGTTATAATAAAACAAATGATCCCATTTTTTTATATAGAGAAGGACCGATTTGGAAACTCAAGGTGAGGTAACCTGTGCTAATACCTCTGCTATATTCAAGAATGTTTTGTGGCAGTACTGGAATTACCTGAAGAAAACGTACTTCATTGGCAAGGAAACTCATCAAATTCCCTTACTTTCTCCTGAGACACATTTAAAGGACGATGACTGGGAATGCCTTGTTCTGTACTGGTCTCGAGACAAGAATGTGGTAAGGTCTACGAGATCATTTTTTATTTTGAAGTACTATATGCATGCGTCTTACTGTACTGTGTTCGTGAAAACAAGTGCTTAAACCTGAAGAACAACTGTTCTCATTTAAGATTCCATTGCTATGGTGCATACTACTTTGCTCTTCTATCACTGCATTTACTCATACAAACTTATTTTGAAATTGAAGGATCCAATCGAAGCTCCAATGGCATAACAGGTATGTTTAAACATGTTTCTTTAACAGGCTTGCTCTTCTAAATTGCTCTATTGATTTCAATTTCAATTGTGTATATAGTTGACTTCTCATATCATGCATATTACTAGCATCACAAAAGAGCCAATAGTGTTGTTGTACATGTATACCCGTGGTACCCATCTGAAATCTTGTTGTGCTGTGACGCGCGAATAATTAGGCTACAGTAATCCCACGTTAACGATGCCACGTCACCTCGGTTATTGCTGCTAATCTCGCGTTAGTTCGAAACCGATTCAAATACAAATTCAAAATAAAGCAAATTATAAAAGTTTTCAAATATTAAAACTAAAAAGTTCAATAAATATTAGATAAGTCAGAGGCTATGATAAAATTGTAAACAACATTATTAAAATTTGATAAGTGACTTAAACAACCTCAAACAGTGGCTGAAAACATTATTTAATAACCTTTTTATTAATACAAAATAAATATGAAATGATATTTACCCCAAACTAGTTTTTGGTGGTAGGATATATTGTGTTGTGATTTGTGGGCCAGCTCTCATATTTTACAAAACTCATTTGGTGCCCAAAAAATAGCGAAAGCTAAAACAGGAAAAGGAAAATAAAGAAAAGAAAAATAAAAACAAAAAACAAAAACAAAAACGAAAAAGGGTAAAACCCCACCCCCCACTGGACCAGGCGACCCAACTCACAGGCCATGCCAGCCCACCTGGCCCAACCGGTCGCGCCCCACTCCCTTATCCCCTCACCCCCCGCAAACCCTAACCCCCGTCGCCCCAATTTCCCCCGCACGATCCCCACCCCACTCTCTCGTCCCTCTCGCCCCGATCTGGATCGGGGCGCAACCCCGACCACGCCCCGCCGCCGAGCTTCATTGCCGGATCCGCCGGCTCGTGTCCCCGTCCTTCCCAACGGCCTCCACCTCATCGTGCCGGACTTCCTCGACTCCGCCGCCGCTTCCCGTTCCCGGATGGATCCAGCTGCATCCACGTCGTCCCCGGCGCCAAGTTTGTCCTCCTGTGCCGCCTCGCTGCCCGAGGAGCATCAAGCCGCCACCTGGAGCTCCGTCCTGAAGCTCGCTGCTGCCGCCTCCCCGACCTCGTCGGGATTCGCGTCACCATCGCCATTTCGGCCCTGTCCTCGCTGCCTCAAGCACCACCATGATCCCGCTGCCATCCCTACAGCTCCACTGTGAGCCGCCGTTTGTTTCCCCCCTCCCCTTGCTCGTTTCCACCGTCCAGAAGCGTGCTTGTCATGAGGCCGAGCTCCGCCGTCATCGCCATCGGCGCAAGCGGTGTGTTCCGGCCTCTCAGCGATCACACGACCACCGTCCGACGCGCCATCTCCCGCGTTGTTGGACGCGCCCAACCTCGTGCCCGTTCATGGCCGGAGGGGCGATCCCGATGAGGTCCCGCATGGCGCCGCCGTGTTCTGCCTCACCTGCGTGGGCAGTAATTCGAACCGTCACGTGGGCCACCGATAGGTGGACCCCACGGGATTAGCTGCTAAGCTAGACTCTAATCCACCACCCATGTGAAAATGACAAACGGGACCCGCACCTAATTAATCATGGGCATAATTAGCGGGCTAATTAAACTAATCCTAATGGCCACTGTCGGTGGGACATGGAACTGTAGCGATTAGGTTTAACTCTAATAAAATCTGTTAGCAACTTGACCCACTGACCACTAGGCCCCACCCCGCCTAATTAAGTTAATTAGTTTAAGTAAACTCTGTTAATATTGCCACTGCCTATGACCTGTGGCCCCACCTTAACCAGTCAAAGTGCTGACTGTGTATCACCTTGCCAATGACAGATGGCCCCCACCTGCACTGTTCACTGTTGACCTGGTCCACTTTGACTGTTGAGTCAACAGTTGACTGGACCCACCACTGAGTCTTTGACTGGGTGTAATACTGGGTGCACCTAACGAAATAGCTATTTAATAATTCAAATTTAATTAAATACACGAATGTCAGAAATTGATTAAAACTTTGAAAATTAATATAAAATAATCCGTAACTTGGATGAAATTACTTTGTACATGAAAGTTGCTCAGAACGATGAGACGAATCCGAATACATAGTCCGTTCATTCACCACATGTCCCTAGGATAGCGAACCTGCAACAATCGACCTCCGTTTCATCTGTCCAAAAACATGAAACACCGGGAATACTTTCCCGCATGTTTCCCTCCTTCGTCGGTATCACCTCCTACCGCGTTAGGGTATACCTAGCACCGCGTATTGCCTCGTTATGTTTTGTGATGCTTTGTTTGCTCCGTATTTACTATTTCTCCCCCCTCTTCTTCCCCGGTAGACACCGAGACCGGCGCTGATGCCACCGAGTACGACTACGTCACCGACGACCCTTCTTCCTGTACAACAAAGCTTCCAGGCAAGCCCCCCCCCCCCTTGATCACCAGATATCGCCTATTCTTCTCTCTCGCTTGCATTAGAGTAGTGTAGCATGTTATCGCTTTCGATTAATCCTATTCCGCTGCATAGCCTGTCATTGTTGCTACAGTTGTTACCCTTACCTGCAATCCTAAATGCTTAGTATAGGATGCTAGTATTCCATCAGTGGGCCTACACTATTGTCTGTCTGCCATGCTATACTACTGGGCCGTGATCACTTCGGGAGGTGATCACGGGCGTATGCAATATAATTTATACGGTTACATTACTTATGATACTGTTCAGAGATGGGGGCTGAAGGGGCAGGTGGTTCCATCCCGGTAGAGGTGGGTCGGGGTTCCCGGCGGCCCCCGACTGTTACTTTGTGGCGGAGTGACAGGACAGGTAGAGACCACATGGAGAGAGGTGGGCCCGGCCCTGGTCGGCGTCCGCAGTTACTTCATAATAACACACTTAACGAGATCGTGGTATTTGATCTGAGTTGGGTCGTTGACCTTATACGCACTAACCGCCACGTGGGACAAGTAATGGCCAACCGGCGTCGTGGTATCAGCCGAAGCCTTCACGATGTCAGCGACTGAGCGGCGCATGCCGGATTGGACTGGAACGCCTGCTCTTGTATTAGAGAGGCTAGGTCTGATTCCGCCCGTCCTCGCAACATGCAGGTGTGCAATGGGCGATGGGCCCAGACCCCTGCGCCATAGGATTTAGACTGACGTGCTGACCTCTCTGTTGTGCCTAGGTAGGGTTGTGACGTGTTGATATTCCAAGGCCGGGCATGACCCAGGAAAGTGTGTCCGGCCAAAGGGGATCGACAGTGTTGGGTAATGTGGTGCACCCCTGCAGGGAAGTTTCTCTATTCGAATAGCCGTGATCTTCGGTAACATGACGACTTTGAGTTGTACCTTGACCTTATGACAACTAGAACTGGATAATTAATAAAACACACCCTTCCAAGTGCCAGATATAACCTGGTGATTGCTCTCACACAGGGCGAAGAGGGGAGGATCGCCGGGTAGGTTTCAAGATGATACTTGGTGAACTTACTATCTACTCTCTTGCACATGCTACAAGATGGAAGCTGCCAGAAGCGTAGTCTTTGACAGGACTAGCTATCCCCCTCTTATTCTGGCATTCTGCAGTTCAGTCCACCGATATTGCCCCTTTACACAGATACCCATTCATATGTAGCGTAGATCCTTGCTTGCGAGTACTTTGGATGAGTACTCACGGTTGCTTTTCTCCCCCTTTCCCGTCCTTTCCTTTTTTTCCTGGTTGTCGCAACCAGATGTTGGAGCCCAGGAGCCGACGCCACCGTCGACGACGACTCCTACTACACCGGAGGTGCCTTCTACTACGTGCAGGCCGCTGACGACGACCAGGAGTAGTTTAGGAGGATCCCAGGAAGGAGGCCTGCGCCTCTTTCCATCTGTATCCCAGTTTGTGCTAGCCATCTTATGGCAACTTGTTACTTATGTCTGTACTCAGATATTGTTTCTTCCGCTGACTCGTCTATGATCGAGCAGTTGTATTCGTGCCCTCGAGGCCCCTGGCTTGTATTATGATGCTTGTATGACTTATTTTATTTTTAGAGTTGTGTTGTGATATCTTCCCGTGAGTCCCTGATCTTGATCATACACGTTTGTGCGTATGATTAGTGTATGATTGAATCAGGGGCGTCACAAGTTGGTATCAGAGCCAACTGCGTGTAGGAATACCCCTTTCCAACTCTTTGGCTGAAGTTGAGTCTAGTCATTGAAAAACTTTTACCAACATGGCTATGTGGCTTACGGGCCCACGTCGCCATTAGGTGGTATTAGGATCTTTTATTCCTCGTCTATACTCTGGGACTCTGATCTCTCTTCTATTCGGGTTAAATGATTTTACTAAATCTGACTCTAGGTTCTCGTAAATACTTCCTTCCGGAGAGCCCCTTGTTACAAATGATCGCCTGCTGCACCAGAAGGTTCCGAAGATGCTATTCGTTGTTTTCCCGAGACGCTTGTGCTGACCGCCTTAGAAAATTCCCTACCACTATTATATCCATATGGATAACTGCATGCACTTGCCTACCTTGAATCCCATTGATCTTGTTATTACAAGATGCCCCGAACTGCTCTCCGCTGTTCCGAGAATCCTTTGAGCTTACTGCCCTGCAGTTCTTGCCTAATGAATACCCCTACGGATAAATCCTCGCACTTACCGAGTATCCGTTGTTCCCCCATTGTTCATATGATTCACAAGATACATTGAAATACTATCCGATCTTCCGATAATCCTCTACCCACTATTACACTACAAATACTTGTCTGCTTGCATTATGGATGCGTTCCATATGACTAGCAATATTCATAGTATCCTTCGTCATTATCATTGCGAGTCCCTTGATTCAATATGTTCCGAATTCTCGCAATCCTCAATGAGGTCTTAGATTCTTCCTTCCAGCTCAGACGTCATTTAAACATGAGCTGGATCTCGACCAAACAAATTGCCATCAATTTCACCCCTAAGCCTACTCAACTTATCCATCCTCAATCAGAACACTTGCTTATGATCCCTTGATTTGGAAATCATAATTCCTTTGCATTTGAGCTTTGAATTTATCAGTTGATTCTACAATCCAATGCCTTTGCATTATTATTTCCCTAAGTTGTGTGCCGATGCTCACATCAGCTTCGATGAGGATGGCCAGATCCATTATTGGATTATTATCTGACAATGTCGTTCATATTCAATAACCTTGTGAGCTTTTCCTCGGATGCATAATGTCTTTGGTAAATTGTATCCTCTGCCTTGGCAACCATGCTCTGCTTCCGAGCTCGAGTTATTTAACCCTGAAGTTTGTGGAATATGTTCCTAAGACGCCCTACAGGTTGAACCTATGCCTTCCCTAATGCGTGTGGACCCGAGAGTTTTCACGAGTTATACTCTACTAGCTTTTTGTCAGATAAAGTTTCAACACCTACAACTTCTTTAAAACCGAGAACTGAATGAAAAGTTGTGCATTGGAGAAGTGGGAGTCGACCTTGAACTTTGTGTTCATGCCCATGGACACGATGTAGATCTTATCATGGAAGCTTCTGCGAAATATTTAATCATTTGGGCAATTCTTCCGGTGTCATTAAATTGGACCCCATGCAGCTATGGTTCCGACCATATTGTTCTTCTTTGATCCCATTTCTCGGACAAGTTGAAGTACTTATCTTCTGCAGAACATTGCACCTGCCCAACCTCTATTTTGATCCACCTTCGAGTATTACCCCCTGGTATCTCGAGGATTGCATTACATCTTATGAATTTCTGATGAATTAGTACCTTTCCCCGTCATAGTCACTCCACGGGTTCTGGGTTGTCGTCAACCGAGACACCGGTTAGTGAATCGAATCAACGCTGTGATTCAATACTCTTAGTGCTTTGTTGTTGAGAAGTTTAATACTCCATCATGTCATTTCTAGCCTTATCGGCTACATCATTATCATGCTAAATTTAACTGTGCTGCATGGTTCTTCTTCCCGGAGCATTATTTTTGACGATGAGCTAAGCTTATGTCGATCTTCCTCATCATATCATTTTTCTTTGAACAACAAGCTTCGTTTGGAGTTTGTGTCGTACCCTTGGTTCCAATAACCTTTCGCTTCATCATTCCTTTGACTTGATGTCATCGCCAATCGATTACTTCTTGAAATCTCTCGACTAATATGTCGTGATCATCATCAGCATTCTGAGCTCTTCCAGGATATCACTTGAATTTAATTTGACAAAGACCATCTTTGCCCTCGATGATTAGTGTCGTGAGAATGTCGTGAGAATGTCGTGAGAATTTCACCACCTCTTAAGAATTCTTTATACAGGTGATACTTCTTGCCATATCGGTTCATTCCTTGGTCCCCGTGTCGTTTCTAACCGAAAAACCGACAATTGAAATATGATGTGCGGCTTCAAAAATTCTAGCAACCCTATTGCTTTGAAGTTAATGGTCGATATTTCATTCTTAGACCATTGGTTATCGCATCACCATTCTAACATTGATCATGCTACCTAAGCCCATATCTCGGGTGCACCTTTCAACTGATGTTTAATTGTGTATGTTTTCCTCGAGCATACATCATTATATAATTTGATTTGACAAGTGTTATCTCCTTGTTCACATGATTGTGGAAACCCATCTTTTGGAAATCTCGAGGAATGGTCGCTGAGTCCATCAGCCACCTCCTCAACCTCTTCTTGGTTTACTGATGAACTCTTGTTTCCGAACTCGCTTCTATAGTTCATTTCCCGAGAATCTTATAATGTCATCTTGTCGATTTGTGTTTCCCCTCTTCTTCTCAGGTATCCAGAGTCTGACCTTTGCTTGAAGACCTTGTCAATGCTATCCCGAAGCACGTCACTGGTACTCTGATCTTCAATACGAACATTTGAAGCACAAATGCTAAATTTTATTTATCAAATTATCCAAACATCGTTGTATGGGTAATGTCATGAAATTTCTCTCCCCTTTCCTAAAGGGTTTTCTACTTTCTACCATGTCAGGGAAATCGTGCTCTGCTTGTCCTTGTAGAGGATATACCCCTGAAATATGTGTATCAACACATTTTCCTTCCAGATTTTCTATTTAACCTGATGATCACATTTTCCTTTTCATTGTTTTTAACCTTTCTTGTGATCTACGTAATCTAACCAGTAATAATTCACTGCTTATGTAAACACCTCGGTGTACAACTCTGACAGTGAGACCCTGTTTCTGCTGTTGATGACATTCCGGTAGCCACCGATGGACAAGAACTTTGCTTATTGGTCCGCCTTGTTTCAACGAGCAGGAAAATAGTTCTCTTCGTCCCTCGCCCTTGGTACCGACGTTGTTGCCGACATAACTGACATGCTACTCTCTGACATGCCTTGCTATCATGACCGTGCAAGATGTCACCGCTCCTACTTTTAACCCACATGGTGGGCCCATAACCCACTGTTCCACAGGATCGAAACCTGGCTCTCCTGTTCAACCCTGTTTCTAATAGTTATTCCTCACGCTTGGCTTCGTATTTAATTCATGTGCCCCCTTCCTAGTGCTCTAATATGGTATCAGACGCAATACTTACTCTCGCTGCTCTGAACCCCTTTCTCACTCTGGTTCAGACTTCGAGCAACTATCTATCCGCTTGGAACCTCTTATTGTACCTTCGTACCTTACTCTCAACGTATTTTACATGTTCAACTCAAGAGATAATCTTATGCTCATTCATGGGTTAACCCCAGATTGTTTCCCTCCTAAGCATTCTGTCGTAGCCGAGCTGCCCCATACCTATTCGTAAGTACGTTGGAGTTCCCAAAGAAAAGGACGACTTCTCCATGATGACCTTAAGCAGAGAAATGAAGTTGTCAATGTAATGGATCGACCTCTTCGAGAAGAGCAACCAAGATCGAGAAGGTCCGTTAGAATTTCGTAACTAGACCTTCCCCCCTTCTCTACCTCTTAAATCTCGGGACGAGATTTCTTGTAGTGAAGGAGAATTGTGACGCCTGAATAATTAGGCTACAGTAATCCCACGTTAACGATCCCACATCACCTCGGTTATTGTTGCTAATCTCGCGTTAGTTCGAAACCGATTCAAATACAAATTCAAAATCAAGCAAACAATAAATTTTTTAAAATTTTAAAAATAAAATGTTTAATAAATATTAGATAACTCAGAGGCTATGATAAAATTGTATACAACATTATTGAAATTTGATAAGTGACTTAAACAACCTCAAACAGTGGCTGAAAACATTATTTAATAACCTTTTTATTAATACAAAATCAATATGAAATGATATTTACCCCAAACTAGTTTTTGGTGGTAGGATATATTGTGCTGTAATTTGTGGGCCAGCTCTCATATTTTACAAAACTCATTTGGTGCCCAAAAATTTACCAAAAGCTAAAACAGAAAAAGGGAAATAAAGAAAAGAAAAATAAAAACAGAAAACAAAAACAAAAACAAAAATGGGCAAAACCCCACCCCCCACTGGACCAGGCAACCGAGCTCACAGGCCAGGCCAGCCCACCTGGCCCAACCGGCCGCGCCCCACTCCCTTATCCCTCACCCCCGCAAACCCTAACCCCGTCGCCCCACTTTCCCCGCACGATCCCCACCCCACTCTCTCGTCCCTCTTGCCCCGATATGGATCGGGCGCAAGTGAAGCGACCCGACCTCAGACGGTCAAGCCTCGTATTCTTGTGCCATCCTCGATCAAGATGTCGGCACACACAAGACATCGATGTATATATCAAAGTGCAATCACATGTATAAATAACGTAAAACTGATATATACCTCATAAGTCTCGTGGAAACAAGTAATCGGGTGTGGAGTCCCATCAACGCCATCGGCGGGTTGAGTGTAGACCGTAACCTCAGATCGTAACTCTTACTCGTCGAGGAAATATCGCAACATGATACGTTGCAGCCGTGTAGGTCATTACATAGAATGTTGGCAAGATCACAATATGAGAAAACAGATGATAAAACTATACTATATGCAATATGGCTTTATGGCTCAGATATGAGTTTTGTTTGCGTAAAAGCTGGTTTTATTTTCCCTACATCAAAGGAATAAAGGAAGTCTGTACTAAGGAGATTTCTATCATGACATGGTTCCGCCAACCGATGTCTCATAGCCCCAATTCATCATAAGTTGCCCACAATTAAGTTATCATCCGTGTTGAGAGTTCGAGATAGATCCAAGTCCAGATGCTCAAATTGTCCGTGAATCGGGACACGGCTAATCGATTAGGTTTTAACCCTCTGCAGAGGTTTGTACACTTTACCCGCAAGATTCGATCCCTCTCTTTACGTTCTCGCACTTCGTGAGTGTTTGAGAACAAGATGACCAAACATGGTCTTCCAAAGAGTTCCTCGACCACCGTCCGGTACTCAACCCATCCTACCGTAGTTCTACATCTGCTAGTACCATCCCAGCCAGAGTCACAACTAAGGTCAACCAAGCCAGAGCCCATAATGACTTGCGGTTGCAGGTAAGCTTAGGGCATGAAGTATTCTTCCGTCTCTTTGAGTCTGGGTGAAGCTTTCCGCAAGATGTCATGGCGCTTCTCCATGCATCCCGCCAACCACTGGTTTCTCCAGGTGCCGTCAACCAAATCCTTCACCCAAAGAGTGTGTATTGAATTCTTGTCTTGAGTCTTGAAGTCTTGAGGCCTTGAAGATGCAGTCCTTGCAGATTTCCGTCATGGAGTTGTCGTCATTGACGTAGAGCCTCCATTCTCACACCACTCTCGAGTACTCACACCAAACCCCGTCTACTATAGCGTAGCATTACAATAAATAACGTCCCGGGCTTGGTAACAGGAATGATGGGTTCCTACCTCATGCATACTACTCAACTACAAGGATTCAATAACACTACTGAGGGGTGGTTGCAAAGATGTCACTAAATGCAATAAAACATAGGTATGAAAGCATGGTCAAAGTGAACTTGCCTTGTTGACGATCTTGAAAACTAGGGATTCAGAGTAGCAAGCTTCAGACCGGAAAATTCTACCGAGACAAACAAATAATCACAATAAGCACATAGCATAGGACCACATAACACAATAGCATAGCAAAAGTAACATAACACACCAAAACAACCAAAACCAAATCCAAAGGAAAACTCAAGGAAAACCAATTCAAAGTTTTTCCTACTTCAAGCAACAACTAAAATAGTTTTATAAAATTTTCTCAACATAACCTAATCATGGTTTTAGTTTAACTTAACAGAAAAGATTTCACTAATCAACTAGGAGCAAAAAGAATTAATTTAAAACCTATTATGAAACTCCTATTAGGCCTAATCCAATTTCTATTAAGAAAAATAAAACTTTTATTAGTTATAAATAAAATTTCATCTATTAGAGTGACAGAAACTATCCTAGAATAATCAATCACATGTTAAAAATAAATTTATTTACTAATTAAATTAATAGGAAAACAGTAGCTAGTTAATTAATTAGGATTAACAAGATTCTGCTTAAAACTATTTATTTATTAATCCTAAAATACCCAAATTAATTTTTATGGTTAGGTAATGTCAAAATAAAGTTGGGACAAAAGAATCATCCAAAAATAATTTTTCTAACTCAAGTTATAGCAGATTTACTATTCTGTCTAAAACTAAATTAAAGCAATTTTAATTAATTTTAACATAGCTAAATATATATTCTACAGAAACTTTAGAAAATTTGCAAACCAACAAAAAAGAATCATCTAAAATAATAAACAGAATAAAAGATATGAATTTTTCAAAACAGAAACTATTCTGTTAAAACAGAAAAACAAAATAAAAGAAAAAGGCCTAATGGGCCTAAAGCTGTAATCGGGCGTAATATAATCAAAAGGGCCCTAGGTTAAACTAAACGGGCGGCTCAAAAAAAAAAAACCCTAACTAAATAAACCGGCGAACCGGCCGGCTTTTAAAAAACATACCCTTGAGGTCTAATCTAAGCCGTTCATTATGAATCGGACGGGGGTGATTCGGCGACTAACCGGTGCTCGGCGGCGGCGGGCGAGGAGGCAGCGAGGGCTCAGGCGTCGGTGAGGTTGGGGAGGTAGCAGGGGGTCTTGGGAGCTCGGGAAGCCTGGAGGGGTCGGGGAGGTCGGGGTGGCTAGGGCGGCGACGGCGGCAGCAGTATGGCGGCAAGGGAGCTTGGCTCAGTGAGCTCGAGCGGGAGGAGGAGGGGTCCGCGAGGCTAGGGGAATGGGGTGCGGAGGCCCGGCTTAAATAGCCAGGGGCCTCGGCCTAGCTTCGGGTGGGGGGGGCGATCAGGCGGATCGGGATCCGGATCCTTGGGATCCGCGATCTGTGGCAGGGCGAGGTGGCGGGGCGGGGTTGACGATGGGGCGGGTCCAGCTGTCGTGAGAGGAGAGGGTGCGGAGCGAGCGGGTGGCCGGATCGGAGGGAGTTGAGGCGTGGGGGTGGTGCGGTCGGTCATTGGGCAGCTCGGTGGCCAGTGGGCATTGGTGGGCCAGTGGTGTGGGGGTTTAGTATTGCTGGGGGCAGGGGCTGGTGGCGCCTAGGGGTTTTCTATTTTTTTGAAATTTGTTTTTTTAATAAAACAAAAACAGATATAACTTTTAAAATATAAATATTTTATATAGGGTATATATATACCAAAATGCTCAGGGGAATATTCCGTTTCATTTGAACATTTTTCCAAAGGCAAAATCCAAACTTTATAAAAATCCATTTTTTTCAAATTCAAATAAAATTCAGATTTGAATCCAAAACTTTTGGCATTGTTTCCTCTGATATTTTTGGAGTGTCATGTTTGCTCCTCTCATACTTTTGATCAAGTATTTATCAGGCATAGTTTTTGAAATGATTCCCACTTGCCGAAGTTTGAATTCAAATTCAAAACTCAAAATTTGAAAGAGGGTTTCAAAGCACTTTCAAATGACTTTCAACTTGATACCTTTTAACTTCCAACTCATATTTCATATAATTGAAGAAGTCATTTTATCTTCCCTCATGAAAATCATTAAGTTGCATAAAGCTTTGAATTTGAAATATCCCCAAATGAAATTCAAATCTTTTCAAAACTCTTTTCATTCCAAATGGAAGAAGTCATGCAATCTTCACTCTAGGTTTTTGGGGTTGGAATGAATTTGAATTCATTGAGATCCAAAAGGCAAAGAAGAAAGTTTTGGGAAAGTCATTTCATTCCCTCTCATTCAACTTTCAAAAGTTTCAAATTTTCACTCAGTTTCACTCAATCAATCAAACCAACAATCAGACAACAAGCATAGTTATTTATTTAATATAACATTCCAAAATTTAGAATTTTGGGATGTTACAAACCTACCACACTTAAAATGAATCTCGTCCTCGAGATTCGAAGAGGCTAGCAAGAAAAGTTAGGGGTTGGGGGTCTTCTAGCAATTGTTCTGGTCAGAAAGGTCAGGTGGGCTACCACACTCAAAACAAGGTTACAGTTCCAATAAACTCAGATACTTCCTCTGGAGGGCTGACAATGTATGTCTCTTCACATATCTTACAACAGCTCCTTCATTAAAGCTCTTCTGTCAGAAGCATAGAGTTTTCCTCAGAATCTTGGGTCGGTTCGTCAAAGTTGTGGTTCGTCCGAGACTGGATCTTCTTAGCTGATAGGTCCGTGTCCATTCTAGACAGCTATCGAAATACTCATGGTGGTCTACAATTTATGGTTTCTCCTGCAGAAAACGGGTCCGGGTTGAACTTCACCGTATAACCTACGATTGGCAACGGTTGCCTGTAAAGGGGTTCCATCGTCCTACCATTCTATGGTTTTATGGCTTATCGGGTCGACACTCTTTAAAGGTTTTCAAGTCTCTCTGATTTTCCATCAACATATGATAGTTCATGATAGAAGTCTTCGGTATGGGGGCCAATCCATCCGGTACTTGAATCATTACCACATACGTAAACAGTGAATCACGTATTCTAACACTTGGGCATACTCACAAGCATTGCAGAATTTCTCTTGTCCTCGAATTGGGTTCGAGTAAATCCATGGTTTCTGCAAGCTAAACAAAACATCTATCGTTACTTCACCACTCTTAGGTTTTTGCGTAATCTCCTACGAAACGTATGCTGATTGGACTGCTGATTCCTCCAATTTATTCCTTTATCATGGTTATATCAGTTTCCTTTCAAAATCCTGGGCCTGTGGGTTATGGCCCACTTCAACACTAGTGCAGCTTTAACTCATCCTTGGAGTAACTCTCTTGTTCCACCTCCTTTAAATCCAGTAGTACTCTTTTTCTTCATACCATCATATCAAAAGCAAAATTCCAACTTATTTTGTCCAGCTTCCTTCTATGGACCGTCATGGATAACACATTTCTTTCTTCATTGATCCTGTGGTTTTACAGAGTACTATGACCAAAATAAATGCACAAGTTTATCCATAACATCTCATTATTCTCATATCAATCTTTCATTACATCCTTAATTATTTTTCGTGAATCCAAATTCCAAAAAGTTTATTACAAATGCTGCCACCCACATGGTTCGGTATGGTGGACATTACTTCCAACTTTATTTATTTTTCCTCCTTGAGGATTCTTGATCCCCTTTGGAATTGTGCGACATGTGCCTTGAATTCTTCAATCTTCTGTTTCATTGTGGTGGCCTTGAGCTTCACCTCCATCATCTCAAGATGCACTTCGCTTAGGTATTCCTGAGTATAACGAAGTCTTGCTTCAAGTATTTCTCGATCGACGATGGCTTCCATGGCTGCTTCACGAACAGCATCGAAGAAAGTTGCTTGTGGCACACGTGAAATGAAAAAGTACTCATCTTTGGGCAAACTCCTTTCAAATGGTGGAGGTGTACCTCCACATACCAAAGTTCCACTCCCTTTTGCATGAAAGGGTAGCCTTTGTAGACTGCATCTCCTTCAAAGTGAATATGCTTCATCATGTCCTTCAGATCTTGGGTAATCATGATCACTTGTCGTGGTCATGATCGCTTCCGGACCTTTAAGGAAAGACTCGTAAAGGGTCGTCATCTGCAGTTGTAAAACAACAATGGTGCTCAGAATAAGGTACATATCTCCTGGGGCACACATTCATATCATCCAAACAAAACTTCAAACACAATTTCTAATTTCCTGTTTATGCATCACAACTCACCTTCTTCCATGTTCATCAAGAATATTAATTTCCAAGATAAAATATGACAACTCCTTAAAGCTTTTCAGCATGTGACATTACAACTTTATTGAGTCATGAACTATTACAATCTCAGGGTAATCTATTACATAACTCAACTCATTGAGCTCATGAAAATGAAATTGCTTTCTACTACTCTTATTATCCATATCAAAATTCCAACTACTCAACTCCAGCTTTCATCTTGTCGGGACATTTAATAGCATAATGTCCTGCCCCCTTGCAGCGAAAACAAATGATTTCCGACATGTCTCGGGGCTTCTTTGTGACTATGCGGACTCCTTGGATTCTTGGCTTCTTTTCTGGACATTTACTAGCGTAATGACCTAAATCCTTACATCTGTAACAAGTGATATGACTTAGGTCCTTCTCTGCAAAAGTTGCGTTGTTCTCGGATTGTCTTCTCTTCCTGGATTTCGCTGTAATGCTCAGAGTTTCTATCTCCCGGGGGTCAAACTTCACTTCTGCTGTCGGAAAATATCCCAGATACTCTTTTCTTCCCTTGGGGCAATACTGTGAAAAATGTCCTTCTTCTCCACATGAATAGCAGGCATTGGAGTAAAATCTGTTGAGGCCTTCTCCATCAAGGTCTTCAACACTTTCATTCATCACCGGTTCTTTCATAACTTCTGAGAGCTTCTTTCATTCTTTCTTTCTCGCTCCTGAATAGTTTGTGACACCGTGGAGTAAATGTGACACCGCCGGGTAATGGGTGGTTCCTTCACACAAGAAACAAGTCACACGACTAGTTGGGCATTCCTCGGTGGGTGTTCTTCCTCACAATGAGGGCATCCATCCTTGTGTTCCTCCCGGTGTGTCCTATTTCTCCGCAAATCTTGCAGGGCACAAGGTCTCGGGTTATCATAGTGCTTCCGGATGAGACGTGATCTCAACAGGGTCTTCTTGAATTCCTCCCAAGTTCTTGCTCCATTAAATCCCTGTATGGCTTGATGCATGTTCCACCAGGTTGCAGCACTTTCTGTAAAGTACTCAAGAGCGTATTGGACCTCATACTTCCTTGAAACCAAATTGCTCCCGAAGTGTTTTTCCATGTTCTGCATCCATAGCTCGCCTCCGCTGAGTCTTGGTCCAGAGAATATCAGTCCTACTTCATTCATCATCTATGGGGTTCAAAAGTTTTGGGATGAGATATGAGAGAGGTGGGGAGGGATACACACACAATACAACAGTTTTTCAAGAAACGAGTTTTACTTTGTGGCTGTCGAAAAACATCAAACAAATGACAGCTCACAAATCATCGTATCTAACGTAAGTGTATAACAGGGTTTGGTCTTCTAAAGGTCTAATAATTCTTGAGATCCTTTCAAGTCTTGAGTCTTCAACTGTTCTAGCTTCTAATACATGGTGAAATCCTCTTTACTCGAAGGGCCATCAGTTCTCCGATATCAAATCCTTCTTGGAGCGTCTTGATTGATCCTCCGGGTGATCAAAGGATAAGGGTATATTCTAACTATTTGAGGTGAGAGGGTCTATTTGATAAAATCAGAAAAGATGAGAAGTAAGAGTCTTTTGTAAATAAAGTTTTGAGATATCCTGTCCTATGGGCTTTTCCGGTTTCTAGGGTCACGCCCCATATCAACATGTGCTCGATACCATTTTCAAGCGACCCGACCTCGGACGGTCAAGCCTACGTATTCTTGTGCCATCCTCGGATCAAGTATCTTTGGCACACACAAGACATCGATGTATATATCAAAGTGCAATCACATGTATAAATAACGTAAAACTGATATATACCTCATAAGTCTCAATGAAACAAGTAATCGGTGTGGAGTCCCATCAACGCCATCGGCAGGTTGAGTGTAGACCGTAACCTCAGATCGTAACTCTTACTCGTCGAGGAAATATCTGCAACGTGATACGTTGCAGCCGTGTAGGTCAGTACATAGAATGTACTGGCAAGATCATAATATGAGAAAAACAGATGATAAAACTATACTATATGCAATATGGCTTTATGGCTCTGTATATGAGTTTTGTTTGCGTAAAAGCTGGTTTTATTTTCCCTACATCAAAGGAATAAAGGAAGTCTGTACTAAGGAGTTTTCTATCATGACATGGTTCCGCCAACCGATGTCTCATAGCCCCAATTCATCATAAGTTGCCCACAATTAAGTTATCAGTCCGGTGTTGAGAGTTCCGAGATAGATCCAAGTCCAGATGCTCAAATTGTCCGTAACCGGGGACACGGCTAATCGATTAGGTTTTAACCCTCTGCAGAGGTTTGTACACTTTACCCGCAAGATTCGATCCTCTCTTTACGTTCTCGCACTTTGAGTGTTTGAGAACAAGATGACCAAACATGGTCTTCCAAAGAGTTCCTCGACCACCGTCCGGTACTCAACCCATCCTACCGTAGTTCTACATCTACTAGTACCGCCCCAGCCAGAGTCACAACTAAGGTCAACCAAGCCGAGCCCATAATGACTTGCGGTTGCAGGTAAGCTTCGGGCATGAAGTATTCTTCCATCTCTTTGAGTCTGGGTGAAGCTTTCCGCAAGATGTCATGGCGCTTCTCCATGCATCCCGCCAACCTTGGTTTCTCCAGGTGCCCGTCAACCAATCCTTCACCCAGTAGTGTGTATTGAATTCTTGTCTTGAGTCTTGAAGTCTTGAGGCCTTGAAGATGCAGTCCTTGCAGATTTCCGTCATGGAGTTGTCGTCATTGACGTAGAGCCTCCATTCTCACACCACTCCCGAGTACTCACACCAAACCCCGTCTACTATAGCGTAGCATTACAATAAATAACGTCCCGGGCTTGGTAACAGGAATGATGGGTTCCTACCTCATGCATACTACTCAACTACAAGGATTCAATAACACTACTGAGGGGTGGTTGCAAAGATGTCACTAAATGCAATAAAACATAGGTATGAAAGCATGGTCAAAGTGAACTTGCCTTGTTGACGATCTTGAAAACTAGGGATTCAGAGTAGCAAGCTTCAGACCGGAAAATTCTACCGAGACAAACAAATAATCACAATAAGCACATAGCATAGGACCACATAACACAATAGCATAGCAAAAGTAACATAACACACCAAAACAACCAAAACCAAATCCAAAGGAAAACTCAAGGAAAACCAATTCAAAGTTTTTCCTACTTCAAGCAACAACTAAAATAGTTTTATAAAATTTTCTCAACATAACCTAATCATGGTTTTAGGTTAACTTAACAGAAAAGATTTCACTAATCAACTAGGAGCAAAAAGAATTAATTTAAAACCTATTATGAAACTCCTATTAGGCCTAATCCAATTTCTATTAAGAAAAATAAAACTTTTATTAATTATAAATAAAAGTTCATCTATTAGAGTGACAGAAACTATCCTAGAATAATCAATCACATGTTAAAAATAAATTTATTTACTAATTAAATTAATAGGAAAACAGTAGCTAGTTAATTAATTAGGATTAACAAGATTCTGCTTAAAACTATTTATTTATTAATCCTAAAATACCCAAATTAATTTTTATGGTTAGGTAATGTCAAAATAAAGTTGGGACAAAAAGAATCATCCAAAAATAATTTTTCTAACTCAAGTTATAGCAGATTTACTATTCTGTCTAAAACTAAATTAAAGCAATTTTAATTAATTTTAACATAGCTAAATATATATTCTACAGAAACTTTAGAAAATTTGCAAACCAACAAAAAAAATCATCTAAAAATAATAAACAGAATAAAAGATATGAATTTTTCAAAACAGAAACTATTCTGTTAAAACAGAAAAACAAAAATAAAAGAAAAAGGCCTAATGGGCCTAAACTGTGCACTGGGCGTAATATAATCAAAAAGGGCCCTAGGGTTAAACTAAAACGGGCCGGCTCAAAAAAGAAAAACCCTAACTAAATAAACCAAGGCGAACGGGCCGCTTTTTTAAAAACATACCCTTGAGGTCTAATCTAAGCCGTTCATTATGAATCGGACGGGGGTGATTCAGCGACTAACCGGTGTTTCTCGGCATGGCGGCGGCGGGCGAGGAGGCGGCGAGGGCTCAAGGCGTCGGTGAGGTTGGGGAGGTAGCCGAGGCGGAAAGTGGGGAGCTGGGAAGCTTGGAGGGTGGGGGAGGTCGGGGTGGCTAGCGGCGGCGGGCACGAGTATGGCGGCGGGGGAGCTTGCCCAGTGAGCTCGGCGGGAGGAGGAGGGGGTCCGCGAGGACTAGGTGGGGAATGGGGTGGAGGCCCAGCTTAAATAGCAAGGGCCTCGGCCTAGCTTTGGGGCGATCAGGCGGATCGGGATCCGGATCCTTCGGGATCCGCGATCTGGGCGGCGCGGGCGAGGTGGCGTGGGGCGGGGGGTTGACGATGGGGCGGGTCCTGTCTGTGAGAGGGAGAGGGTGCGGAGCGAGCGGGCGGCGATCGGAGGGAGTTGAGGCGCGGGGTGGTGCTGGTCGGTGTTGGGCAGCTCGGTGGCAGTGGGCATTGGTGGCCAGTGGTGGGGGGTTATTTGGTGGGCAGGGGGCTGGTTGGCGCTGGGGTTTTCTATTTTTTGAAATTTGTTTTTAATAACACAAAACAGATATAACTTTTAAAATATAAATATTTTATATAGGGTATATATATACCAAAATGCTCAGGGAATATTCCTTTCATTTGAACATTTTTCCAAAGGCAAAATCCAAACTTTATAAAAATCCATTTTTTCAAATTCAAATAAAATTCAGATTTGAATCCAAAACTTTTGGCATTGTTTCCTCTGATATTTTTGGAGTGTCATGTTTGCTCCTCTCATACTTTTGATCAAGTATTTATCAGGCATAGTTTTTGAAATGATTCCCACTTGCCAAAGTTTGAATTCAAATTCAAAACTCAAAATTTGAAAGAGGGTTTCAAAGCACTTTCAAATGACTTTCAACTTGATACTTTTTAACTTCCAACTCATATTTCATATAATTGAAGAAGTCATTTTATCTTCCCTCATGAAAATCATTGAGTTGCATAAAGCTTTGAATTTGAAATATCCCCAAATGAAATTCAAATCTTTTCAAAACTCTTTTCATTCCAAATGGAAGAAGTCATGCAATCTTCACTCTAGGTTTTTGGGGTTGGAATGAATTTGAATTCATTGAGATCCAAAAGGCAAAGAAGAAAGTTTTGGGAAAGTCATTTCATTCCCTCTCATTCAACTTTCAAAAGTTTCAAATTTACACTCAGTTTCACTCAATCAATCAAACCAACAATCAGACAACAAGCATAGTTATTTATTTAATATAACATTCCAAAATTTAGAATTTTGGGATGTTACAGCAAGCCCGACCGCGCCCCGCCGCCGAGCTTCGTCGCCGGATCCGCCGATTCGTGTCCCCGTCCTCCTCCCCAACGGCCTCCACCTCGTCCCCGGCGCCAAGTCCGTCCTCCTGTGCCACCTCTCTGCCCGAGGAGCACCAAGCCGCCGCCTGGAGCTCCGTCCTGAAGCTCGCTGCTGCCGCCTCCCCAACCTCGTCGGGATTCGCGTCGTCGTCGCCATTTCGGCCCTGGCCTTGCTGCCTCAAGCACCACCACGAGCCCGCTGCCATCCCTACAACTCCACCGTGAGCCGCCGTCCGTTTTCCCCCTCCCCTTGGTCGTTTTGGCCGTCCCTAGCGTCGTTTGCCGCGAGGCCGAGCTCCGGCCGCCGTCTGCCGTCAGCGTCGACAGCGTTCCCGGCCTCTCAGGCGACTGTCACGACCACCGTCCGACGCGCCATCTCCCGCATTGTTGGACGCGCCCAACCTCGTGCCCTTTCATGGCCGGAGGGGCAATTCCGACGATCCCGCGTGGCGCCGCCGTGTTCTGCCTCACCAGCGTGGCCGGTTATTCGAACCGTCACGTGGGCCACCGATAGGTGGACCCCGCGGGATTAGCCGCTAAGCTGGACTCTAATCCACCACCCATGTCAAAATGACAAACGGGACCCGCACCTAATTAATCATGGGCATAATTAGCAGGCTAATTAAACTAGTCCTAATGGCCACCGTCGGTGGGACATGCAACTGTAGCGATTAGGTTTAACTCTAATAAAATCTGTTAGCAACTTGACCCACTGACCACTAGGCCCGACCCCGCCTAATTAAGTTAATTAGTTTAAGTAAAATTTGTTAATATTGCCACTGCCTATGACCTGTGGGCTATGGCGCCACCTTGACCAGTCAAAGTGCTGACTGTGTATCACCTAGCCAATGACAGATGGCCCCCACCTGCACTGTTCACTTTGACCTGGTCCACTTTGACTGTTGAGTCAGCAATTGACTGGACCCACCACTCAATCTCTGACTAGGTGTAATACTGGGTGCACCTAACGAAATAGCTAATTAATAATTCAAATTTAATTAAATACACTAATGTCAGAAATTGAATAAAAATTTGAAAATTAATATAAAATAATCCGTAACTCAGATGAAATTACTTTGTACATGAAAGTTGCTCAGAACGACGAGACGAATCCGAATACTTAGTCCGTTCGTTCACCACACGTCCCTAGGATAGCGAACCTGCAACAATCCACCTCTGTTTCATCTGTCCGAAAACGTGAAACACCGGGAATACTTTCCCGGTGTTTCCCCCCTTCGTCAGTATCACCTCCTACTGCGTTACGGTATATCTAGCACCGCGTATTGCCTCGTTATGCTTTGTTTGCTCCGTATTTACTTTTTCTTCCCCCCTCTTCTTCCCTGGTAGACCCCGAGACCGGTGCTGATGCCACCGAGTACGACTCACGCCACCGCGACCCTTCTTCTGTACAACAAAGCTTCGTGCAAGCCCCCTCCTTGATCACCAGATATCGCCTATTCTTCTCTCTCGCTTGCATTAGAGTAGTGTAGCATGTTACTGCTTTCGGTTAATCATATTCTCGCTGCATAGCTTTGTCATTGTTACAGCTTGTTACCCTTACCTGCAATCCTAAATGCTTAGTATAGGATGCTAGTATTCCATTAGTGGCTCTACACTATTGTCCGTCTTCCATGCTATACTACTGGGCCGTGATCACTTCGGGAGGTGATCACGGGCATATGCAATGTACTTTATACGGTTACATTACTTATGATACTGTTCGGAGATGGGGGCTGAAGAGGCAGGTGGTTCCATCCCCGTAGAGGTGGGCCGGGTTCCCACGGCCCCGATTGTTACTTTTATGGCGGAGCGGCAGGCAGGTTGAGACCACCTAGGAGAGAGGTGGGCCTGGCCTGGTCGGCGTCATGATTACTTCATGATAACACGCTTAACGAGATCTTGGTATTTGATCTGAGTTGGGTCGTTGACCTTATACGCACTAACCGCCACGTGCAACAAGATATGGGCAACCGGCGTCGTGGTATCAGCTGAAGCCTTCGTGACGTCGGCGACTGAGTGGCGCGCGCCGGATTGGACTGGAACGCCTGGTGTTGTATTAGGGAGGCTAGGTCTGCTTCCGCCCGCCCTCGCAACGCAGGTGTGCAATGGGCGATGGGCCCAGACCCCTGCGCCATAGGATTTAAACCGACGTGCTGACCCCTTTGTTGTGCCTAGGTAGGGCTGCGACGTGTTGATCTTCCAAGGCCGGGCATGACCAAGAAAGTGTGTCCGGCCAAAGGGGATCGAGCGTGTCGGGTAATGTGGTGCACCCCTGCAGGGAAGTTTATCTATTCGAATAGCTGTGATCTTCGGTAACAGGACGACATGGAGTTGTACCTTGACCTTATGACAACTAGAACCGGATACTTAATAAAACACACACTTCCAAGTGCCAGATATAACCCGGTGATCGTTCTCACACAGGGCGACGAGGGGAGGATCGCTGGGTAGGATTATGCTATGCGATGATACTTGGTGAACTTACTATCTACTCTCTTCTAGATGCCAGAAGCGTAGTCTTCGACAGGACTAGCTATCCCCCTCTTATTCTAGCATTCTACAGTTCAGTCCACCGATATTGCCCCTTTACACAGATACCCATGCATATGTAGCATTGATCCTTGCTTGCGAGTACTTTGGATGAGTACTCACGGTTGCTTTTCTCCCGCTTTCCCCTCCTTTCCTTTCTTCCTGGTTGTCGCAACCAAATGCTGGAGCCTAGGAGCCCGACGCCACCGTCGACGATGACTCCTACTACACCGGAGGTCCCTTCTACTACGTGCAAGCCGCTGACGACGACCAGGAGTAGTTTAGGAGGATCCCAGGCAGGAGGCTTGCGCCTCTTTCAACCTGTATCGCAGTTTGTGCTAGCCATCTTTATGGCAACTTGTTACTTATGTCTATACTCAGGTTCTTGCTTCTGCTGACTCGGCTATGATCGAGCACTTGTATTTGGGCCCTCGAGGCCCCTGGCTTGTATTATGATGCTTGTATGACTTATTTTATTTTTAGAGTTGTGTTGTGATATCTTCCTGTGAGTCCCTGATCTTGATCATACACGTTCGTGTGTATGATTAGTGTACGATTGAATCGGGGGCGTCACATGTGCCGTGTAGTTTCCCACACTTGTATTCTTTGAATGTTGTTTTGTCATGAACTGATATGATTTAAACTGCATCTCTATTTTGATTTGGCAAGACAATGCACTGACCACATCACATAGATATATGTTTGTTTGATGCTTTTACTATGTACTACTTTGCAATAGAAGACTTGGTAGTTTAATCTTGTCCACCTTACTACTGAACTGGCTCACCGAAATGAGTTTAATATACTACATGCTAAACATGTTATGTGTGTTCTTCTTTCTTCTTTTAGAATGCTGATAGAATATTGGGGAAGATGAGGAGGACATCAATACCATTGTTACACCCACAGCCCCTGTTGCTATACATACTGGACCAATTACTAGAGCTCGCGCACGCCAATTGAATTATCAGGTACTTTCGTTTCTTGGTAACGATTCTAATGTTCATGAGAATATGATGCTGCCTAAAATTTGATACATTTGTTTTTCTTACAAATGAAGGGCCTAGCTTGGACAAGAAAGATGAACCTTGGAGCAAGTTCAAGCATGGAGATGATGGCATGCGCAAGGGGAACAAGAACGGAGTTACAAGTGATGATTCTAGGACTTTGAAGCCACCATAATGAGTGCATGAAGCCTTGGACGAAATATACAAGATGCCACTTCATAAATTTCGTCCAGAGGCTATTCTAGGTGTTGCGTTACCTTATTTTTGGGCCAAGCCCATGTAATTTCGAAATACTTGATTATAGGCAGTTTTTAGATTATGTATGTGTGGGGAAACAAGAGTTAGGGTTGGTTCCGGACCCCTCTTCCAAGGGCCACGAAATCCCCCCCTCTTTCCTCCATATATATATATAGCCCTTAGGGCATCGTTTAGACTTTGGGTTTTGTTTAGATTAAAGTTTGCCATAGCTGCAACTTCGCGTACTTCGTTTGTGTTCAACGACCAGACATGGCGTCACAGAACCCCACCTTGATCAATAAAGCTTTCCTCTTATATTCGCAATATCCAGATTGCAATCTTAATTTCTTGCTTGTTCTTCGTTTGCCTGCAGGAAACAGACGTTCGTGGTCAGGTTGATCGTGTTGCGGCGTGGTCAATAACCTCTCGGAGTTGGTTTAGCGATTGCTAAGGCGCGACGTCCTCGCACGTTCGTAGTCGGATCGTCAAAGTCGACTTCCTCCAAAATGATAGCCACCATCTCATCAAAAGACGGGACATCTTTGCCTCTATCAGAAGAGTACCTTATTAAGCAATGGTAATGGAAGTAATGCAGATAAGGTTTAGGATAGTGAAACATCCTTGTTGGTCTGCAACAAACCTGATAAAACAGCTAAGGAAAACTATCTTGAAGACTGTGAGACAACCCCAAAGTCCTGTCTTGATGTTGTGTTCGAGTTACTGGTGACTCTTGCTGGCCACAAGCTCTTCGAACTCAATGTCTAAATCAGTTCGGTTTCTTGAGTCTCAACTACAAGTTGAAAGACATCGATCAGCTATGCTGCGACAAGAAGCTGAAGGACTGAGGAAGTCGCTGGAGAATTCAGATGCATACTTTCTGGTGCAACAGCTAGCGTTGGAGGATTTTAGCGCCAAACAGGAGAAAGCTAATAAGCTTGCTAAGCTTATTGCCAACATGGTGGATACCTAGGATAAAGTTTCTTGAGCTCTTCTAAAGTTGTTTCAGTTATGGACTTGTTTTACTACCGCGTTTATTTGCACTGTTGGCCAATTTAGACGCCCAGTGTATGTAATATGCTGCTTTGTTCCCGATATTTGCACTGGTGGCGAACTTTGATGCCTAGTGGATGTAATATGTGTAATAGCTGTAATAGCCTAGCGTAAGTTGCTTGCTTATTTATTTCCTTATTGTCTTGTTTATTTTTTTGTTTGTAGTCACTCTAGTTCTTTTTCCGTGGTTTGCTAGTGGCCACTATAAAATATTTTTTTAAACTAGGCCACAATAACCATGGGCAACATATGGGCAACCTGTTGTAGTGACCATATGGGCCTCCAACGGGACGTAGGAACCATGAGCCTCCTACGGGACATAGGATCCATGGGCCTTCTATGGGCCATAGAATCAACGGGCCTTCTACTGGCCGTATAATGGATTGGCCAAACATGGGCCGTACTATTCGTGGACCAATAACGACCCGCAATATAGGCCGTAAACAGGCTAGCATGGAAATCGTCTGTTTATGGCCCGACCATAACGGGCCATGAATCGGCCGATATGTATAACGGGCTTAATTCTATCGAGAGCATAACAGGTCATTAATGGGCCATATTTGATAACTCTATGAAAACAGCCCAACGGATTAACGGTCCACAAACGGGTCGACTGTAACCATGGGTTGAATTTGGCCCACAAGCGGAACAGGCCAGTAACGGACTGTAAGTAATCGAATGCTGGAAATGAACCCAAGAATAAATGGGGCCTTCGAAGGCCGAAAGATAACACGGGCTGGAAACGGGCCAATGGAACAATGGCCCGTTAATGGGTATAAAGCGATACACTGTTCATTATGGGCAGTTTCACCTCGGGCCGTTAATTGGCTAAGAGTTACAAAGGATCATATGGGCCAAAACACGTCATGGGCCATACATGGGCCAGAAGTTACAACGGGATGGAATCATATTGGACGGCCCAAATGACGCTACTAGGCCTAATTCACATAGGCCATAACAAGCGGTGAGTTAGCGGGATATAAATGGGCTATACGCGAACAAGCCGTTAACAGGCTTTCCGTGGGTCAACCCGCTTCCTTTTGACCAAATCAAATGGACCGGCCTTTTGACCTAATTGGGCCACTGATGGGCCGAGCCACGTGTCAATGTATCATAGGCGCGTCCCGTCCATTCGCTGGATGATATCTGTGCCAACGCAGAGTTGACACATGGTTCTGTCAGCCAATGAGAATATTACGCGTGGAAAATCGCCATTGGTCATTGCTGTTAATGGATTATCAGATCCAAAACCGGACCCGATTGCTTAACGGCAACCCCTTACGGTGGATGCCATGTGTCGGTTACCATTGACGAAAACACTTCCATGACGCGCCATTTATTGTCATGGAAATGGACACTTCTGTGATGATAATTTGATTATTGGCATGGAACACTTCAACGACAGCACGGGTATGACTATCTTGATTCTATCATAAAATCGCCACGGATGTACATGCATGACAGAAAACGTGACCTACTATGACAAACATGGAATTGGGGTTTTTGTAGTGTATGATTTCTAACGACTTAACCTCTACCCTGAGTGTGTTTTCCTTTTTGGTGCTAGATTTCCAACATGATGAAGCGCCAATCCTCATTGAGTCCATACCTCCAATGGGCAAATGATGGCCATGATGGACCACGATGCACCCCACACATGGTACCATCAAGTTGATGAAGTTATAGACCAAGCATCAATTTTTACCTCTTCACCTAAAAAACATGCACGGAGCTCTAAAGGTAACATAGGTGATGGTACTTCACTTGTCCCATTAGTGGACTATCTTACAAATGATTGCTTGCATGATGATGATCACCTTATGGATTCACCACATACTATGTTTTCTACATGCTTAGATATGCCACCCATTTATGATCTATATGATGATGAGCATGTCGAATTACCTAGTTGTGATGGTATGCTCCCTAGGATATCATGTGAAAATTCTATTGGTCACATTGTGTTTGACAATCTATTAAATTTGTAATATGATATGAGTGAGATCTCCCATGTGGCATCATTACCATCTCAACATAGTACCTATGCATATCCAATTAAACTCAATCCCATTTGCACTTATGGCATAGATGACGAGATCATGGTTATTGGTGTTTCTCTTGTGATGATATTGATAAACTCCCTTTGCATAATTTATGCAATTCATCCCATATGCCATGGAAATTATTGTGTGTCGCTCGATTCCATCCCTTGTGTGCACCATATGCATACCATTCATAACAATGCTCTATATATTACTAGTGACGCATAAATACACAATTTGAGTTTACATTATGCTATACATAACAACAAGCCTATCATAATGGATGACATGTTTCTATATCATGCATCTCATTTATTTGTGCATTGGATATTTTGTGCTAACCAACACATGCATGTGCGCATCATAATGGATGATGTGTACATATACCACGCACACACAATTTTTCCTCTGCCTTTGTTTTGTGTAGGTACTTATAAACACTTGTCAACCTCATAATCCCATGATTTGACGAAACAAGCTCTTGAGAGAAACGACGCTTTGGGATACCGTGGATTGTCCTTACCACCGTTCCATTCATGCAAGAACTTCGCGCATTACCTTTACTTGGTTCTCACGCGGCTATGGGCTATATATCACTTGTCACCTTATGCTCATTTTACCATGTTCACTTTGCATGTTATGCTTGCTTCTATGCCTTTGCCATGTAATTGTGACCCTTTCTTACATTTACCCGTGATTCACCATTATACTACTTCTATGTGTATTGGCATGCTTGGTGGAGATCCTTGTTGCTATTACCATGTTTACCTTGTACCTCATGCTATTGTTGATTCTTGTGTTGGGAGAGTTATGATGTTCCATTGCTTTTTGCATACGACTTCTTGCCAATACAATGATGCTATATTACTCATATCTTGTTTTCATGTGGTGATATGTCATGTGCATTATGTATGCTCACTATTTGACCACATGTCATGATTGCCATGATTACCTATAGTATGTTGCATCTTTGCACTACTAGCTTGCATGACTTTTTACTATGATTAGTTTCTTTGTCGCATCACCAATGATAGATAATTGCTCATTGCATTGGGTTGATGACATATATATTCATGCCTCTCACATGATTTATCTTCATCATAATCTCTTGTCTCCATTAGTTGCCTCTCTCATATCCACTTGTAGTAAGTGCAACCATACTATGTGATGTGGAGCATCTTACGATCATCCCCATGTACACTATGACAACTCCCCAAGCCCCAAGTGCCCACATGTTGAGACCTCAAGCATATGCCATTGGACCTAAGGTGAACTCGCTCCTTTCCGAATCTTCCCTTTCCTCATGTAAGACATGGATGCCACCTCAAGCGTGGACCTTGTTCATACTCAGGTACACCCGAGGAGACCATGGAGAACCCAAGGACCAAGGCCAAGCGAACAGCGGCCAGACATCCGGCCTCCACCTACTCAGAGAGCTCCGAAAGCGCCCCCAACAGCCCGGACATCCGGCCTCATGCCCCGGACATCCGGCCCCTTCGCCCAGATATCCAGCCCCGCCTATGTAGAGAGCGTCTGCTTGGGCTGAACTCAGCCCGGACATCCGGCTCTTCGTGAGCCGCCAGACATCCGGCCCCTAGCCCGGACATCTGGCGCCTGTCTCCGCACAGTGAACGGGCGAAGGGCCCATGTATCCCCCCTCTCACTTACCCCTTCATGGGCTAACACCATATATAGACCCTCTCCTCCTCCTAGTTAGGGTTAGCGTTGTGATAGACATGATGAGGATGAGCTCCTACCCACAAAACGCTTGTATTATCGTAGCATGAGTGAGCATGATTTTATTAGTACGGGCGAGCCTCGGTTCCAATATGACTTATTGTTCAGTTAAGGCATAGAGAAGAAATTATTTTTCCTAAACCCGGTTTATTTGATCTTTCCAGGGGCAGGTACATCCTCATGCCCGATGATCTTCATAAATACTAGATTTTGATGAAAGGGGCTATCCCGGCACCAACACTTACCTATCAGAGGGAGCCTCTTCAGCCTCAACACTTTCTTAGATCAGACTATTACGAGCCATGGCCGTGGATCAAGTTAGGCCAAAATCCTAAGCTTGGGGGAGTACGTATTTCTCATTGACATTACGTTCATGTACCACACATTCATTCCAGTCGTCGGTGTTCAGCCTTTTCCATTGTATATCCATGTCGTAGAGGACCTGGGCCCACGGTCTCCATGTCGAGCATTCTTGAAGAGGATGTGCACGCCACAAGCTCAGTAGCACATCAAGTATTCCCTGAAGCCATCCCTTCAGTCACTAGGCCCACTGACTGAAGGTGAGAGCAAGTTTGATTTTTTCTAGAGGTGGAAGTAGGCAGCGGGCATGAGGAATAACTGCATGGCACGCCCAGGGGGTGGGCGCACCATGTGAGCTTGTGGTCCATAGGTGCACCCCCTAGGGTGCGTTCGGTCCCAAAAAATAAATATTTTTGAAAAAATCATACTAAATTTTCAGGACATTCCGAGAACTTTTATTTTCGGGACATTTTTTAATGCACGGATGATTCAGAAAATAGGATAATCATGGCATTATTCCTTATTAAACGAAAAATAACAGAGAGAAAATTATGGGTACGGTAGAGTGTGATTACTAAATTCATCGATCGCATGCCCCTAAAAAAGAATCCTTTAATATGGTTGATTAAGCCTTATTAATGAACTATTTCTGAGTAACATGAAACCAAGGAACTTTCGTATAACACTGGGTTAGCTCAATGGGGATATCCATTTCCCCAACAATATGATTTTGATATTTATTTTTGATAGCCGAAAGAGGAAATTCAAAGCTTCCAATAGTAATTTTCAAAATTCTTTCATTAGAGTTGATACGACTCACTTAGAGTTTTTTATTCAGAAAATATACCGTATGCTCACTACCATTGACATGAAAAGTGACCTTACTTTTTTTGCAATCAATAACAGCCCCTGTAGTATTCACAAAGGCTCTACCAAGGATAATCGACGTGTTGTCGTCCTCGGGCATATCCAGGATAACAAAGTCCGTTAAGATATTAACATTAGCAACAACAACAGGAATAACCTCACAAATACCGATGGGTATAGCAGTTGATTTATCAGCCATTTGCAAAGAGATTTCAGTAGGTGTCAACTTATTCAAATCAAGTTGTCTATATAAAGAGAAAGTCATAACACTAACTCCGGCTCCTAAATCACACAAAGCAGTTTTTAACATAATTTCTTTTGATGGAGCATGGTATAGTGGGTATCCATGGATCTTCTAATTTCTGAGGTATTTTTCTGTCAAAAGAGTAATCTGCAAGCATGGTGACAATATCTTTCATATATTTAGCACGGATGCATTTTCAAGACATCGGTAAAACGGATTTGCAACTACAAAGTTCTAAGCATCTCAACAAAGCGATTAATATCCTCCTCATCCTTATATTTCACAGCCTTAGTAGGGAATAGCATGGGCTTTTGAATCCATGGTTCTCTTTCTTTGCCATGTTTCCTAGCAATAAAATCCCTTTTATCATATCTTTTATGCTTATGTCGGATTTCGGGTTCCGCAGACCCTTGAGAGGTTCGAACTCTGAGGTGCATGCGAAGAACTCGTCCTCCCTAGTCTACCTACTCGCCGATCTCACAGCCTATCTCGAGGAATTGTAAGGAAAAGGGACACAACAGTTTACCCAAGTTCGGGCCTCCTTGCGGTGTAAAACCCTACTCATGCTTTGTGGTGGTTTGACCTCGAGGGGCTGAGGATGAACTAGTACAGTGCGGGAACAACCTCAGGAGGAGGTGTGTTCTTGTGCTCGAGTGAGCTGGGGCTGTGAGGATGGAATGGATCCGATCCGTCCGAGGGGTGTGGTCTCTCCACGGTGGTGGTGGTGGTGCTCTACTTACAGTGGCCTTGGTCCTCTTACCAAATGAAGGAGGGAAGGGATCCCACAACGGTCAAATTTGAAGGGAGACAACTAGTACATATTATCCTGACAAAAGTAGTCTTCGCCTGCAAAATCCTCTGGTCGTGACGCCACGGTGGGCTCGGCGATGACCTCCGTCCTGTCGTCCTGGCTGTCTTGGTCTTGTTGCATGAGAATGGAAACCTTTGGTTGATTCCTCAGGAATCCGCGACCGCACTTGCCTCTTTAACACCAAAGCAGAAATTGCTGCAATGTGCCCACTGGCGCCCGCCTGGCCTTGGTCGTCATGGCTCACGTCATCCGAACCTCGTGAGGTGGGGCTTGCATAGAAATCTCCGCTCCTCGGGAGAGACCCAGAGGAGGCCGCTCCTGCTGGAGGTCTTGGTGTTGTCTGCCTTGCGAGGCTTGGCCCCTCGCGAGGGTCTTGAGTTGTTGATGCTGATATTGGGTCGTACCAGGCCGCCGATGGAGCCACGCCATGGGCCGCAGGCAGGTAAGTCTGGGTACCCCTATTACCAAAATGCCGACAGTAGCCCTTGGGCCCAAGGCGCGCTTGGACTTGGCTTCGAGGCGAAGCCAAAGGGCAAGTGCGGAGCACCGCGGGCCCTAACTGCCTGTGGCCTTGGTCGACGCATGGCGATTGATGGGACGTGGGCGTCTCTGCTTCCCCACGCTGCCTCGGTTGCTTGGATCATGGAGAGAAAAACCATCATTGCTTGGATCATGGAGGCCGGCGGTTGTCTTTGCTCTGGCTATAAATGAGGGGAGGGGCAAAGCCCCCCTCGCTCATCTCCATCTTCTTGCTACCCGCTCCTTCTTCTTCTTCTTCTTCTTCTTCTTCTTTGTCTTGCCGTCTTGCTGCAACATCCATGGCGCCGATCAGGTGATTCTCTGTGGCAGAGAAGGGAAAAACCCCTCGGGAGGATCCGGGGACACTCTCGCCGAAGAAGAGGTTCGGCCGCCCTCACGACGCCGGTGAAAGGAAAGAGGTGATGCGGCCTTGGTATGAGAGGCCTCCGCCTGGCTTCCCACTCCCTCTGTACGCCCGCGTGCTGGGCTCTAGATAGGGCGGCAATGCCCAGCATCACGCAGGCCGGGGTCACGATGGACAGGCCGAGGCTGTGCGGCCAGTCGGCCCGCGAACCCACGCCGAGGGCACCTCGCGTGAGTTCTTGGTGTGGGCAGCAATGCCGCCACGCACGTGGGTCCGGTTCCCGAGGTTCTTTGCCGAGGAAATGCCGCCGAGAGGGCCGCTTGAGCTGTGGCCGCAGCACGCCGGGTGCTGCAGCCTAGCCACAGTGGTGGAGGTCGAGGTCATGCCCCCAGGCGACATCTTCATGACCCGAGGATGGGGCGAGGTCGCCCGCACTTACCGTCCAGAGGGGGCCCTTGCCATCCACTTCGAGTACGATGGCACCTCCACGTTGTTCTTCAAGGTCTTCGACGAGGAGGGCCAGAATCTGGAGTGCTGCCCCAGGTGAAGCAGTCCGTGTAGTGCGGCCACGGGCGCCGAGCCCGCCTCCGGCCTCGCCGGCACCTCCTCCAGCAGCAGCGACGACTCCTGGGAATCCAACGACTCTCCCGAGCCCAGCGATTCTCCGGAGTCCAGCGACGACAGCTACGTGCCGCTGAGCTCTCGCCGTGCCCGGACTGCAGCTGCTGCGTCCGCTCGGCTTTGTCGGTGATGCCTAGCGGCCAGGGTCCTTCGAAGTTTCCTTCTATTGTTTCCCTGCGCAGAATTGTGACAAACCTCGTGGGGGTATGTAAAAAACTATAATGCTTTTGCTCCAATGTTTATTATTCCTAGTATGATGTTGCAGCCATGTGTCTCGCTTCGGCATGGTTCCCCCTTTACGTTCTCGCGGTAGCTTAGTGCTCTACGCCGACAGGTCCCAGTCCCGAGGCAGGCTTCAGCCGTCGCTGGTATGCCAGGTCGCGATGCCGTGGTCAAGGCCAGGAGGTGAGCGGCCCAAGGTCCGGTAAGAGCTCCTGAGGCGCGATGCTCAAGAGATCCCCTTGGGCGTGCAAGCAGCTCCCTGGAGGCCGAAAAGGGAAGTGGCATTGCTGGAGCGAGATTGCGCGAGTCGAACTACCGGACGATGAGGTTCACGCTGATATGTATGGGTGACTTATCTTAGTAAGCATGAGGTGATTCCTTTGCGCAGCGCCTGATTGTGCCTTAGTAGTGATGCTTCCAGGTAGGGCTCACATCGACCTCCCTTTCTCCCCGCTCATCTAAGTGCTCTACGTCCTCGGGTCCTGGCCCTCGAGCAAGGCTCAGCCGTCGCTGGTATGCCAGGTCACGATGCTGTGGTCAAGGCCAGCGGGTGAGGGCTGGAGAGCCAGTAGGAGCTCCTGATGTGCGATGCTCAGGAGCCCCCCTTTAACATGCAAGCGAATTGCGTGAAAAAGGGGCGGCTGGCGGGGCCGCCCGTAGTTAAGCTCTAGGGATTCCTGCGGGTTAGTCCGAGTGGAGAATATCACTCATAATCGCGCTTGCTGTCCTGCCACTGATCCTTCCGCAAGACGATGAAGGCACTGAGGATCTGGTGAGGTGACGTGCGCGGGGCAGGCCGTGAGCCAGAGCTCGATCTCTCAGATTAGTCAGCATTGCAGGGATGGACCCAAGCACAAGCGTCGTGCCAGCATGTGTAGCCCTCATTGGGGGATGAGCAAGAGGCTTGTCAGTAATGCGGGAGGCCGCAAAGGGCGATAAAACACCAGGAAAGCAGGTGATAACATAAATCAACCCATGAGAGCGTAGAGCTAGTTCTGATAGATGCAACACGATACATGCCGCAGGGACGGACCCACGTGGCTTGGGGATAATGCAGCTCGAGGGGCGCCCCAACTCAACATAGTAGAAAATGTCACCTGGCACCATTGCTAAAGAGATGTTGCACTAGCTGAAGATGCTTGCTGCAGGAGTCACTCCTCATGAGCCGCCCAGGTCCTGAACCGAGGGAGGCTCTGGGGGCCCGGGGGGCTCACGAGGATCCGTTACAACCTCCGACAGGATCGCCTGGTTCTTGACCTCATGAGCCGGCAGGGCGCTCCACATGTGGCACTGGAATGTAGCAGCCGCGTTCGACAAGCCAAAAGGCATGCGAACGTAGCTGTGAGGGGGGCCCTCGCACCGGCCAACGTGGGACGGCCAGAAGAGCTCCTGAGATGCGGCCCTATTGACCTTGGAATGTTAACGCAGGCGTGCAGCTCGCTGTCCTCGCCGGGGCAAGGAGCTGCGCCGGGTGGTGGGCAATGGTCTCCTCGCATCTTGTCTCCTGAAGCTCCTCGATTGCCTTGGTGATGAATTCTTGAGCAGCTGGCGCCTCGCGCCTTGTGCCCTCCTAGTGGAAGCGCGCATTAAAGCACGCCTCCACATGGTGCCCGAGCGCCTCCCTCGTGATGTTGGCCAGGTCAGAGCCCCTCTAGAGGAGAGCCCCCGAGCCTAGCCCGAGAGGGGAGTCGGGCGCGCCTTCCTATGCGAGAGAGGGAGGCGCCCGTCGGTGGGCGCAGGTCCTGAGGTGGTGCCGTTGGACACCCCACTCTCCTGAGGTCCTTGGCGGAGCAACTGCTTCTTCTTACTGGGGACAGCCTCAGGAGGGTAGACGGCACCTTCGTCGTCTGAGTTCTAGACCGCCGCTGCCTGGTAGGCATGCTCGAGAGAGCACACCGCGTCATTCTCCTCGCAGGCAACAATGATGACACCGCAGCTCCTTGGCATCTTGAGAACATTGTAACCATGATGAGTCACTGCCAGGGCTGGATACCCAAGGATGGCATTGTATGGAAGGCGAATGTGGGCGACGTCGAAGTCAATGAGCTCAGTGTGGTAGTTGTTGCGCTTGCCGAAGGTGACAGGGAGGCGGATCTGCCCTATCGGGGTGGTGGAGCCGTCGGTCACTCCTGAGAAAGGCTTGGTAGGCTGCAGCTGGTCATAGCGCACCTAGAGTCAGTCAAACGTCTCGATGGAGAGAACATTGAGCCCCGCACCGCCATCGATGAGAGTCTTGGTGATGAGCACGTTGCTGATGGTAGGCGAGCAGAGCATCGGGAGAGCACCGGCAGTTGCCCCACACTTGAGCTGGTCGGATGAGCTGAAGGTGATGGTGCACTTGGACCACCTGAGTGGACGTGTTGCCTCAAGCTTGGGGAGGGGCCTGAGCGCCGTCCAGGATGCAAGCGAAGGCACGAGGCTCTTGGAAGCCGACAAGCCCTCATCCTGGTGGTGGTCGTCATTCCTTCTTGGTGGTGGGGGCAGCGGAGGAAGGCCAGCGTTGCCCTGAGGATGGTCCTCACGAGGCTGGTTCCTCCAGGGGCCCTCGCCAGGCTGGCCCTGCCAGCCGTCCTCGCGAGGCTGATCGCGCCACTCCTGGTGGGGGTCGCGGTCGTCCCAGCGTCCTCCACCTCGGCCTCCTCTGCGGGCGTAACCTCGATCATTGTGCTCCGGGCGACAACCAAGGCGCCCATCGCGGATGGCCCTGAGCTCCTGGCAGTCATTGGTGTTGTGGCTGTGCACGTTGTGGAAGACGCAGAACGGGCAGCTGCCCTTGGATGACTCCGGGTGCTCGCAGCCATGCTTCATCTCTGGTTCGGCCGCGAGCACGACCAGTCCCTTGCGCTTCACGTCCATGACTTTGGCCTTCTTGTCTTCTGGGTCAGCACCCGGGAGCTCCAGGAGGGAGAGGCGACCTTACTCAGCTCTCGCACACTTGGTTGCCATGTTGAACATCTCCAGGCCCGTGCACAGGTCCTCATGTACGGCGAGCTCCTCCTTCATCTTGACGTCACGGACGCCATCAGTGAACGCCGAGATGATGGCCTCATCCGACACCTTGGGGATCTTGAGGCGAACACTACTGAAGCGCTGGATGTACTTCTGCAAGGTCTCTCCTGGCTACTGCCTGATGCGTCGCAAGTCACCCGCAGCCGGCGGGCGGTCGCGAGTGCCCTAGAAGTTGGCGATGAAGCGCTCTCGCATTTCGTCCCAGGAGGAGATCGATCCCGTGGGCAGGTTCAGGAGCCACGAGCGTGCACCATCCTTGAGGGCCATGGGAAACCAGTTCGCCATAACCTTCTCTTCGCCGTTGGCCGCCTCAATGCTCAGCTCGTAGAGCTGCAGGAACTCGGCAAGGTCGGGGGTGCCATTGTAGCGTGGAGGCAGGTCAGGCTTGAACTTCCCCGGCCAGACGACGATGCGTAGCTCTGGAGTGAAGGCGCAGCAGCCCGCTGTGGTCACGGGAGCCCGTCGTGGACGTGGAGCCTGATCTTGGCGCTCGCGCGCCACCACCGCAGGCGGCGTGCGGTCTTGACATGGCAGTGCTGGGAGTGTACGAGCATCTTCTTGCGGTCGCTGGACCACCTGGCAGCTTTCCTCTTCACGCGCCGGCGCCCTGCGCGGTGGGTCGTGCGGCGGGGCCTCCTGCCTTGGCCCAAGAGGGGCGTCTTGACGGCGAGGTGGAGTTGGTGCTCTGTGGTCCACGTCACCCACGGCGGGCGGCGGGCGAGGCAGCGAGTGAGACGGTGCAGGAGAATCCCCGGCGACGCTGACAAGCTCAGCGATGCGGTCCAGCCAGTTTTCGTAGAGGTCGTCGACGGGGCGGTAACGCAGGAGCTCGCGCGCCATGAGCAACGCACCCTGCACATTCGGTGGCCTGCGGCGAGCATGAGACGACAAACCAGCCGGAGTCAGCGACGGGGTGGCGGTGCGCCCATCCCGCTGCAAAGAACGATGCAGCGACGAAGCTTGCTGCTCATGCCCCGCGGGGTCGGTGGCGGCGTTTGCCACTGTAGACGTGGGACGGCGAGGTCAGCCGTCACCCGCCGGCGCTGTCTGAGCGACGCGGGGGGCGTGGGCAGCCCGACGCTCAGCACGAGCTCGACGAGCGTCAGCCATGGAAGCGGTGGAGCGATGGCGGATCGACAAGCGGAAGAGAGGCTCCGACGCACCCCAACCTGGTGCGCCAAATGTTGGATTTCTTGTTCTGCATACCCTTGAGAGGTTCAAACTCTGGGGTGCGTGCGAAGAACTCGTCCTTCCTAGTCTTCCTACTCGCCAAGCTCACAGCCTAGCTCGACGAACTATAAGGAAAAGGGACACAATAGTTTACCCATGTTCGGGCCACCTTGCGGTGTAAAACCCTACTCCTGCTTTGTGGTGGATTGGCCTCGAGGGGCTGAGGATGAACTAGTACAGTGCGGGAACAACCTCAGGAGGAGGTGTGTCCTTGTGCTCGAGTGAGCTAGGGGTGTGAGGATGGAATGGATCTGATCCGTCCGGGGGGTGTGGTCTCGGTACGGTGGTGGTGCTGCTCTACTTATAGTGGCCTTGGTCCTCTTCCCAAATGAAAGCGGGAAGGGATCCCACAACGGCCAAATTCGAAGGGAGACAACTAGTACATGTTATCCTGACAAAAGTAGTCTTCACCTGCAAAAGCCTATGGTCGTGACGCCGCGGTGGGCTCGGCGATGACCTCCGTCCTACTGTCCTGGCGGTCTTGGTCTTCTTGCATGAGAATGGAGACTTTTGGCTGATTCCTCGGGACCCCGCGCCTGCGTTTGCCTCTTTAGCGCCAAAGAGGAAATTGTTGCACTGCGCTCGTTGGCGCCCGCTGGCCTTGGTCCTCATGGCTCACGTCATCCAAACCTCACGAGGTGGGGCTTGCATAGAAATCTCCGCTTCTCAGGAGCCAGCCTGAGGAGGCCGCTCATGCTGGAGGTCTTGGTGTCGTCCGCCTCGCGAGGCTTGGCCCCTCGCGAGGGTCTTGAGTTGTTGATGCTGACGCTGGGCCGTACCAGGCCATCGATCGAGCCATGCCGTGGGCCGCAGGCAGGCAAGTCTAGGTGGGCTATCAAGATCAACTGCAGGTTCTATTTCCACATTGTTAACATATTCTTTATCATTGTTTGGCTGAACAACAACGTATTCATTATTAACATCAGCATTATCATTATCACTAGGTGGATGTTCATTACCAAATTGTGTCTCAGCATAAAAAGTAGAAACATTATTAGGGTTTTCAGAAGGTTTTTCTATAAGAAGTTCACTAGAAGCCTACAAAGTTCTATCCCTCTTCTTCTTTTTCTTCCTCTGAGGTGAACTAGGTGCATCATTATTAATTCTCTAAGAATCTTGCTTAATTCTTTTAGGATGACCTTCAGAATATAGAGGATCTTGACTCATGTTACCACATCTAGTTACTACTCTAACAACACGATCATTCATTTTATTATTTATCTAATTAAGCAATGCATTTTCTGACTTAGAGGCCTATTCTAATTGCGTATGAACCATTGATGTATGTTTATGTCAGCCTTTAACATCATTCGTATTTCTAAACATCAAATCACTCAACCGTTCAATCATGATGGAATTACGTTTCAGTTGATTGCTTACATATCTATTGAAGTTCTCTTCGTTCACAACAAAGTTATAAAATTCATCCAAGCACTGACTAGGAGATTTATTATATGGAATATCACCCTAATCAAATCTATAAAGAGAATTTACCTCTACTACCTGTGTCGAAATATAAAGTCCATGTATCTCTTCAATAGGTGGTAAATTCTTAATATCTTCGGATTTAATACCTTTTTATTTGCTTCTTGCATATCTTCTGGACTGAGGAATAGAATACCTCTCTTCTTCGGAGTTGGTTTGGGTGGTGGCTCAGGAAGTGTCCAATCATCGGCACTTCTCAATATATTATTTAATAGTTCTTCAGCCAGTTCAATTGTTCATAACCAGCACAACTATATAGGTAGTCCCTATCGGCATTAGTTAGTCCGTTGTAAAATATAATAAATATTTCATGTTTCTTAAGCGGATGATTAGGTAAAGCATTATGTAATTGGAGAATCCTCCTCCAAGCTTGAGGGAGATGCTCTTCCTCAGATTGCACAAAGTTATATATTTCATGTATGGCAGCTTGTTTCTTATGAGCAGGAAAATATTTTTCAGAGAAGTAATATATCATATCCTGAGGACTACGCACACAACCAGGAGCAAGAGTATTGAACCATTCTTTAGCATCACCCTTTAATTAGAAAGGAAATAACTTAAGGATATAGTAAAACAATTTTTTTTCTCATGAGCAAACTGGGTAGCTATATATTTTAATTTCGTAAGGTGCGTGATGAGGACATGAATACCTTGGATATGACCAAAAATATTGCATACATGCATATTTGTCAGGTGATTTCTAGTGCAAACTATTCAATAATCTATTTATGTTATCCAGAACAAAAATACTTCACACACTTTGTGTTTTGTCTAATTGCAGGTGTACAGGAAATTTGTACAAACCACATATGAAGATAAGGGAAAAAGGAGAAGTTCAGGTTCTGTTAAAAAAGCCCTCTCACATCACTTTTGGGCCGAGAGAAGATAGAGTCCAAGTCTCTCACGTTCTGGATTCAGATTCGGACTGCACAGACATACGTGACTCAAAACACCAACAACTTTTTCATACGGACTCCAAATTTGGTGATTCTTTTTTTGTTGGAAAGAAGATTTCGTGCTCTTTCCAACCCAATTAGATTCACCTTCAAATTCGTCAGGAGCATTGAGATATAGACGAAACAATATGATGCAGCAGCAGAATCCAAGTCAAACAACAAGTCCAAAGGTGTTGCATCACCTCCACTTGGGCCCATGGGCCTTGTACAACCTAGGGTTAGTTTAGGTTGTCTTGGGGTGTCCTTCCACCTCCTTAGCCGCTATCCCTTGCCCCTATATATGTAGATCTATCTAGTAGCTTTTTGCTTGAGTTTTTGTTTAGATTAAAGTTCGCCATAGCTGCAACTTCGCGCACTTCATTTGTGTTCAACGACTAGACAAAGGCGTCACAGAACCACACCTTGATCAATAAAGTTTTCCTCTTGTATTCGCAATATCCAGATTGCAATCTTAGTTTCTTGCTTGTTCTTTGTTTTCCTGCTGAAAACAGACCTTCGTGGTCAGGTTGATCATGCTCCGGCGTGGTTAATAACCTCTCGGAGTTGGTTTAGCGATTGCTAGGGCGCGACGTCCTCGCACTTTCGTAGTCGGATCGTCAAAGTCGACTTCCTCCAAAACGATAGCCACCATCTCATCGAAAGACGGGACACCTCTGCCTCTACCAAGTGGTATCAGTTTTTAGGTTGCTCGGTGAGAATTTCCAGTTATCCCTAGATTAGATTTATTTTCTTACCTATTGTCCAAGAAAAAGCCACAAAAAAAAGTTAGATCTATTCATCCTTTGTCCTAGCGAGTTTGAGCCTTTGCAATTTTCTTTTCATTATTTGCATTACTGAATTATCGGTTACATCGACGTGTCGAGTTGCTGGTCTTAGTGTCTAGGTCCTTTAGAGTTTCGAGTTCTGTTCATATTAGTCACGTCGCCGCTGCATCGTTATCCCTTCCGCTGTCCACCACACCATCCATCAATTTCCACCACGTGCTACCCATAGTTCATTGTCACAATCATAGTTGAGGTCATTCACATCTTCGCTTGATCCAATCTGCATCTTATCTAGTTTGTCTTGGAGAGAGGGAGTGAAAAAAAAGGCAGAGAGAAAAAAAAGAAAGAGAAAAAAGTTAGAGAAAGAAAAAGAAAAAAAGTAAATTTTGGATCTATCTAGAATCAATCTCGTACCTAATTCGGATTGGAATCTGTTTTGCATAGTGTTCAGTAAAACAGGCATATCTTTTTCATACGAAGTCCATTTTGGCTCCACAAGTACTCAAATTAAAGCTAGTGACGAGACGCATCTGAATAGTTGCAAAAGCTAGTTCAATATTTGGCATCTCAAAATTGGCTTCTAAATAGGTCGTTTTGCCCTCCGAAGTTCGCGCATACATTTTGTTCCAGTTTTTCAGGACAGTTTTAGTATTCTTTGACTCATATCAATTCGGAATTGAGTGATTCTTTTTGCATTGGAAAACTTGAGTCAGTAGAATTCTTTGAAAAAAGTTATCAGAAAATTGGCTAAACTTTTCTAGAGAAAAGTTGGAGAGAAAGTTGTTTGTATATCCTGCTTGGCAGTTGTTTTTCATCATTATCTTTACTGCCATTGTGATCTTCACTTACATCTTGTTGTTCAGAGCTACTTACTATCCTTCATTGATGCTAGTTGTGCTACGCCGAGACCTAATTAATGTTCTAGGCTCGCATCTCTAGTCCGGTCTAGCTTAGGACCAACACAGTACCGTCGTTGAGCGTTTATTCAACATTGCATCTCTGAATTGATTATTGCTAATCTTTTGCTACCATATATTTAAGCCTTCCAAGCTCCACATATTTCTACACCGTCTATACGTACGTTCCCCTAGTAATCTCTTTACTCAATCTTCGGAGTTATTTGACACCGCTGGTTGCCTGTCACCACCTGCTGCTTGGTAAGAACTTGTAAGATATTGATATTTGCTTTACTGTGAGCGCTTTACCATCACATCCTAGTAGTTCATAGGAACATTATTATTGAATTTTGTTTCTTGTTTCTACTAATCATGACATGATCTAGAGTCAATTCATGGGGTTTGTTGATCGTGGGAGACGTGCCATCACCAATGCAAATACCACAACCGTCACGAGAGGTGCACAAGCATCCAAATGCACATGATCAGGTTAATGTTTCTATACCACCATTTAATGGCCGTTTTAGACCAGCTTTATATATTGAATGGGAGTTTGACATAAATAATATATTTGCTTCCAATAATTTTGATGAACGTAAAAAAGTTAAGGTTGCGGTTGGTTCTTTCACTGGTTATGCTATAGTTTGGTGGAGTGAATATTGTCGGTTACACCCTAATGATATACCTACTACTTGGGATGATTTGAAACTTGCCATGCGACATACATTTGTTCCCGCTTATTATACTCGTGACATGATTTCAAAGTTGCAACATTTAAAACAAGGTAGTGACACCGTAATGAAATATTATGATACTTTACAAACTACCTTGCTGCATTCCTCATTAGAAGAAAGTGAAGAAGATTTTATGGATTGATTTTGGGAGGATTAAATCGTGACATTCAGGAGATACTAATTCATGAAGAGTGTTATCCTATGGACCATTTATTTCATCTTGCTTGCAAAGATGAACAGGAAATAAAATGACGTGTTGCCCACAAGGAGAACAAGCGCGAGATGCACATTCCAAGAGTTGATATGGTTGTCCCTTCAACTACTAGGCATACTATGACAACCACATCCGTTGTTGTGAGGACTACATCACCTCCACCATGTGACACATCATCACCGAGAGTGCCTACATCATCTGAGTTGATCATAAGAGGTAATGACAAAGGTACTAATCTTCCACCTCCACATGAGTATGATGAATGTCTTGTCAATTTAAATGCACCATGCGGTGAGCTACCCACTACTTTGATCACACCAGCTATTTTGGAGGACTATGTTGATGATTTGACTTTGCCATGTGATCAAACAATTTTGAGTGAACCCATTGAATTAACAATCGATGCAAAAGAATCAAGTGAATCAGGGAATAAATCAGATTTGGATCAAATACGTTTGAAAATAATTGTGCCAATGTTTAATAATTTTGATATGACCTCTAATCTTGGTGATGGTTCATCAATGTTGGGATGGTTTAATGATAAGCATTGTCAATCTTTTGGTATGAATAAGAGCTTCACTTATATATGCAAACTGAGTTGCAATATTTTCATGCCTTTGACTTCTTATGATAATATATTGGCTTTATATTTCACGATTTTTGAAGGGTGCTCTTGTATAACTGTGTCACATGTGCACCAAATGAGATTAGTAAAAACGGATGACATATACATATACAACGTGTACACCTTGTCTCTTTTGTTAGCCAGATTTCAGATTAAGCAATGCCGAGGACGGCTTTGTTTTCAAGAAGGGGAGGATGATGAGGACATGATACCTTGGATACGACCAAAAATATTGCATACATGCATATTTGTCAGGTAATTTCTAGTGCAAACTATTTAATAATCTATTTATGTTATCCAGAACAAAAATACTTCACACACTTTTGTGTTTTCTCTAATTGCAGGTGTACGGGACATTTGTACAATGCACATAAGAAGATAAGGGAAAAGGAGTAGTTTAGGTTCTGTTAAAAAAGTCCTCCCACGTCACTTTTGGGCCAAGAGAAGATAGAGTCCAAGTCTCTCACGTTCTGAATTCAGATTCGGACTGCACAGACACACGTGACTCAAAACGCCAACAACTTTTTCATACAGACTCCGAATTGGCCGATTCTTTTTTTGTTGGAAAGTAGATTTCGTGCTCTTTCGAATCCAATTGCATTCACCTTCAAATTTGTCCGGAACATTGAGATATCGACGAAAAAATCTGACACTCCAGAAGAATCCGAGTCAAACAACAAGTCCAAAGGTGTTGCATCACCTCCACTTGTGCCCATGGGCCTTGTACGACCTAGGGTTAGTTTTAAGCTGCCTTGGGATGTCCTTCCACCTCCTTGTCTGCCACCCCTTGCTCCTATATAAGTAGATCCATCTAGTAGCTTTTTGCTAGGGTTTTGTTTAGATTAAAATTTTCCATAGTTGTAACTTCGCATACTTCGTTTGTGTTCAACGAACTGACAAACGCGTCATAGAACCCCACCTTGATCAATAAAGTTTCCTCTTATATTCACAATATCCAGATTGCAATCTTAGTTGCTTGCTTGTTCTTCATTTGCCTGCAGGAAACAGACCTTCCTGGTCAGGTTGATTGTGCTCCGGCGTGGTCAATAACCTCTCGGAGTTGGTTTAGCGATTAATAAGGCGCGACGTCCTCGCAGGTTCGTAGTCGGATCGTCAAAGTAGACTTCCTCCAAAATGATAGCCACCATGTCATCGAAAGACGGGACACCTTTGCCTCTATCAGTGCGCCACAAAAGTTTCAGATTCGTAACCATGAAAAGGATCGGATTCTAAAAAATTAATTAATTAAGGATCAACAGAGAATTCATAATCCTTATCAATAACAAAGATAGGAGAAGTAGCAAACTTAGGATCATATTTCATTCTCTCTATAATAGCTTTTCCTTCAGCTTACTTAGTAATTTTTAAGATCATCTCTATCATTACAAGCAAGAAATTCTCTAGCAATCTCCCATTCCATAACAAAACCCTCACGTACTTTAGGCATTTAATATCTATTAGGAGAGCTAGGAATAGCAGGTGAATCATAATTTTATCAGTTTCAGCATCCTCATGTTATTTATCTTTAGCAATTTTTTCATCAAGAACACCTACTGGCACATGTTCGTCAAGCAAAGTACTAACATCATCACAAGTTTCGTTTATAATAGAAGTAGCATAATCAATTACTTGCGACATATAAGATTGAATAGGAGGTGGTGGTGTCACAAGTCTACTTAGAACAGAATGTGAATCAAGTACAGAGTGTGATGGCAGTTCCTTTCCTCCCCTCATCTTAGAGGGTACGATCTTGGTTTTAGCGTATTTCAGATTCTTCATAATGATAAGCACATGTATAAATCCCAAGTGAACTCAATTAATAAAGTTACGCTCCCCAGCAATGACGCTAGAGAAAGGTCTTGAGAACCCACAAGTATAGGGGATTGCAACAGTCTTCGAGGGTAGTATTTCACCTAAATTTATTGATTTGATGCAAGGGGAGCCAAAGAATATTTATGAGCCTTAGCAGTTGAGCTGTTAATTCAACCACACCAGGAAAATAGTATCTCTACAGTAAAGTGTTTAGTAGCACAATAGTTTGATGGTTTTGGTAGTAGCAACTGTAACAAAAACATTGACAGTAGCAGCAGCAATAGTAACTTAGCACAACCTAGAGCGATACACAATAGCTCCAATTCATTATTTCAATGTAGGCATGTGATGACTAATACGCAACCTTCTTCTTGTAGACTCGTGTTGGGCCTCCAAGCGCAGAGTTTTTGATGTAGGGTGGAACCCTAGAGGGCCGATCTTTCACGAAAGGAGCGGATCCCAACGAAAAACGCAAAGAACACGAGGGGAAACAGGAGGGAAAACACGAGAGAATCACTCAAACCAACAAGATGCGATTACACATGTGCTAGATCCTCGAAACACGAAGAGATACATGATCCACGATCAACAAGGGACGATACATAGGGTAACTGGTTCTTCTCCGTGAGGAGGTCTTGATGGGGGCCACCCGAGAGGGGTTCTTGAATCTAACATGTATCTTCTCCGAAGAGGGGCCGCGGTCTCTCTCGAGGAGTAGATCCGTATGGATGAGCGAGGCTCTATCTCACAAATGAGCTATCACAATGCTAACCCTAACTAGGAGGAGGTGGAGGAGTATATATAGTCTAGGTCCACAAAGGGGGTAAGTGGGAGAGGGATACAAGGGCCTCGGGCCCAAAACTCTGCACCGACAGGTACCGGACGTCCGCTGGGGACCGGTCGTCCGGTGGCTCGTGGGCTTCCGGACGTCCGGTGCTCGTCGGACTTATGCTATTTCCATTCTATGAAGGTGGCGCCGGACGTCCGGTGGCTTCGGATTTCCGCTAATTTCGGCTCGGGTGCGGTGGCGCCGGATGTCCGGTCCTGGTCGGTCGTCCGCTGGCTGGGAGGTGAGATCGGTCATCCGGTATTTGCCGGACGTCCGCTCGCTGTAGCATGCGTAGGCTGGGACTTGGGCAGGTAGGACTTCAGGCGACGGACGCCCAGTCCTGACGGGTCATCCGGTGGCTGTAGCTTTCGTGGCAGCTCTTCTCCTTGTCCTTCGCACTTGGTGCCCTCGCCATCTTGTTCATTGGATGTAGGTGATCCGTGGCTTTACTCCAAGTACCTAGTCACACATAGTGTTTCCTCTTGAGGTAGCAGCCATGTCTCATGTATAGAAAGTGGTAGTTCGAAAAGGAGCGAGTTCACCTTATCTTCGATACCCTTTGCTCGGGCTCTTGTCATTGGTCCAAGTGGGTGATGTAGGTAGGTCCATGGGGATGACCTTGGGATGCTCCACATCATCTCCCTCTCCCTTGGGAAAGATCCGACCTCGGATCGAATTCTTCATCACCATGGTAGGGCGAAAGATCGTTGACGTTGAAGACGTCGCTCACGTTGTACTTGTCGAGCGGGAGGTTGATCTTGTAAGCGTTGTTGTTGTAGCGTGCTAGCACCTTGAAGGGTCCATCGGCTCGTGGTAGAAGTTTGGACTTGCGTTCGTTCATGAAGCTTTCCTTGCGAAGGTGTAGCCACACAAGATCTCCAATGTTGAATATCATGTGATGCGGAGCATCACAAGGTCATCCCCATGGACCTACCGTCTTCTCATCAAGTGCCTAGTGGACCCATGACTCGATCATGTGCAAGAGCTCTCGAGACCGAGGTGACATCTCTCCTCTCACAATTCCACTTCGATGACCATGAGACATGGCTACTACCTCAAACAGAGACATTGTGCATACTCAGGTATCAAGGAGTTAGCCATGGAGACGCCAAGGACCAAGGAGAATCCGAAGAGGAAGATGGACGTGAAGACAGAGAAGGAAAAGGGCTAAGTCAGCAGAAGCCCGGGCGATCCGAACCGCAATCCGGACGATACGGCCTCAGCCCAGATGATCCGGACCCCGGCCCGGACGATCCGGCTAAGATGCCCAACGACACCCGAAGCTTCAACATGAAGCCGGATCATCCGGACCCAGGCCGGATCATCCGGCCACACAAGGACGTCCGGACCAGGACCCGGACATCTGGCCCCTCCGAGTTGCTCCAACACTGCCGGATCATCCGAACACCGACCCGGATCATCCGGACCCCCGAAGCCCGGATCATCCGGCCACCGCCTGCGTGCATGACTTGGGCCGAGGCCCGTGTACCCGTTTCATCCCCTCACTTACCCCTTCGCCCCTTGGGCTATAAATAGACCCCCTCCTCCCCATTTTTAGGGTTAGCAAAGTAGTAGCTCATATGTGAGGATAGCTTTTGCTCATCCATACAGATCGTCTCCTCGAGAGTGACCGCGGCCCCTCTACGGAGAAGACCCCCTTCGATTCAAGACCCCCTCTTGGGTGGCCCCATCAAGACCTCCTTACGGAGAAGAACCGGTTACCTTTGTATCGTCCTTTGTTGGATTTTGATCTTGTATCTTACCTTTGTGTTCATCGATCTAGCGCATGTGTGATCTATTCTTGTTGGTTGAGTGATATCTCTCGTGTTCCCCTCGTGTTTCCCTCGTGTTTTCCCTCGTGTTCATCACGTTCTTCATAGGGATCTGCTCCTTTCGTGAAAGATCGGCCATCTAGTGTTCCACCCTACATCATCTTGGTATCGTGAGCCACGTTGATCATGATTTCGGAGCCTCCCCTCTTCGTTTTCTAGCTTGATTTTGTTGTTTTTCGTCCTAATCCGAAAATCCCCACAAAAATAACCCAAATATTTTTCTTCTGATTTGTGAGTTTTGATGATGTTTTGTTGGTTTTGATCCGTGTGTTTGTTTTGTTGCAAGTGGATCTAGCCTTCCACCACCATCTCCACCTCGCAATCCCTCCAAAATCCGCGAAATCCCCGAATTTGTGGCCGTTTTCGAGTTCATCCCGAGTCATCCCCGAGCGAGTTTGACCCGCCCGGATCATCCGGCTGTTGACCCGGATCATCCGGATCCGACCGGATCATCCGGCTCCTGGCCCAGATCATCCGGCTTCCCCTGACCAAACTGCATTTCGTGCAGTTTTTGACGACCGCCGCCTACGCCTCCGCATACCCACTTCGACCACCACCACCTAACTTCCGCAAACCCCCTCCGCAAACCTTTCCAATACCCCAAACCATACCACCAATTGACCGCTACCTACTCCGACACTTTTTGTCGCACTTGGTTTTGATAATTTGAGTTGTGGCTCACTGTTTCCTCTCGTGTTTCGGCTACCTAGGGACGGTTCGACATCAACATCACCACCGCTCATTTTCGCCAAGGACTACTATGAACGACTACACCCTTGTGGTATCAACTTCCCATTGGTATCATCTTGGTATTGTGTTATCATCATACTCTCTTGCATTTGCATTGATAACCCCATAGCCTTACTTTTGCGTAGCTTACCCATCGAGACTAGCCTTTGAGTATTGCCGGCAACGTGACTTGTGCACATTAGTGATCATACTTCCCATAACATACATACTATCATCGTGTTGCATATCTTGGAATCATCTCTTGTGTCACAAAGTTGTCATTGCATACACAGTTGCTATCTTGGTTCGTGAAGCATTGCATGAAAAAAGAGCTCAAACAACAAAGAGCCAAACAAGCTTTTAAGCAAAAGGGAAAGATAAGCAAAGAGCTTATAAGCAAGAACCATAGCATCATACAACATTAAGATTGTCATACTCGATCATCTTGGATCATATCTCCGGAACATCATACATAGAGAATACTTGGGATAGAAGTCGTTGCATTTTTGCTTAGTAGGTTGTGCACAAGTTCGTATCCGCCTATTGTGCAATCGTCCTAGCGTCTCTCTAGTGTTGTGCAACACGAGCATTTTAGTGGATTCCACATTTTGGCTCACCCTTGGTTGCACGACCCCATTTATCTTTCTGTGTGTTGTGTTTCCGTGTCCCATATATTGCTATTGGTCTACTTGTTGCATTTACAACTTGCGCATCTTTTCCAACATTATTGAATCTTGCTTACTTTCACATCAAAAATTGTGCCACCATCCTAACGAAGCTCCACCATAAGCTTTTACTTGTGTAGGTGTGAGGAACCGACAAGAATTGGTACCAATTGTGCTATTTCCTTGTTACACATTGGAGTGATGATTGAACCATCTTCAACATCGGTCAAGGTACATTTGGTATTGATTCTTCTCTTTCTCCCACTCACATATATTTGTTTGGAATGATGGATAGGCCAAGTACTTCTACCAACCCACTCTTAGTGGAGCAAGACGACGACATGTCTTCCTTCGTCACCAAAACACAACTATTTGGCGCACACCGAGCTTTGCAACAAGAACAACTTGCTTTGGGCGACCGCATCGACAACCTCGCCACCGACCTACGACAATCCGAGCAACGTACAAGAGACTACTTCGACACATCCATGAGTTCCCTCAAAGAAGATATCCGAACCATGATGGTCTGCTCTTCTACAACTTCGTCCTCTTTAAGACGGAGCCGCTCAAGCCGACACTCCGACGACACCATCTCCGGTTCAAGTACACCGACATCGAACACTCTTCGTCATGCCGCCCGTCAAGACCGTCAAGCTAACTGCAATCCTCTACACGACACCGACTCTCAAGAGCTTCAACATCGTCAAAACCAAGCTACATTCGTGCAAGCACAAGAACGACAATGCCAACGACAACAAGAACAAGAGGAGCGAGCGCGACAACATCAAGATGCGAGGCGCAACGTCAAGAACAACAACTTCGTGAAGCTCAAGCACTTGAGGCGCAACGTGCCCTCCGAGATTCAAGTCGAGCCGTAGCCAACCGAGGCCGACAAGCTCGTCTCCATCAAGAAGCACTTCGCGACGAAGCTCACGAAAGGATTTACCAAGCACGTGTGCATCGACAAGCTCCTCCTCAAGATTGACAAGCTCCTACTCAAGCTAGAAAAGTTCCTCGACAAGCTCGCCAAGACCACCGAGTTCATCGAGAGCATGAAGACAATGGTAATCCTCCGCGCCAAGAGAAACATGAGGAAGACAACCCTCCTCGTCAAGATCAACATGAGGAAGACAACCCTCCTTGCCAAGAGCAACATGAGATCGTCAATCCTCAATGACATGGGCGTCATCATCCACGACCCCAACACAATGAAGAGCAACGATATAGCAAGCTAAAGTTCACCATGCCAAAGTCACCGGAAGCAATGACCCCGAAGAGTATATATCTTGGGCATTGAAGGTTGACAAAACCTTTCGCTTGCACAACTACGAAAAAGAGAAGAAGATCGCAATGGCATCCCTTGAATTCCAAGACTACGTCCTCATTTGGTGGTAACAAGTCAATGAGCGCCGAGCGGCAAGAGGTGAACCACCCATCACTACTTGGGCGCAACTTGAAGGATGTCATGCGAGCACGATTCCTGCCAAACTACTACAACCGTGACCTCTTCAAGAAACTCCAACAACTCAAGCAAGAAACCAAGAGCGTTGAAGAGTACTACAAGGAAATGGAGATTTCCATGATACGAGCCAATGTCAAAGAAGATGATGAGCAAACTATGGCACGTTTCTTGAATAGACTCAATCACCCTATCAAGAAGATTGCCGACTTCCAACCATACTCGAACCTCATCGAGCTAGTGCATCAAGCTACCAAAGCGGAACGACAAGTACAAGACGACTTCAAGTATGCCAAGTTCTCTTCCAAGTCCTACGGCTTCTCCAACACCCAAGCTTCAACGACTCCAACACCTTCTACCTCAACAAAACCATCTACAAGCAATGGCGACAAGTCAAGTTACAAGAAATCTTTGACAAGCTCAAGTCGTCCTCCTACTACAAGCAACTTCAAGAAAGCTTCATCATCATCTACCCCCACCGATGAGACCATCAAGACAAGTTCCTTCAAATGCTTCACATGCGGCGGCCGAGGCCACAAATCTTTCTAATGCACCAACAAGCGTACCATGATCCTCAACGACGACGGAACCTATGACTCCATGAGTGAAGGAGAAATGGAAGCCCTTGAGCAAGTGGCCATGCACCGACAAGTGAACAACGACGATGAAGATGATCAAGTCTTTTGTGACGAAGATTCAAGCCCCGCTCTTGTTGTGTCCATGGTCTTGACTCTTCAACATAAACAAGAACAAGACCAAAGATGCCATATCTTCCACACAAAGGCCGGAACCAATGGAAGGTCCGTCAAGGTCATCATCGATGGAGGGAGTTGTCATAACCTCGCAAGTGAAGAACTATGCTCCAAACTCCAATTGGTCAAGATGAAGCACCCGCACCCCTACAAGGTTCAATGGCTAAGCGACACCGGCACCATCCAAGTTGAGCATAGGGTACAAGTCTCTTTCAAGATCCGCGCCTATGAATACACTTTGGAGTGTGATGTCCTTCCGATGACCGTGTGCCACCTCCTTCTTGTACGGCCATGGCAATTTGACCGAGGTGTCATCCACAATGGGCGTACAAACCAATATAGCTTCAAGATGAAAGGGAAGGAGTTTGTGCTACGACCTTTATCTCCAAGCCAAGTGCTCGCCGACAAGCAAAACACCCATCATGGAGAAGATAGTGAGAGAGCGAACCACCAAAAAGAGAGTGAGCACCACAAGCCCAAATTGAGTGCCTCCATGATGAGCGACAAGAAAAACTTAGTTCTCTTTGCCACCAAACGTGAGATGAGAGAAGTGTGTGAGAACCCATCAAGTGTCCTACGCTACGTCCTATTGTGCAAGGACGAAGCACCAAAAACTAACACCTCTCACAATCTACCCTTGGTGATATCTTCTTTATTGCAGGAATTCCAAGATGTTTTCCCAGATGAGCTACCTCCGGGTCTACCTCCACTACGAGGCATTGAGCACCGAATCGACCTCATCCCCGGAGCACCTTTACCTAACAAAGCACCATACCGCGTCAACCCCGAAGAAACCAAAGAAATACAAAGGCAAGTAAAGCATCTTATAGACCATGGACATGTGCGTGAAAGTTTGAGTCCTTGTGTCGTACCGGTCATCCTTGTACCAAAACGAGACGGTAGCTTTCGCATGTGTTCTGATTGTAGACCTATCAATGCTATCATCGTTCGATATAGGTACCCCATTCCACGCCTTGATGATATGCTTGATGAACTTAGCGGTGCCACTATCTTTTCAAAAATTGATCTTAAAAGTGGTTACTATCAAATACGCATACAAGAGGGTGATGAATGGAAAACCGCTTTCAAAACAAAATTTTGTCTATCTGAGTGGTTAGTCATGCCTATGGGTTTATCGGAAGCACCGGGTACTTTCATGCGTCTCATGCATTATGTATTTTGCCCTTACATTGGTGAATTTGTTGTTGTCTACTTTGATGATATCCTTGTTTTTAGCAAATCTCTCAAAGAACATGTCACCCACCTTCGCACCGTGCTACAAACTCTTCGAAAAGAGCAACTTTATGCTAATATGGAAAAAATGCCTCTTTGGTGTTGATAAGCTTGTTTTCTTGGGTTTCGTAGTATCTTCTAAGGGTGTTCATGTTGATGAATCTAAGATCAATGCTATTAAAACTTGGCCCCAACCAACCGATTTACAACAAGTGTGTAGTTTTCTTGGTTTAGCCGGTTTCTACCGTAGATTTGTGAAGGATTTTAGCACCATTGCTTCACCTTTGCATGATCTGAGTAAGAAAAATGCACCGTTTGTTTGGGGAACATCCCAAGATATCGGTTTCAATGAGCTTAAGAACTTGCTTACTCATGCTCCCGTGCTTGCATTACCCAACTGTGACAAACCTTTTGAAATTCATTGCGATGCTAGTGGTAATGGAATAGGAGGTGTGTTAACGCAAGAGAAGCGCCCCATTGCATATTTTAGTGAGAAACTTTCCGGAGCGCAACTCAATTATCCCATCTATGACAAAGAGTTATATGCTTTAGTGCGAGTTTTGCGTGAATGGGAACATTACCTTCGCCCTTATGAGTTCATCATCCATACCGACCATGAAACGCTTAAATACCTTAAGGGTCAAACTAAGTTGAACAAGCGTCATGCTAAGTGGAGTGAATTTATTGAGTCTTTTCCTTATGTCATCAAGTATATTAAAGGTAAGGAAAATGTTGTGGCGGATGCGCTTTCCCGTATATGCATGCTTGTTACTCAACTTGAATTGAATGTCATTGGCTTTGAGCACACAAAAGACTTGTATGAGCATGATCCTACTTTTGCCATTCCTTAGAGCATTACTAGTAGAACCCTCAAACCCTCAAACCTTCACTAGCGTTTTAAGGGTCCAAAAATGATCTTTTTATGCACTTTTACGGGTTGAAAAACAGGGGCAAAGATTAGAACCCTCAAACCCAACCCTTATAACGGAATATTCCCCATGAGCAGCGTTGTCGTTCTTGTGGAGGTCGACGGGGTGGCCGCCAGCGATGGGGGCAACTAGCAGCGGCGGTCGCGGGCGTGGGCGCGGGAGTTGGGAAGATTTTTCCCTCCCGCGCGAGGATAACCGCCAAATGAGGGTTGGGGTAGGTTTTGCTCCCCAACCCTTACTTTTGAGGATTGGGAGAGGGTTTGAGGGTTGGACCTTTAAAAAAATTTGAGGGTTTGAGGGTTAAGGGGTTCTAGTCTACGGCTTTTTTTCGACGAAAACTGTAAAAAAAGCAGTTATTTTTAGGGGTTTGAGGGTTTGAGGGCTCTACTAGTAATGCTCTTATGCCAAATGCTTGACGCACACATCTTGGGAACGCTATTACATCAAAGATGGTTATCTTATGATTGCTAACAAACTATGCATCCCCGAGTCTTCTCTTCATTTGTTACTTTTGCAAGACTCTCATGGAGGAGGACTAATGGGACATTTTGGAGGCGACAAGACCCTTGCTACGCTCTCAAAGAACTAATTTTGGCCAAAGATGTTTCGTGACGTCAACCGTTTCACCAACCGATGCTCTACATCTCACAAAGCTAAGTCTAAACATCAATCTCATGGATTATATATGCCTCTTCCAATTCCATTCCAACCATGGGAAGATATTAGCATGGATTTTGTGCTTGGCTTGCCTCGAACTCGAAATGGCAAGGATTCCGTTTTTGTTGTTGTGGACTGATTCTCTAAAATGGCACATTTCATTCCTTGCAACAAGATAGACGATGCTTCACATGTTGCCAATCTCTTTTCTAGGGAAATCTTGCGACTTCATGGAGTGCCAAAGACGATTGTCTCGGACCGCGACGTCAAGTTCTTGAGTTACTTTTGGAAGACCTTATGCGCCAAGCTCAGAATCAAGCTACTATTCTCCACGGCATATCATCCACAAACCGACGGCCAAACGGAGGTGACAAACCATATGCTCTCCACCCTTCTTCGCGTGCCAATCAAGAGGAACATCAAGGAGTGGGAGGAGTGCCTACCTATCGCCGAGTACGCCTACAACCGAGCAAGACACAAGACTACTGGCAAGTCCCCCTTTGAGGTCGTCTATGGTTTTAACCTATTGTCCCCATTAGGCATCCTACCCCTACCACTCCAAGAGCGCACAAACATGGACGCGAGTGCCCGAGTCAACCACCTCAAGAAGATGCATGAAGATACAAGGCACACCATTGAGCACCAAGTACAACGACTCGCGACCAAGCTCAACTCAACAAGCAACCCATGATATTCAACATTGGAGATCTTGTGTGGCTACACCTTCGCAAGGAACGCTTCCCCAACAAACGCAAGTCCAAGCTTCTACCATGAGCCGATGGACCATTCAAGGTGCTTGCACGCTACAACAACAACGCATACAAGATCGACATCCCACGTGACAAGTACTCCGTGAGCGACATCTTCAATGTCAAAGATCTATCCCCGTACCATGGTGATGAGGATTTAGATCCGAGCTCGGATCTTTCCCAAGGGAGGGGAGATGATGCGGAGCATCCCAAGGTCATCCCCATGGACCTACCATCGTCTCATCAAGTGCCTAGTGGACCCATGACTCGATCACGTGCAAAAGCTCTCGAGACCGAGGTGACATCTCTCCTCTCACAATTCCACTTCGATGACCATGAGACATGGCTACTACCTCAAGTATCAAGGAGTTAGCCATGGAGATGCCAAGGAGCAAGGAGAATCCGAAGAGGAAGATGGACGTGAAGACGGAGAAGGAAAAGGGCTAAGTCAGCAGAAGCCCGGACGATCCGGACCGCCGTCCGGACGATCCGGCCTCAGCTCGGATGATCCGGACCCCGGCCCGGACGATCCGGCTAAGATGCCCAACAACACCCGAAGCTTCAACATGAAGCCGGATCATCCGGACCCAGGCCCGGATCATCCGGCCACACCCGGACGTCCGGACCAGTACTCGGACATCCGACCCTTCCACAGCTGCTCCAACATTGCCGGATCATCCGGACGCCGACCCGGATCATCCGGACCCCCGAAGCCCGGATCATCCGGACCAATTCCCGGATCATCCGGTCACCGCCTGCGTGCTTGACTTGGGTCGAGGCCCGTATACCCGTTTCGTCCCCTCACTTACCCCTTCGCCCCTTGGGCTATAAATAGACCTCCTCCTCCCCATTTTTTGGGTTAGCAAAGTAGTAGCTCATATGTGAGAATAGCTTTTACTCATCGATATGGATCGTCTCCTCGAGAGTGATGGTGGCCCCTCTACGGAGAAGATCCCCTTGGATTGAAGACCCCCTCTTGGGTGGCCCCATCAAGACCTCCTTACGGAGAAGAACCGGTTACCTTTGTATCGTCCTTTGTTGGATTTGGATCTTGTATCTTACCTTTGTGTTCATCAACCTAGAGCATGTGTGATCTATTCTTGTTGGTTGAGTGATTTCTCTCGTGTTCCCCTCGTGTTTACCTTCGTGTTCATCACGTTCTTCGTAGGGATCCGCTCCTTTCGTGAAAGATCGGCCATATAGGGTTCCACCCTACATCATCATGGGTTAGTTGTTGACATTGAGCTTGGTCGCGAGTCGTTGTACTTGGCACTCGATGGTGTTCCTCGTATCTTCATGCATCTTCTTGAGATAGTTCACATGGGTACTCACGTCCATGTTGATGCGCTCTTGTAGTGGTAGAGGAAGAATGTCCAATGGGGACAACGGGTTGAAGCCATAGACGACTTCAAAGGGGGACTTGCCGGTAGTCGAATGTCTTGCGCAGTTGTAGGCGTACTCGACGATGGGTAGGCACTCTTCCCACTCCTTGATGTGCCTCTTGATCAACACGCGTAGTAGAGTGGAGAGCGTTTGGTTCGTCACTTCCTTTTGGCCGTCAGTTTGTGGATGGTAGGCCGTGGAGAATAGTAGCTTGATTCCGAGCTTGGCGCATAATGTCTTCCAAAAGTAACTCAAGAACTTGACATCGCGGTCTGAGGCAATCGTCTTTGGTACTCCATGTAGGCGCAAGATTTCCGTACAAAAGGGATTTGCAAATGTGAAGCATCGTCTATCTTGTTGCATGGTATGAAATGTGCCATTTTAGAGAACCGGTCCACAACAACAAACACGGAATCCTTTCCATTTCTAGTTCTAGGCAAACCAAGCACAAAATCCATGCTAATATCTTCCCATGGGTGGTATGGAATTGGAAGGGGGTATAAAGACCATGATATTGAGCTTTGGACTTAGCTTTGCGACATGTCGAACATCGGTTGGTGAACTGTGAGACATCGCGGAACATCTTGGGCCAAAAATAGTTCTTGCAGAGCGTAACGAATGTCTTGTCGCGTCCAAAGTGTCCCATTAGTCCTCCTCCATGAGATTCTTGCAAAAGTAACAAACGAAGAGAAGACTCGGGAATGCATAGTTTGTTAGCTCTCATAAGATAATCATCTTTGATGTAATAGCGTTCCCAAGATGGATGCGTCAAACACTTGGCATAAGGAATAGGAAAAGTAGGATCATGCGCATACAAGTCTTTTATGTGCTCAAAGCCTATGACATTCAATTCAAGTTGAGTAACAAGCATGCATATACGGGAAAGCGCATCCGCCACAACATTTTCCTTGCCTTTGATATACTTGATGACGTAAGGAAAAGACTCTATGAATTCACTCCACTTAGCATGATGCTTGTTCAACTTAGTTTTACCCTTAAGATACTTGAGTGTTTCATGATCGGTATGAAGAATGAACTCATGAGGACGGAGGTAATGTTCCCACTCACGCAAAACTCGCACTAAAGCTAATAGCTCTTTGTCATAGATGAGATAATTCAGTTGTGTGCCAGAGAGTTCCTCACTAAAGTATGCTATGGGGCGCTTCTCTTGCATTAACACGCCTCCTATGCCATAACCGCTAGCATCGCAATGTATCTCAAACAGTTTGTCAAAATTTGGTAAATCAAGCACGGGAGCGTGAGTAAGCAAATTCTTAAGCTCATTGAAAGCGCTATATTGGGATGGTCCGCAAACAAATGGCGTATTTTTCTTACTCAAAGCATGCAAAGGTGAAGCAATGGTGCTAAAATCCTTTACGAATCTACGGTCGAAACCGGCTAAACCAAGAAAACTATGCACTTGTTGCAAGTTAGTTGGTTGGGGCCAAGTTTTAATAGCATTGATCTTAGATTCATCTACATGAACACCCTTAGAAGATACTACAAATTCCAAGAAAACAAGCTTATCAACGCCAAAAAGGCATTTGTCCATGTTAGCATAGAAATGCTCTTTTCGAAGAGTTTGCAACATGGTTCGAAGGTGGGTGACATGATCTTTGAGAGATTTGCTAAAAACAAGGATATATTCGAAGTAGACCACAACAAACTCATGAATGTAAGGGCGAAACACATAATGCATAAGACACATGAAAGTACCGGGTGCTTCTGATAAACCCATAGGCATAACTAACCACTCATACAAGCCAAACTTTGTTTTGAAAGCGGTTTTCCATTCATCACCCTCTTGTATGCATATTTGATAGTAACCACTTTTGAGATCAATTTTGGAGAAAATAGTGGCACCGCTAAGTTCATCTAGCATATCACCAAGGCGTGGAATGGGGTGCCTATATCGAACGGTGATAGCATTGATAGGTCTACAATCTAAACACATGTGAAATCTACCATCTCTTTTTGGCACAAGAATGACCGGTATGGCACAAGGACTCAAACTTTCACACACATGTCCATGATCTATGAGATGCTTTACTTGCCTTTGTATTTCTTTGGTTTCTTCAGGGTTGACGCGATATGGAGCCTTGTTTGGAAGTGGTGCTCCGGGGATGAGGTCGATGCGGTGCTCGATGCCTCGTAGTGGGGGTAGACCCGGAGGTAGCTCGTCGGGGAAAACATCTTGGAATTCCTGCAATAGAGAAGATTACACTATAGGTAGAATGAGAGAGGTGTTAGTTTTTGGTGCCTCGTCCTTGCACAAAAGGACATAGTGCATAGCACTTGACGGGTTCTCACACACTTCTCTCATCTCACGTTTGGTGGCAAATAGGAATAAGTTCTTCTTGTCGCTCATCGTGGAGGCACTCAATTTTGGCTTGTGGCGCTCACTCTCTTTGTGGTGGTTCGCTCTCTCACCATTCTCTCCACGATGGGTGGCTTGCTTGTCAGCGCTCACTTGGCTTGGAGACATTGGTCGTAGCACATATTCGTTCCCTTTCATCTTGAAGCTATAGTGATTTGTACACCCGTTGTGGATGACGCCTCGGTCAAATTGCCATGGCCGTCCAAGGAGGAGGTGGAAAACGGACATCGGAACGACATCACACTCCAAAGTGTCTTCATAGGCTCCGATCTTGAAGGAAACTTTCACCATATGCTCAACTTGGATAGTGCCGGAGTCGCTTAGCCATTGAACCTTGAATGGGTGTGGGTGCTTCGTCTTGACCAATTGGAGCTTGGAGCATAGTTCTTCACTTGCCAAGTTATGGAAACTCCCTCTGTCGATGATGACCTTGACGGACCTTTCATTGATGCCGACCTTGGTGTGGAAGATATGGCATCTTTGGTCCTCATCTTGTTTATGTTGGAGAGTCAAAACATCGGAGACAACGAGAGCGGGGCTCGAATCCTCATCACAAAAGACTTGATCATCTTCATCGTCGTTCACTTGCCGGTGCATGGCCACTTGCTCAAGGGCTTCCATTTCTCCTTCAGTCATGGAGTCATATGTACCATCGTCGTTGAAGATCATGGTGCGCTTGTTTGTACACTTGAAAGACTTGTGGCCTCGTCCGCCGCATGTGAAGCATTTGAAGGAACTTGTTTTGATGGTCTCATCGGTTGGGGTAGATGATGAAGAAGCTTTCGGTTTGAAGTTGCTTGTAGTTGGAGGACGACTTGAGGTTGTCGAAGTTTTCTTGTAACTCGACTTGTCGCCGTTTCTTGTAGATGGCTTGGTTGAGGTAGAAGGTGTTGGAGTCATTGAAGCTTGAGAGTTGGAGAAACCATAGCACTTGGATGAGAACTTGGCATATTTGAAGTCATCTTGCACTTGACGTTCCGCCTTGGTAGCTTCATGCACTAGCTCGATCTTTTTTATAGGATGATTAAGTGCATTCAAGAAACGTGCCATAGTTTGCTCATCATCTTCCGTGACATTGGCTCATATCAGGGCAATCTCCATTTCCTTGTAGTATTCTTCAACGCTCTTGATTCCTTGCTTGAGTAGTTGGAGTTTCTTGAAGAGGTCGCGGTTGTAGTATGTTGGAACGAAATGTGCTGTCATGAAATCCTTCATTTGCACCCAAGTTGTGATGGGTGGTTCACCTCTTGCCTCAGGCGCTCAAGAACTTGTTCCCACCAAATGAGGACGTAGTCTTGGAACTCAAGGGATGCCATGGCGATCTTCTTCTCTTCCTCATAGTTGTGCAAGCGAAAGATCTTGTCGACTTTCAATGCCCATGATATGTACTCTTCGGGGTCATTGCTTCCGTTGAACTTGGGCATGGTGAACTTGAGCTTGACGTAGCGTTGTTCTTCATTGTGTTGGGGTCGGGGATGATGGTGACGTCCTTGACGAGGAGGATTGACTCCCTCAACTTGCTCTTGTCGTGGAGGATCTGCATTGTCTTCTTGCTCTTGGTGAACTTGAGATTCTTGTCTAGCTTGTGGAGGAGCTTGTCGAGCTTGACAATGCACGCGAGCTTGATAGATTCGTTATTGAACTTCATCACGAAGCGCTTCTTGTTGCTCACGAGCTTGTCGGTTGCACGTGGCTACCTTTCGGCTTGAATCTCGGAGGGCACGTTGCGCCTCAAGTGCTTGAGCTTCGCATAGTTGTTGTTCTTGGCGTTGTGCCTCGGCATCTTGTGCATCTTGGTGTAGTCGCACGCGTTCCTCTTCTTCTCGTTGTCGTTGGCTTTGCCGTTCTTGTGCTTGTGCGAGAGTAGCTTGGTTTTGACGGTGTCGATGTTCTTGCGCACGAACTTGCTCTTGAGAGTCTGTGTCGTGTAGAGGATTGCGGTTGGCGTGACGGTCTTGACACACGGCACGACGAAGAGTGTTCGATGTCGGGGTACTTGAGCCGGAGATGGTGTCGTCGGAGTGTCGACTCGAGCGGCTCCGTCTTGAGTAGGACCAAGTGGCAGAAGAGCGGTTGACCAACAAGGCACGAATCTCGTCCATTCTTGCGTCATTCTCTTGTTTGTGTTCGTAGAGCTTGTTGTCGAGGTAGTCTCTTGTACGTTGCTCGGATAGTCGCAAGTCGGTGGCGAGATGGTCGATGCGGTCGCTCATTGCTTGTCTCTCTTGATGCAAAGCTCGTTGTGTGCCAAAGAGGTGGCTCTTTGTGACGTAGGAGGACATGTCATCTTCTTGCTCGATGAAGAGTGGGTTGGTAGAAGTACTTGGCCTATCCATCATTCCAAGCAAAATATGTGAGTGGGAGAAAGAGAAGAACGTATACCAAATGTACCTTGACCGATGTTTAATATGGATCAATGATCACTCAAATGTGAACAAGGAAATAGCACAATTGGTAGCAATTCTTGTCAGTTTCTCACACCTACACAAATAAAAGCTTATGGTGGAGCTTGGTTAGGATGGTGGTACAAAATTTGATGCAATTGTTAGTGAGCTTCAATAATGTTGGAAAAGATTCACAAATTTGCAAATGCAACAAGTAGACCAATAGCAAGATAAGGTACACAGAAACACACACGCAAATATATAGATGGGGTCATGCAACCAAGGAATGAGCCAAAATGTGAAATCCACGAAAATGCTCTTGTTGCATAACACTAGAGAGATGTTAGCACAATTGCAAAATATTCGGATACGAAACTTGTGCACGACCTACTAAGCAAAAATGCAACGACTTCTATCCCAAGTATGCTATATGTATGGTATTCCGATGATATGATCCAAGATGATCGAGTATGACAATCTTAATGTAGTATGATGCTATGGTTCTTGCTTATAAACTCTTTTCTTATCTTTCCTCTTTTGCTTAAAAGCTTCTTTGGCTATTTCTCTTTGGAGCTCTTTTCTCATACAAAACTTCACGAACCAAGGTAGTAATTGAGTATATGCGATGACAACTTTGTGACACAAGAGATGATACCAAGATATGCACCACAAAGATATGATATGTATGCTATGGGAAGTATGATCACTAAAGTGCACAAGTTACGTTACCGGCAATACTCAAGGCTAGTCTCGATGGGCAAGTTACGCAAAATGGGCTATGGGGTTATCAATGTAATGGCAAGGAGTAGACAAAGATGCCGTCGATATTACCATCCTTTCTTACGATTGATGGTGTCAAAATTGTCGAAGTGGTCAATGTCGAGTCCTTGGCGAAGATGTGTGGCGGTGACATCGATGTCGAACCATACCTAGTAAGCTGAAACACCCTAGGAAATGATGAAACACAACTCAAATGCTCAAAACCAAATGTGTCAAAATTGTGTTGGAGTGTGTAGCGGTTGAGCTATGGTGATTGCGGAAAGCAATGGTGGCATCGGGATGCGTATGCGGAATGGGTATTGAGTGTGTATGTGGACGTGGAAGTGGAGAGGTGGTGGTGGCCGAACTGAACTTTTTCAGTTTCGTCAGGAAACGTCGGACATCCCGTGGTGGAGCGGACGTCCGGTAGCTGGCGTACGTCCAGTGCCTATGTGATTTCGGGCACGTGATGAACATTTAGGGTTCGAGGTGGAGGTGACAAAATTGGTCAAATCCGAGCGATTTTGTGGATGGAAATGGATAAAGCGAAGGGGAAGAGCTAGATCCACTCGTGGAAAAGCAAATCTATGGATCAAATCCAACAAAACTTCATCATACCAACAAATCACAAAAAAAATCAGGCTATTTTCGGTGGGGATTTTTGAAATTGGAGAAGAACACAACAAAATCAAGCTAGAAAACAAAGAGGGGCGGCTCCGAAATCGTGATCAACGTGGCTCATGATACCAAGATATCATGACACAAGCTGGCTTTGATCCAAGATGATGTAGGGTGGAACCCTAGAGGGCCAATCTTTCACGAAAGGAGCGGATCCCAACAAAGAACGCGAAGAACACGAGGGGAAACATGAGGGAAATCATGAGAGAATCACTCAAACCAACAAGATTCGATTACACATGTGCTAGATCCTCGAAACACGAAGAGATGCATGATCCACGATCAACAAGGGACGATACATAGGGTAACCGGTTCTTCTCCATGAGGAGGTCTTGATGGGGGCCACCCGAGAGGGTGTCTTGAATCCAACATGGATCTTCTCCGAAGAGGGGCCGCGGTCTCTCTCGAGGAATAGATCCGTACGGATGAGCGAGGCTTTATCTCACAAATGAGCGATCACAACGCTAACCCAAACTAGGAGGAGGTGGAGGAGTATATATAGTCTAGATCCACGAATGGGATAAGTGGGAGAGGGATACATGGGCCTCGGGCCCAAAACTGTGCGCAGACAGGTACCGGACGTCCACTGGGGACCGGTTGTCCGGTGGCTCATGGCCTTCCGGACGTCCGATGCCTGTCGGACTTCCGCTATTTCTTTTTTGTGAAGGTGGAGTTGGACGTCCAGTGGCTTCGGACTTCCGCTAATTTCGGCTTGGGTGCGGTGGCGCCAGATGTCCGGTCCTGGTCGGTCGTTCGCTGGCTGGGAGGTGAGGCTGGTCGTTCGGAATTGGCCGAACGTCCGCTCGTTGTAGCATGTGTAGGCTGAGACTTGGGCAGGTAGGACTTCAGGCGACAGACGTCCGGTCGCGACCGGTCGTCCGATGGCTGTAGCTTTCATGGAAGCTCTTCCTGTTGTCCTTCTCACTTGGTGTCCTCGCCATCTTGTTCATTGGATGTTGGTGATCTGTGTCTTTCCTCCAAGTACCTGATCACACATAGTGTTTCCGCTTGAGGTAGCAGCCATGTCTCATGTATAGAAAGTGGTAGTTCGGAAAGGAGCGAGTTCACCTTATCTTCGATAGCCTTTGCTTGGGCTCTTGTCATTGGTCCAAGTGGTGTCGTGGGCGACGTAGGTAGGTCCATGGGGATGACCTTGGGATGCTCCGCATCAGTTTTGTAGGACAATAACAATTTTCCCTCAAGTGGATGACCTAAGGTTTATTAATCCGTGGGCGGCATAGGATGAAGATGGTCTCTCTCAAACAACCCTGCAACCAAATAATAAAGAGTCTCTTGTGTCCCAACACACCCAATACAATGGTAAATTGTATAGGTGCCTTAGTTCGGCGACGAGATGGCGATACAAGTGTAATATGGATGGTAGATATAGGTTTTTGTAATCTGAAAATATAAAAACAACAAGGTAACTAGTAACAAAAGTGAGCTAAACGGTATTGCATAGCTTGGAAACAAGGCGTAGGGTTCATACTTTCACTAGTGCAAATTCTCTCAACAATGATAACATAATTGGATCACATAAAAATCCCTGAACGTGCAACAAAGAGTCACACCAAAGTGTCTATCGGAGAATGTAGGACGAAAACATGCATCAACCCCTATGCATACATTACCCCAATGTCACCTCCGCGAGTTGAGTACCAAAACATACATAAAGTGAATACATAGAACATCCCATTGTCACCACAGATATCCCATCGCAAGACATACAACAGGTGTTCTCAAATCCAATAATAATTCCAATATAACGAAACCTCAAAGAGCAAGACTCAATTCATCACAAGAAGGTAGAGGGGGAGAAACATCATGCCAAATCAAGAACACGAGAGAGAGAGAGAGAGAGAGAGAGAGAGAGAGAGAGAGAGAGAGAGAGAGATCAAACACATAGCTACTGGTAGTACATACCCTCAGCCCCGAGGGTGAACTATTCCCTCCTCATTATGGAGACCGCCGGGATGATGAAGATGGCCTCCGATGATGGTTTCCCCTCCGGAGGGTGCCGGAACGGGCTCCTAAAAGTGCTAGTTATCGACTAGAGGGGGGGTGAATAGGTGATTTTTATGAAAGTCTTCAAAACACGAGGTCTTTGAAGACAAACAATCAAATTGAACCTATATGATATGCAGCAAAATATAAACTACTCTAGACAGACCATAGTGAAGTAAGCATAGTAATGAAAGCACGAGGACTAATAGCAGCTAGGTAGTTGATACGTCTCCAACGTATCTATAATTTTGATTGTTCCATGCTATTATATTATGTGTTTTGGATGTTTATTGGCTTTATTAAACACTTTTATATTATTTTTGGGACTAACCTATTGACCCGAGCCAGTGCAGTTCTGTTTTCCCCTTGTTTGATGTTTCAAAGAAAAGGAATATCAAAGCGGAGTCAAAACGGAATGAAACCTTCAGGAGAAGTTATTTTTGGAAGGAAAGCTACCCGATGGACTTGGAGTGCATGTCAGGAAAGAAACGAGGGAGCCACGAGGTAGGGGGCGCGCCCACCCCCCTAGGGCGCACCCTCCACCCTCGTGGGCCCCTCGTGGCTCCCCTGACGTATTTCTTCCGCCTATATATATCCATATACCCTCAAACCTTCGGGGAACAGAATAGATCGGGAGTTCAGCCGCCGCAAGCCTCTGTAGCCACCAAAAACCAATCGGGACCCTATTATGGCACCCTGCCAGAGGGGGGAACCCTCACCGGTGGCCATCTTCATCATCCCGACGATCTCCATGACGAGGAGGGAGTAGTTCACCCTCAGGGCTCAGGGTATGTACTAGTAGCTATGTGTTTGATCTCTCTCTCTCTCTCTCTCTCTCTCTCTCTCTCTCTCTCTCTCTCTCTCTCTCTCGTGTTCTTGATTTGGCACGATCTTGATGTATCGCGAGCTTTGCTATTATAGTTGGATCTTATGTTGCTTCTCACCCTCTACTCTCTTGTAATGGATTGATTTTTCCCTTTGAAGTAATCTTATCGGATTGATTTTTCCCTTTGAAGTAATCTTATCGGATTGAGTCTTTAATGATTTGAGAACACTTGATGTATGTCTTGCCGTGCATATCTGTGGTGACAATGGGATATCACGTGATTCACTTGATGTATGTTTTGGTGATCAACTTGCGGGTTCCGCCCATGAACCTATGCATAGGGGTTGGCACACGTTTTCGTCTTGATTCTTCGGTAGAAACTTTGGGGCACTCTTTGAGGTTCTATGTGTTGGTTGAATAGATGAATCTGAGATTGTGTGATGCATATCGTATAATCATACCCACGGATACTTGAGGTGACAATTGGAGTATCTAGGTGACATTAGGGTTTTGGTTGATTTGTGTCTTAAGGTGTTATTCTAGTACGAACTCTAAGGCTGTTTCTGACACTTATAGGAATAGCCCAACGAATTGATTGGAAAGAATAACTTTGAGGTGGTTTCGTACCCTAACATAATCTCTTCGTTTGTTCTCCGCTATTAGTGAATTTGGAGTGACTCTTTGTTGCATGTTGAGGGATAGTTATAAGATCCAATTATGTTAGTATTGTTGAGAGAACTTGCACTAGTGAAAGTATGAACCCTGGGCCTTGTTTCCTAGCATTGCAATACCATTTACGCTCAGTTTTACCACTTGTTACCTTGCTGTTTTTATATTTTCAGTTTACAAAAACCTATATTTACCATCCATATTGCACTTGTATCACTATCTCTTCGCCGAACTAGTGCACCTATACAATTTACCATTGTATTGGGTGTGTTGGGGGCACAAGAGACTCTTTGTTATTTGGTTGCAGGGTTGTTTGAGAGAGACCATCTTCATCCTACGCCTCCCATGGATTGATAAACCTTAGGTCATCGATTTGAGGGAAATTTGCTACTGTCCTACAAACCTCTGCACTTGGAGGCCCAACAATGTCTACAATAAGAAGGTTCTTGTGATAGACATCAAGTAGTTTCTGGCGCGTTGTTGTGGAGGTGAGTGCTTGAAGGTATATCTTTAGATCTTGCAATCGAATCTTTTAGTTTCTTGTTTTATCACTAGTTTAGTTTATAAAAGAAAACCACAAAAAGATGGAACTGAGTTTGTCTCATACGCTTCATCTTTTTAATGTCTTCCATGAAAATGATGGGAAGGAAAATTGTGCTCAAGTACTAGAAGAAGAATTACATAGAATGATTGGCACTAAATCTTTGAATGATGAGCATGATTGCAATGTTGTTAGTATGAACTCCTTGAATATCCATGGTACTAATGATGATTGCACTATTTATGATGAAAATGTCTCTTATAAACATGTCAATTTTTGTGGAGTGCATTGGGTTTGCAAGTACACACCAAATAGGGAAGATAGATATTGCAAGAGGCATAAGCACTTAGAAACTAAATTGTTGCAAGAAAGGCAAGATGTTTGTGCTGAAGATTTAAATTTTCTTGGTCATACTTGTGGACTTTGCAATGAACATGGTCATTTAGCTATCCGATGCAAATTGTTTCATGATCTAATCGTGTCCAAAAATTGTGATGACTTGATTTCCCTTGCACATTATAATGAACTTAGTTTGCTTATGGGCTACGAAGAAATGAAACGTATAACTAAGCATCTTCCAGAATTTGCCCGTTATAAACTCCTTGGCTTTGATCTAGAGAAGATTTATATGTATTGTGTGGTGAATTGCATTGAAGATCCTTATATTGCCAATTACATAAAGAAAAGAGAACAAATAGAAGATGTAGATAATACCAATGAAAGGGAAGAGACTTCCCAATATCCTCCTATTATTTCTTATGATGAATCAGGTAACGAGGAGGAGACTTCTATTCAACCAATCTCATCAATAAGGAGTTCCAAAAAGAGGACTGAACCCACACATGATGTGCTGAAGAAGAAGAAAAGGAAAAGGAAGAGAGGTAAAAAGATATCTCTCCCAAATAATGTTGCTCCTATTATTGTTGTGCCTCATGAAAATGAATCAAAAATAATTGTGGAAGATGATGCACTTGATGATGATCTCGTTATGCCTATTGCTTGTTGTGATGATTATGATTGGGAAGATAATGATACTCCTTATGATCTTGAGAATCTTTTTGGCACTTGCTTGGAAGAATATGATAATTGCTATACTATTGGTGCTATCCATACTATTAATGATGAGAGTGATTATGCTTATGATATGAAAAGGCCCAAGCTTGGGGTTGCTATGTTTGATGAAGATGATGTTTTTCAAAATATATTTGCTGAAATTAATATTTGTCCCAAGCTTGGGGATGCTATGTTTAATAATGATGATATTTTTAGCCTCCCAAGTTTTGATATGCAAAGTTGTTATGATGATAGCATGCCTTCTACCTATGATGATAATATTTATGGAAGTGGATTTGGAGAGGTCATGACTTTATTTAGTGATGAGTCCACTATCTTGGAAGAGGTTTCAATCGATTATGATGAGAACAAAGTTGCTACTTATGATGATTATTGTGATGAAACTTATGTGATGAAACTTATGCTATAAAAAGTAGTGATGATTATATTTATAAAACTTGTCATGATTATGATTACCCTTTTCTGAACATTACTATTTTAATGTAGAAACAATTTATAGTATTCAAGTCTCTTATGAAACTCCCACTATTCCGAATGAAAAGAATTTTGTTTATGTGGAGAGTAGTAAAATTTCTATGCAAGTAGATCATGAAAAGAAGGCTTTAGGTGCTGGTTATATTGTTGAATTCATTCATGATGCTATTGAAAGTTATTATGAGGGAGGAATGTATGCTTGTAGGAATAGCAATAATATCAAGTTTCCTCTCTATGTGCTTAAAGTTTTGAAGTTATGCTTGTTTTGCCTTCCTATGCTAGTTGATTATTATTCCCATAAGTTGTTTGCTCACAAAATCCCTATGCATAGGAAGTGGGTTAGACTTAAATGTGCTATTCATATTCTTCATGATGCTCTCTTTATGTTTCAATTCTTATCTTTTAAGTGAGCATCATTGAAATCATCATGCCTAGCTAGGGGCATTAAACGATACCGCTTGTTGGGAGGCAACCCAATTTTATTTTAGTTTCTTGCTTTTTAGTTATGTTTAGGAATAAATAATCCATCTAGCCTCTGTTTAGATGTGGTTTTATGTTTTAGTTAGTTTTTGTGCCAAGTAGAACCTTTGGGTAGACTTGGGTGAAGTCTTTATGATCATGCTGTAAAAAACAAAAACTTTAGCGCCCGCGAAATTAGCTTCAACTTTTTACGGGAGAGTGTTATTTAGTTGATTCTTTTTGTAGATGATTACTAGACAAATTCCTCAGGTCCACCAATTTATTTTAGAATTTTTGGAGTTCCATAAGTTTGCGTTAGTTACAGATTACTACAGACTGTTCTATTTTTGACAGTTTCTGTTTTTCGTGTGTTGTTTGCTTATTTTGATGACTCTATGGCTAGTAAAATAGTTTATAAACCATAGATAAGTTGGAATACAGTAGGTTTAACACCAATATAAATAAATAATGAGTTCATTACATTACCATGAAGTGGTGTTTTGTTTTCTTTCTCTAACAGAGCTCACAAGATTTTCTGTTAAGTTTTGTGTTGTGAAGTTTTCAAGTTTTGGGTAAAGATTAGATGGACTATGGAATAAGGAGTGGAAAGAGCCTAAGCTTGGGGATGCCCAAGGCACCCCAAGGTGATATTCAAGGATAACCAAGTGTCTAAGCTTGGGGATGCCCCAGAAGGCATCCCCTCTTTCGTCATCGTTCATCGGTAAGTTTACTTGGAGCTATATCTTTATTCACCACATGATATTTGTTTTGCTTGGAGCATCATTTTATTTTCTTTTGCTTTGCTTGCTGTTTGAATAAAGTATCAAGATCTGAAATTCTTAAATGTTAGAGAGCCTTCACATAGTTGCATAATTATTCGGCTACTCATTGATCTTCACTTATATCTTTCGGAGTAGTTTGTCGTTTGCTCTAGTGCTTCACTTATATCCTTCTAGAGCACGCCAGTGGTTTTATTTTGAAGAAATATATGAACTCTCATGATTCACTTATATTATTTTGAGAGTCTTTAGAACAGCATGGTAATTTGCTTTGGTTATGAATTTAGTCCTAATATGATGGGCATCCAAGAGGGATATAATAAAAACTTTCATATAAAGTGCATTGAATACTAAGAGAAGTTTGATTCATTATGATTGTTTTGAGATATGAAGACGGTGATATTAGAGTCATGCTAGTGGAGTAGTTGTGAATTTGAGAAATACTTGTGTTAAAGTTTGTGATTCCCGTAGCATGCACGTATGGTGAACCGTTATGTGATGAAGACGGAGCATGATTTATTTATTGATTGTCCTCCTTATGAGTGGCGGTTGGGGACGAGCGATGGTGTTTCCTACCAATCTATCCCCCTAGGAGCATGCCCATAGTACTTTGTTTCGATAACTAATAGATTTTTGCAATAAGTATGTGAGTTCTTTATGACTAATGTTGAGTCCATGGATTATATGCACTCTCACCCTTCCACCATTGCTAGCCTCTCTAATACCGCCCACCTTTCGCCGGTATCATACACCCACCATATACCTTCCTCAAAACAGCCACCATACCTACCTATCATGGCATTTCCATAGCCATTCCGAGATATATTGCCATGCAACTTACCGTCGTTCGGTTTATTATGACACGCTTCATCATTGTCATATTGCTTTGCATGATCATGTAGTTGACATTGTATTTGTGGCAAAGCCACCGTTCATAATTCTTTCATACATGTCACTCATGAGTCATTGCACATCCTGGTACACCGCCAGAGGCATTCATATAGAGTCATATTCTTTTCTAAGTATCGAGTTGTAATTCTTGAGTTGTAAGTAAATAAAAGTGTGATGATCATCATTATTAGAGCATTGTCCCAGTGAGGAAAGGATGATGGAGACTATGATTCCCCCACTAGTCGGGATGAGACTCCGGACAAAAAATAAAAAAAATGAGAAAAAAAAGAGGCCATAAAAAAAGAGAAAAGGCCCAAACAAAAAAACTAAAAAATTAAAAAAATGAGAGAAAAAGAGAGAAGGGACAATGCTACTATCCTTTTACCACACTTGTGCTTCAAAGTAGCACCATGATCTTCATGATAGAGAGTCTTCTATGTTGTCGCTTTCATATACTAGTGGGAATCTTTCATTATAGAACTTGGATTGTATATACCAATGATGGGCTTCCTCAAAATGCCCTAGGTCTTCGTGAGCAAGCGAGTTGGATGCACACCCACTTAGTTTCTTTTTGAGCTTTCATACACTTATAGCTCTAGTGCATCCGTTGCATGGCAATCCCTACTTACTCACATTGATATCTATTGATGGGCATCTCCATAGCCCGTTGATACGCCTAGTTGATGTGAGACTATCTTCTCCTTTTTGTCTTCTCCACAACCACCATTCTATTCCACATATAGTGCTATGTCCATGGCTCACGCTCATGTATTGCGTGAAGATTGAAAAAGTTTGAGAACATTAAAAGTATGAAACAATTGCTTGGCATGTCATCGGGGTTGTGCATGATCTAAATATTTTGTGTGATGAAGATAGAGCATAGCCAGACTATATGATTTTGTAGGGATAACTTACTTTGGCCATGTTATTTTGAGAATACATAATTGCTTTATTAGTATGCTTGAAGTATTATTGTTTTCATTTCAATATTAAACTTTTGTTTTGAATCTTATGGATCTGAATATTCTTGCCACAATAAAGAAGATTACATTGATAAATATGTTAGGTAGCATTCCACATCAAAAATTCTGTTTTTATTATTTACCTACTCGAGGACGAGCAGGAATTAAGCTTGGGGATGCTGATACGTCTCCAACGTATCTATAATTTTTTATTGTTCCATGCTATTATATTATGTGTTTTGGATGTTTATGGGCTTTATTGAACACTTTTATATTATTTTTGGGACTAACCTATTGACCCGAGCCAGTGCAGTTCCTTTTTCCCTTGTTTGATGTTTGACGAAAAGGAATATCTAACGGAGTCAAAATGGAATGAAACCTTCTGGAGAAGTTATTTTTGGAAGGAAAGCTACCCAATGGACTTGGAGTGCACGTCAGGAAAGAAACAAGGGAGACACGAGGTAGGGGGGCGCGCCCACCCCCCTAGGGCGAGCCCTCCACCCTCGTGGGCCCCTCGTGGCTCCCTTCTTCCGCCTATATATATCCATATACCCTAAAACCTTCGGGGAACAAAATAGATCGGGAGTTCCGCCACCGCAAGCCTCTATAGCCACCAAAAACCAATCTGGACCCTGTTCTGGCACACTGCCGGAGGGGGGAACTCTCACCGGTGGCCATCTTCATCATCCCGGCCATCTCCATGACGAGGAGGGAGTAGTTCACCCTCGGGGCTGAGGGTATGTACCAGTAGCTTTGTGTTTGATCTCTCTCTCTCTCTCTCTCTCTCTCTCTCTCTCTCGTTTTCTTGATTTGGCACGATCTTGATCTATCGCGAGCTTTGCTATTATAGTTGGATCTTATGTTGCTTCTCCCCCTCTACTCTCTTGTAATGGATTGAGTTTTCCCTATGAAGTAATCTTATCGGATTGAGTATTTAATGATTTGAGAACACTTGATGTATGTCTTGCCATGCGTATCTGTGGTGACAATGGGATATCACGTGATTCACTTGATGTATGTTTTGGTGATCAACTTGCGGGTTCCTTCCATGAAAAATGCATAGGGGTTGGCACACGTTTTCGTCTTGATTCTCCGGTAGAAACTTTGGGGCACTCTTTGAGGTTCTATGTGCTGGTTGAATAGATGAATCTGAGATTGTGTGATGCATATCGTATAATCATACCCACGGATACTTGAGGTGACATTGGAGTATCTAGGTGACATTAGGGTTTTGGTTGACTTGTGTCTTAAGGTGTTATTCTAGTACGAACTCTAGGGCTGTTTGTGACACTTATAGGAATAGCCCAACGGATTGATTGGAAAGAATAACTTTGAGGTGGTTTTGTACCCTACCATAATCTCTTCGTTTGTTCTCCGCTATTAGTGACTTTGGAGTGACTCTTTGTTGCATGTTGAGGGATAGTTATAAGACCCAATTATGTTATTATTGTTGAGAGAACTTGCACTTGTGAAAGTAGGAACCCTAGGCCTTGTTTCCTAGCATTGCAATACCGTTTACTCTCAGTTTTACCACTTGTTACCTTGCTGTTTTTATATTTTTAGTTTACAAAAACCTATATCTACCATCCATATTGCACTTGTATCACTATCTCTTCGTCGAACTAGTGCACCTATACAATTTACCATTGTATTGGGTGTGTTGGGGACACAAGAGACTCTTTGTTATTTGGTTGCAGGGTTGTTTGAGAGAGACCATCTTCATCCTACGCCTCCCACGGATTGATAAACCTTAGGTCATCCACTTGAGGGAAATTTGCTACTGTCCTACAAATCTCTGCACTTGGAGGCCCAACAACGTCTACAAGAAGAAGGTTGCGTAGTAGACATCAGTAGTACATATCATAATGGAAGACAGAATGAAGTCAAACAGGTAGTAGTCTTCGCACAGTGAAGTCAAACAAATCAGGCAAGCAAGCAATGACTTCGCGAAGACAAACTGAAATGTAAAGGAGGTGGGGGATAGAATCAGTAGCTTGGTGAAGACAAGGATTTGGTAGACCAGTTCAAGTTGCTGTGAGAAGTGTACGTCTGGTTAGGGAGGCTGAGATTGAACTCAGAAGACCACGTCTTCACTTTATTCCCCTTGAGCCAAGGACACCCAGTCCTCGCCCAATCACTCTGGTAAGTCTTCAAGGTAGAATTCCAAACCTTCACAGACTACGTTCACCAGTGATCCACGATGAATCTTGGATCCTCAGAACGTGACGCCTAACCGGCTGGAGGATACACAGTCCTCAAGTGTAACAAGTATTCAGGTCACGCGAAGCGAAAGACTTCAGTGATGCCTAACACTCTTTGGCTCTCGGTGTTTTGGGCTTTGTCCTGGCAAGGATCTCTCTCTCAAAGGCTTCGGAGGTGGGTTGCTCTCAAACGACAAAAGTCGTGCACTAACTCTGAGCAGCCCCCTATATATGGTGTAGGGGGTGTCAGTGTCAAAACCGGTCGATCTTGGGTAGGGGGTCCCAAACTGTGTGCCTGAGGATCAAAGGTAACAGGAGACAAGGGACACGATGTTTACCCTGGTTCGGGCCCTCTTAATGGAGGTAATAGCCTACTTCCTGCTTAATTGACTTTGATGAGTATAGGGGTTACAAGAGTCGATCTACCTCGAGATCGTAATGGCTAAACCCTAGATGTCTAGCCTATATGATTTTTGATAGCCTCTACGGACTAAACCTTCCAGTTTATATAGACACCGGAGGGGCCTAGGGTTGTACAGAGTTGGTTTACAGAGAAAGAAAACTACACATCCGGATGCCAAGCTTACCATCCACGCAAAGGAGAGTCCCATCCGGACACGGGGGAAGGCCTTCTATTTTGTATCTTCACAACCCATCAGTCCGGCCCATGTAACATAGCCCGGATGCCCGAGGACCCCATAATCCAAGACTCCCTCAGTAGCCCCTGAACCAGGCTTCAATGACGATGTGTCCGGCGTGCAGATTGTCTTCGGCATTGTAAGGCGGGTTCCTCCTCCGAATACACCAAAGCAGTTTTATGAACAAGTGAACTGTATCCGGCTCTGTATATTGATTACAACCCCCAACCACAAGGGCAAAATACTTGAAAAAATAAGTCTTGTCCACTGACAGCTTTTTCGGCGAGACGTTACGTCTGGCCTTATTATTATTTCGAACCATTTTCTGGCCTCTCGCTTCGCGTTTCGAGGCACGGCCTCTATTGACACGTCTTGTCAAAGCAGAGATCATGTCCCGTTATTGCGGGATTCTCATCAATACGGGCTTGGGTAATCCAACCGTGCTGTTCGCATGACCCCTCGGGAATAGGCGAGATTTAAGGCTTGTGAGGGGGCGCTTGATATTCACTGCCTTTATAAGAGGACAAGGACCCATCTTTCTACCCCATGCCTTCTTCTTCCTCAACCCTCCTATCCTTGAGCTCCAGCGCCCAAGTTTCGATCTTTTCCATCGCCATCAAACTCTCCAGCCATGTCCGGATCCGGCTCTCAAGGCAAGTGGGTGGCCTCCTCCGTAACGGAGAAGGACGTCAAGGAGCTCCGGGAGGCAAGGTAGTTGACCGCGCAAATCGCACGCAGGCTCCCTGCCAAAGAGCAAGTCATCCCTACTCTAGAGCCTGGCGAGAGGGTTGTGTTCATTCCTCACTTCCTCCGCGGGTTAGGGTTTCCGCTCCACCCCTTCGTCTGCGGCTTGATGTTCTACTACGGGCTAGATTTCCATGATCTAGCCCCGAATTCATTCCTCCACATCTCAGCGTTCATCGTCGTATGCATGGCGTGTCACATCCCTAGCTTCTGGTGCTACCTAGTGTTTGCATCTTGCTTGCATCATGTTTAAATTTATGAAAGTTGAATTGAGGATAGTTGAAACCCTCACAAATCACTCCAGAAATAATCAACAATAAAATCACTTCAAAGTAGTCCAAGGAAATGTTCTTGTTACTCTGTGGAAATATTGGTAAGAGGTAAAATTCAAACCAATATTTTTGGAATCACAGAAATATTTATTTGGGGCCTTTGAATTAAATCAGTGACATATTTGAGTTGGATTCATTTCTGTTATATAAGAAATAAAGTTCAAATATTTTTGTAGGTTTGCATGTGACCTTGGACTACCTCCCTGAGCTCACATAAAACTTTACAGAAAGTTTTAAAATGGTTTGGTTTGTAAATCAAATCAAAACAAAGAAACAAAATAGAAAACGGAAACAAATAAAAGAGAGAGGGACTTATCTGGGCCTTACCTGGCTGAACCAGGTCCTGTGCAGCCCAGCTGTGGCCCAGCAGTGTAGCTGGCCCAGCCCAGCCGCCCCACCATCTTCAACCTCCTGCCAGTAGGCAGGAGGGCATATGCTCGCCGCGCGCGCCACCTCCACCTTGCCTGGCTGTCCTCCCGTCACCCTGGACCTTCCTTCGCATCGCCACGCACCTCCCTCGACCCCCTGCATCTCTCCCCTCTCTCTCCATGGGCCCCCTCCCCCTTCTCCGCTTGCTTCCGAACGGAGCCCGTCGCCGCCGCTCGCCACCACCGCAGCCACTGCCTCCCCCCGCCTTGCCGACGCGTCCAGAGGACCGCCATCGCCATCTGCGTCGTCTTCACCAACCCATTCGACCGTGGGAGCCTTGTAGCTTCGTCCCCGAGCTCATCCTCAACCTCCGACCGCGGCTACCTCACCGTTGATTCACGGCAACCAACACGTCCCCGGCCCAGCTGTCTGCACCATCCTCCTCTCCGTGAGCCTATCTCTGTTTCCCCCATGTTCCCCTCCTCGCGCTCAACCCCTAGCTTATCTCCCCGTCGCACCCGTAAGCTCAGCAGCCGGCGATGTCGCCGACGCGGCCAGGGCTTGTTCCAGTCGCATCTGGGTGCGTAGTCGAACTCCAGGACTTCCCAGGAGCCCGTAGAGCACCTCATCTGGTGTCCCCGTGGCTTGCAGCCTCGCCAGCCTCATCCCCGTGCTCTGGCCGCCGTGGATGAGCTTGCCGCCGGTGAACCAAGCCACCCCACGCCCAGCCGCGTGCTTCCCTGGATGCGGGCGAGCAAGGGCTCCTTTCTGATGCCCTCATCGCAGCAAGCGGCAGCCCCAAGCGCAACTCTGGCGAGCCACCGCCGCTCTGGTTCGTCGCCGTCGTCTAACCGCCGGCGTAGCTGACGTGGCGACATCATTAGCGCTAATGACGCCTAACTAACCCCCTAGCTCACTGACACCTGGGGCCCACGCCCTAATTAACCTAGGTTTTATTTCCGTTTAGATTAAACTAACACCATGGGCCCCACAGGTCAGTTTGACCTGGCCACGTCACCTGTTGACCGACCCCACACGACAACGTTCACTTGCCGACGTGGTTGTTGACCAGACCCCACCTGTCGGTGACCCAGACAACACTGTGTGACTGACCAATGGACCCCACTGGTCACCCACTAGTCAGGTTTGACCTGGTGAGCCGCAGTTGACTTGTTGATGTCACAGTGACGCAATGCTGACACAGTTAATAATTTTCTGGATTTAAAATAATTCAGAAAATTGCCTAAACTTCTAAAAATCATACAAAATCAACCGTAACTCCAAATGAAAAGATTTATATATGAAAAATGATCAGAAAAGTCTAATATATCCATCTGTACTGGTTTCATGCATGTTTAAACAACTTAACCTTGCTGTTTAGATCCAAACATGATAATACACTTTATAAGTTCTTAGTTTGAGTATGAATTGGAATCTTTGGTACAAATAAGCTCAAACCCTTCTGTCCTTAGCTGCATTAGCTCAAATCACAGCATATTGCCATGTCATGATCATGCATCATATTGTTGCATTACATTGATTGTGTTCTTCCTTGTTTGCCGGTAATTGTCCCCTCTCAATAGACGACGTTCCGACGATGAGTTCGATGACATCGATGAAGAGTTATATCATCTTCTGAAGTGCCAGGCAAGCAAAACCCCCTCGTTCATTCCAATACAATCCCACTCTCTCGCTCCTGCTCTCTTTTACTGCATTAGGACAACAACGATTCATCTGCTACTTGCTGTGGTAGTTGAACCCCTTTTCCTCTGCATGACCTGTCATTGCCACAGTAAATAGATGAAACCCACTAGAATGAGTAGGAGTTGTTTTGGCCCTGATGTGCCTACTAATTCATGTTTGTTTGTCATGCCTGCTACTGCTTAGAGTTGAGTCAGGTCTGATTCAGCGGGGATGAATTGGAATGGTGATGAACATGTCCTACTGTGTGTGAACACGATTTGGTAAAGGTAGCGGTGAGAGGCCATGTAGGAGTACATGGTGGGTTGTCTCACTGAAACCGTCCTCGAGGAACTGAGTTACGTGTTTGTGATCCATGAAACAGCTACTACCACCGTTGGGCCCTGAAATATGACCCGCTCGACTTATTAACCGCCCTTGTCCTCTGTCCGGGAGTTGCAACTAGTTTACGGTGTTTGCGGGATATGTGTTGGAGGCCGTGCGTAGTCTTGACCCTAGGGGTGGGCTATGATGCGGTAGATACACCGTGGCCCGTGTCCGAAAGTGCCGTTTGGTGTCTCGGGAAACCTGCACACATCGTTTGGGGCTGTGAGCGAAACCCCGGCCGGATCTCCTCGCGGATGGAACCCGAATAGGCGATAAACCTGGACTAGAGACTTGTGTGGTTAGTAAGGTCGTGCTCTACACCTACGTTGGTTTTCGCTTGAAGTCTGCTGAGCACATGTCGTGTGCAGACGCTAAGTGGTGGAAACATGTGTGAAGAAGTACACCCCTGCAGGGTTATAAATAATCTATTCGAATAGCCGCGTCCACGGTAAAGGACTTCTGGGTTGCCTATAACAGTTCATAGACAAGTGAAAGTGGATACTCTAAAATGCGCCAGATAAGCGTGAGTGCTATGGATGGCCTTCTCGTAGGGAGACGGGAGCGGATCCATAGTGGTGTATTGATATGGTGAATATGTGGACTCGTGTGCGCCACTTCAAAAGAGTTACTTGCATTCATAGTTTAGGATAGCCACTGAGTCAAAGCTGGCTTGATGCAGTCAAACTCCACCACCCCTCTGTTGATACTGATGCATATGTAGCTAGTTCTGATGTAAGTCTTGTTGGGTACATTTGTACTCACGTTTGCCTATTTTATGTTTTGCAGAGAGACGTCAGTCTTTCTAGTAGTTCCGTGTGGACTTCGACGTTTAGTTGTTACCTCAGCTACGATCTTGTGCCCTCGGCGAGAGATCAGTAGATAGTCAGGCTTCTCGGCCTTTTTCATTTGTAGGCGTCGTACTCGGACATGTTAAGCTTCAGCGTGTGCTTTGACTTGTATGCTTTGAATGTTGGGTCATGAGACCCATGTTTGTAATATCTCGCTCCTCGGAGCCTAATGAATAAATACTTTGAGTTGTAGAGTTTTCTTGTGATGCCATGTTGTATTTACACATATCGAGCATATTGTGTGTATGATTGAAATGCTTGGTATGTGTGGGATCCGACAACCTAGTTCTTTATCCTTGGTAGCCTCTCTTATGGGGAAATGTAGTCTTGTGCTTCCATGAGCCATAGTAGTCCCTTACAGCCAGTTCACGGAGCCCCTGCTAGCCCAAACACTCTTGCTCCGGAACACTTGGTTGGCGGCATGTGGTTCACTTTGTTCTGTGTACATCCCTTTGGAAATGTCACTTGGTGACATCCGAGTCTGCCTAGCTGCTACAGCCAGTTCACGGATTCCTATTAGCCGATGCTATAGCCGGATTCGCATACGCTCTTGACCGACATGCTCGATGTTGATTCATGTATGCCTATCCACGTAAGTTAGTGCCACATTGGGTTCACGACTAGTCATGTCGGCCCGGGTTCTCTGTCATATGGATGCTAGCGACACTATCATATACGTTAGCCAAAAGGTGCAAACGGTCCCGGGCCATCGTAAGGCGACACCCGTGGGAATACCGTGCCTGAGGCCGCAAAGTGATGTGAGGTGTTACCGGCTAGATCGATGTGACTTGGAATCGGGGTCCTGACAGCGTTGGTATCGAGCTTTGTTGCCTGTAGGATTACCAAGCCAAACTGGTCGAAGTTGAGTCTAGAAATGCTTTAGTTATATAAGGGAATTGATTGTGGAAGGGAACATAAGGCTCTTTTTAATCCTTTACCTTATGCCCTTCTGATCTGAGTCATCCTCTTCCTTTCTACGGGGATTAAGAACTAGGCCTTATCATCTATCTATCAGGATGACGAGTTACTATGATAGAGACTTATAGGATTGATGGATTTAAGCCTCAGTTCAGTTCTTACTACTTTCATATGTTGATAGTTGATTTCGGAACCTTGATATTGCGATGCTGAGTGGCCATGCCACTATTTTGCAGGATGTCTCAAATCTTTTTGAGCATTTACAGCTGTTATGCTATCCGAGTCATCCCAGGTTTCTAGATAGTCTGATGCATTTGCAAATCCCTTCTTTTCATTCCCGATGTCCCTTTGGGCCAGTTCAACCACACTAATCAGTGAGTTGAGGTACTCTATTGCCTCGACATATATGTTGGAGCTATTATTATGACCTAGGTGTTTTAGGGAGTCACCTAGTAATCTAGCCATGCTTTGTATCCCCAGTATGATGATTCTGCCCATTATTCCCGAAAGCATCCCTTGATGCCATTTAGTTAGTAGGCATTCTATTCCTGGGTTCTTGAACCTAATATTCACCCTACTTACTTCATGTTGATAGTGTTGCTAGTTCCTTTAGGATATTAGTAACCTTTGCGATAGTCCTCGAGGTTCATGGTATATCCTTCTTCCAAATATCATGAACTGCTTATGGCAGAAGTTCCTCGCAGAACCGAAAGATCACAACGAGAGTTCTCTTGACGAGTTCTTGATTCTATGCTGTGACTCTGTTAGTTCTACCTTCTCTGCATGGGTTATCCGGAAGAAACCTGTTGAACTTGATTCGACATACTAACCTATGCATCCACAACTCAGAAAGTTATATGTTCCTTGAGTTGTCCCTCTTTAGTTGTATTCTGACCCCCGTTTATCAATTGATAGTCAGGAGTAATTGTGCATTCGTGTTATCGATGCTTATTATTCTTGTGCTCCATCAAGCCAGTCTGTTCTGGAATGACTAGGAGAAACAAACTCCAGTACCTCACCCATATCTAGAATTTGGTCAAAGCAGTTGCCGCAAATCAAAATGCCAGTCCAGCTTTTGCTCTGTTCTACCGTGGAGTGTCAACCTCTTTCTTATCAAGAATGACGTGAGAATTGCACAGCCTCTTATGAATTCTTGATACAGTGATACTCTTGCCATCATTTTTCATTCCTCGGTCTCTGTGTTGTTGCAACCGGAATACCGACAAATGAAATGTGATGTGTGAAATCAATACTCCTAGCAACTCCAATGCTTGGTAGTAAATGAACAATATTCTCATTCTTAGCGTGTTGGTTATTGAATCATCATTATAAGACAGATCATGCTACCTAGTCCTTATTTCTGGTGCACTCTTCGATCAATGAGTTAGGATTTCAATCCCTTGCTTAATTGATCACATCATCTTGCCTCGGAAGCAAGATTGTTCTCGAGCTTAATAACATATCGGTGGTTCGTGATGTTCCGAATTTCTTCTCGGAAGTATTACCAGGTTGTCACCTGACCACTATGATGAGGTCATGATCATGTTGGTTTACCTCCAAACCATCCATTCTCTAAGAATCTATGTTGGATACCCCTGAGCTAGTTGGTTAAGCTAAACAACATCTTGGAGAGTTGGAAGATAAAGCTTTGCCTTACTTAGTTCATTCTAAAAGGATATCTTTTGAGTGTGTGTGTTGAAGAAAGATGATACCTTCATTGATTGATCCTCGTGATCAATTGTTGATTTTATTGTCTTGTCCAAACCATGACTTGGGTATGGGCTATCGTCAAGTCAAATCAGAACCAACGATGTTCGTAATGTTGTCTTACTCATGGTTGATCCCTCGAGCATACACCATTACATCTTTTGGTCTGACCAATACTATCACCGTGTTCACATGATGGTGGAAGTCCAGTGATATGGAAATTCCGATGAGTTGTTGTTGAACCCATCAGCAGCATTTTGTCTCCCCCATGAATCATGTTGAACATCAACCTAGTGTTGGAAACCTTGTAAGCAATGCCTTCGTGTTCCGTTCATGAAACTTATGCTTGGATGAAAGAAGTGACTTTCTCCAAGTTCATGTGCATTAGGTGTAAGTTGCCACCATGAATTTGAGAAAGGGTTTGTTTTGTTTCCCTTGGAACCATCCCAAATCAGTCATGCATACGTGCGAAGTATTCTATGGTTTGGTAGATTAATTACCTCCGCTCCATATGTGTTCCTAGCACACCAAGCCACTGATTGACTTGTTCAAGGAAAAGGAGTCTATTGTCAGGACCCCGATTCTAAGTCACACCGATCTAGCCTGTAACACCTCATATCACTTTGCGGCCTCACGCACGGTATTCCCACGGGTGTCGCCTTACCATGGCCCGGGACCGTTTGCGCCTTTTGGCTCGCGTATATGATAGTGTTGCTAGCATCCATATGATGAAGAACCGGGCCGACATGACTAGTCGTGAACCCAAAGTGGCACTAACTTACGGGGACATGCATACATGAATCAACATCGAGCATGTCGGTCGACAGCGTTGAATCCGGGCTGTAGCTTTGGGCTAATAGGACTCAGGGAACCCGGGCTGTAGCAGGCTAGGCAGGACTCGGATGTCACCGCGTGACATTTCCCGAAGGACGGACACATGAGCGAAGTGAATCACATGCCGGTCGATCAAGTGTTAGGAGCGGTAGTCTTTGGGCTAGCGGGACTCCGATAAACCGGGCTGTAGCGGACTACCATGGCTCGGTGGAAGCACTAGACTACATTTCCCCATAAGAGAGGCTACCAAGGATAGACAACTAGGTTGTCGGATCCCACATAGCAATACACGTTACACGTCGCATAACATGCAAGTATGTGTTGTACAACATGGCATCACAACATAGCATAAACTCATATAGATAAAGGCCGGAAGAGCCACATAGCATTAATACAAACAGGGTCACATGACCCATCATTGAAACATACAAACAAGCGGAAGCATTACATGTCGAGTACGAGACAACTATAAAAGAAAAAGGCTGAGAAGCGACTATCTACAAGACCCTCCCAAGGGTACAAGATCGTAGCTGAGGTAACAAGCTACTCATCGAAGTCCAAGCGGAACTACTAGTAAGACCGAAATCTCCGCTACAAAAACATAAATAAAGCAACGTGAGTACAAAGGTACTCAGCAAGACTTACATCAGATCCTATTATACATGCATTTGTATCAAGAAGGTAATGTGGGGTTTAGTTGCAGCAAGCCAGCTTTGACTCAATGGCTATCTTGTTCTCGACTACAAGAACTTCTTTGAGGTGATATGGCGCTGCAGTCCACTATCCACCACACAATACACTACTATGGATTCATCCCGTCTCCATACGAGAAGGCCATCCATAGCACTCACACTTGTCTTGAGCATTTTAGAGTATCCACTTCAAGTTGTCGATGTACCACGTAAGCATCCAAGAAGTCCATAACCGAGGACACGGCTATTGAATAGATCATGATAACCTGCGGGGTGTACTTCTTCACACACGCTCTCGCCACTTACCGCCATATATCGTCATGTATCTCGGCAACCTTCAAGCGGAAGCTTTGGCGAGGGTGTCGGCCCGACGACTAACCACACAAGACTCTAGTCGGGTTTATCACCTATTAGGGTTCCATCCGCAAGGAGATCCGGCGGGGTGTCGCTCACGGCCCCAAGCGATGTGAGCAGGGTTCCCAAGCCCACCATCCGGTGCCACTTGGTACACCATGCCACATGCCTAGTTTGTCCCAAGCCCACCTGCCGGGTGCCACTCGGTGAAAAATAGCACTACCTACAAACACCAAAAACTAGTTGCGACTCTGGGCGAGAGATCAAGTTGGTTAATAAGTCGAGAGGGTTGAGTTACGGAACCCAATGTGTGGTAGTATCGAGTCAATGGACAACATACATAGAACTCGATTGCTTAGGGCGGTTCGGTGAGACAACCCACCATGTACTCCTACATGGCCTCTCACCGCTACCTTTACCAAATCGTGTTCACACACTTCACTCTCGACATCGAACATATCGTAACACTCCAATTCATTCCCAATGAATCAGACTGACACAACTCTAAGCAATAGCAGGCATAGCATGGTAGGAACACATCATGGCTCAATCAACTCCTACACATGCTAGTGGGTTTCAACTATTCTTGTGGCAATGACAGGTCATGCGGAGGAATGGGTTCAACTACCGCAGCACAAAGTAGCAGATGAATCGTTGTTGTCCTAATGCAATAGCGAGAGCAGGAGAGAGAGAGTAGGATTGTATCGGAATGAACAAGGGGTTTGCTTGCACGGTAAATCAACAAGGAGAGCCTTTGCTTCACAGACAGTACTCTCGAGCACTCTCGAGCTGGACCTATCGAGAAGGAACGGTGCCAACAATCAATACACAAGCATATGCAACAATATGATGCATGAACATGGCATGTAGATGTGATGCTGTTTGGGCTAATGCAACTAGCATTCAGTTTGGAAGAGGTCCATTTGAAACAAGAATTCAAATGCAACTCCAAGTTAAGCTCTTATATATGCCATTATAGTGTTTCACTTATACAGCAGGTATAAGTTGGTTTGTCATGCATGAAACTGGTACAGATGGATAGATTGAATTTTTCTGATAATTTTTCATATATAAATTATTTCAATCTGAGCTACGGTTGAATTTATATGAATTTTCGAAGTTGTGGCTATTTTCTGGAATTTCCTAATTAAAATTAAAACCAAAAAATGAATAACTGCGTCAGCCTAACGTCAGCGTGACGTCAGCTAGTCAACGGGGCTAGTCCGGGTCAAAATTGACGACCGGGTCCCACATGTCATTGTGCTAACTGGGAGTTAATCCCGTGTTGGTGGGATTTGACCATTGCTTGAGCCCCCACTGTCGATGGCGGTGAGGTGGCTAATTAGGGGGTTAGTCCTAATGGCCGCCACGTCGGCACCAGCCGAGCACGGCTGGCGAGGTCGTTGCGGCGACCACGAAAAAAGAGTCGCGTTGGGCCTGAGGCGGCGTCTGCAGGAGCACAGGCGTAGCCGTGCTCTCCGCATCGAGGAAGCGAGCGGGAAGCAGCGAGGGCGCCGGGCTCGCGGACGGCTTCGCGGCGGCCGGAGTTCGATGGCGTCTGGCGTGGGGCTAGAGGGCGCGAAGGCCAGGAAGTAGGGGAACGATGGCGGGGCTCACGAGGGGACGGCGGGCGTCGTCGGGAGCTCGGGAAGGCTGGAGTCGGCGGGCGGCGAGGGCGATCTCCGGCGGCGGAGATGAAAACGACAGCGCCGAGGGAAGCGAGCTTCGCCGATTGCTTTGCTTTCGGTGAGGAGGAGAGGGTGTGGCGGAGCTGGGGGGCGTGTCGGGAGAAGTGCGGCGGTGGCGAGGCCACAGTGGTTGTGGACAGTGGTGGCGGCGATTTCGGCCGCAAGAGAGGGGCGCGGGGAGGAGAGAATGGCTTAGGAGGAAGAGGAGTGTCGAGGCGTGGCGTCGTCCAGGCGTCGAGGCGGACGAGGAGGACGTCGAGCAAGCAGATGCGTGCTTGCGGCGTGCACGGCGTCGGGCACCGCTTCCCCTCTGCCTACTGGCAAGAGGAGGAAGACGGCTATGCCCCTAGTGGGCTGGGCCAGAAAGGAAATGGGCCGGCCAGGGGCGCCAGGTAGGAAGCCCATGTAGGGTTTTTCCTTTTGTTTAATTTTTCTATTTTCTGACATTTGTTTTGATTTAATTAAAATACTAAACCATTTTATTTTCTTATGCCAATTTTTGTAGGGGCTACTGGTATTATTCCAGAGCTCCTCAACAAAAGGCACAATTTTTGGACAATATTTTATATATAACAATATATATCCAAGGCAAATAATTACTGCATTAATTCCAAATGCCCAAAATAATTACTTATGGACTCCTAAAAATATTGGTTTGATTTTTATCTCTGTCCAATATTTTCAGAGAGCAACATGAGCATTTTCTTGGACCTTTTGGAGAAATTTTATTTGATCAATTTCCAAAAGATTACGAGGGTTTCACACGGATCCTCATTTCAATTTAAATGGAATTTAAACATGATGCACAAATGACTAGCTAGTCTAGGTCATACCAGAACTAGGGATGTGACAACTCGTCCCCACTTGAAAAATCTCGTCCGAGATTGAGGGTCGACGGAAAAAGCGGGGTACTCGGTCGAAGGCGATCTTCTTGCTCCCAAGTAGCTTCTCTCTCGGAATGATGAGACCACTGAACCTTGAGAAACTTGATGTTACGGCGTCGGGTAACACGCTCTGCTTGATCAAGAATGCGAACGGGTACTCTCGGTATGTGAGGTTATCTTGGAGATCAAGCGTTTGTGGTCCACTCCTCGGATGGGATCAGAAGCAAGCGCTGAGTTGAGAGGCGTGGAAGACATCATGAACTCGAGAAAGATGTGGGGTAGTTCAACTGGTAGGCAACCTCTCCTCGTTTAGCGAGAATGCGAAAGGGACCAATGTAACGAGGAGCCAACTTGCCCTTGATACCGAAACGATGGGTACCCTTCAAAGGAGTAACCCGAAGGTAAGATTTGTCGCCAATTTCATAAGTCATATCCTTATGATGACGATCATACTGGCTCTTTTGACGAGATTGGGCTGTTTTCAAATTCTCACGAATGATGCGAACTTCCTCTTCTGCCTCCTGGACCATGTCCGGTCCAAAGAATTGTCTTTCGCCGGTTTCTGACCAGTTCAAAGGTGTTCGACATCTTCGTCCATAGAGAATCTCAAAAGGAGCTTTCTTGAGACTGGATTGATAGCTATTGTTATAAGCAAACTCAGCAAAAGGAAGACATTTCTCCCAATCCATACCGAATGAGATAACACAAGCTCTAAGCATGTCTTCGAGAATTTGGTTAACCCTTTCCACGACCACTCATTGAGGGTGGAAAGCGGTCTTGAAGGAAAGATGGGTTCCCATGGCAGTTTGGAAACTCTCCCGAAATGAGAAGTGAAGAGACGCCACGGTCTGAATTGATCTCTAGTGGAACACCATGAAGTGACACTATTAGAAATATATAAGTCGCGAGCTGACTAGCAATGATACTCTCTCGAGCAGGTAGGAAGTGAGCCACTTTGGAGGCGATCAATGACTACGAAGATAGCATTATTCCCTTTCTTGGGCACTGGGAAAGCCGGTGATGAAGTCCATACCAACTTTATCCCATTTCCACTCAGGAATGGCTAAAGGCTGAAGGGTGCCGGCAGGCCTTTGATGCTCTGCTGCCTTACGCGACGACAAGCGTCACGATTAGCAATAAAGCGAGCAATTTCTCTCTTCATCCTAGTCCACGGAACCTCTGGCGTAGGTCTGATACATCTTAGTACTACGGGATGAATCATGAGAGGAGATTCATGCGCCTCCTTAAGAATCAATTGTCGAAGATGTTGCTTCTTAGGGACCACCGGCGGTTCCCAAAGAAAGCGACACCTCGATCATCTATAGAGAAACTACCAGCAATACCCTTGGCAATGTTTCTCTTGATCCGGGTAATCCCGTATCATGCTACAGGCTTCTATGATATGATCCACAAGAGTAGGTTTAGCCACCAAGGTAGAAAGGAATCCGTGAGGAGCAATGTGAAGGTTAAGCTTACGAGAATTCCTCATGGAGAAGTGGTTGACCTATTTGCAACATGAGATTGTTGCAATAGGATTCTGACTTAGCGCATCAGCCATGACATTAGCTTTGCACAGGGTGTAGGTAATCCCTAGATCATAATCTGAGATCAACTCCAACCAACGTCTTTGCCTAAGGTTCAAATCTGGTTGGGTGAAGATATACTTGAGACTCGGTGATCGGTGTAGATCTCGCATAGCGTTTACCAAGAAGGTAGTGTCGCCATGTCTTAAGTGCATAGACTACATTGCAAGCTCTAGATCATGTGTAGGATAATTCTCCTCATGTGGATGCAAGCGGCGAGATGCATAGGCAATCACATGGCGATCCTGCATAAGAATGCAACCTAGTCCCTGTCGTGAGGCGTCGCGATAGATAACAAAGTCTTTGTGAAATCCGGTGGCACAAGTATGGGAGCAGAAGTCAGGCGTCTTTTGGTTCCTCAAAACTGTACTCACCTGTGGGGACCACTCAAACTTTTATCTTTCTTGAGAAGTTCCGTGAGGGGTTTAGCTACTTTGGAGAAGTTTTCAACAAAGCGGCGACAATAGCTGGCTAGACCAAGGAAACTCCTAACTTGTTTAACGGTTTGGTGGAGTCAATCGAGAACGGCTGAACTCTCTCGGGATTGACAGCAATGCCCTTACCGGAGACTACGTGGCCTAGGTAGGTCACTTACGGCAACAAAATTCACACTTGGAGAACTTGGCATAAAGGCGGTGCTCTCGAGTTTTCTAGCACAAGTCTAAGATGTTGGCATGCTCTTCCTTGTTCTTGAGTAAATAAGAATATCATCGAGGTAAACCACGACGAACTTGTCTAAGTACTCCATGAAGATCGAGTTCATCAAGCGGAGAATGTGGCTGGAGCATTGGTTAGACCAAAGGACATGACGGTGTACTCGTCTTGGCCATAACAGTGACAAAGGCTGTCTTGGGGATGTCCCGTTTCGATCTTGATTTGGTGGTAGCCTAACCTCAAATCCATCTTGGAAAAGGCGAGGATCCAGCGAGCTGATCATACGGTCGTTGATCACGGGAAGCGGATATTTGTTCTTTATCGTGACCAAATTAACGGGACGATAATCTACAACCATCCGGTCCGTACCATCCTTCTTCTTGACGAAGAGGACAGGGCAAGCCCAAGGAGAAGAACTAGGACGGATGAAACCCTTTTGCAAGGACTCATCAAGTTGTTTCTTAAGCTCGGCTAGTTCTAAGGGTGCCATCTTATAAGGTCTCCTAGAGATTGGAGGCGGTTCCAGGGATAAGATCTATGACAAACTCTACATCTCTGTCGGGTGGAACACTGGCAGTTCCTCTGAAAGACATCCGGAAAGTCACGGACTACGGGATATCTTCAAAGTGCGGAAGAGGCTGGCATTAAGAGAATAGAGTTGGCGCTTTGCAAATCTAGTGGAGCGGTGACTATCTTGCGAGATGGGTGTGTAAGCTGAGCGGACCTGGTATAACAATCAATCTTGGCATAATGAGCTTTCATCCAGTCCATACCCAAGATGATGTTAATATCTGAGACTTGAGGGCTACAAGTGAGGCAAGGAATACAAGTCATCAACAAGGATTTCATTACCATGGCTTACACTAGAAGTTTGCCATTTGGATCGAGGGTTTGAATGACTAGTGGAAGGGCATATCACAAAATGATATGTTGTGCAAGTTAGCATAGCTTTGAAATGAAGGAATGAGATGCTCGATATTGAATAGAACCAAAGCTGGATGACAGTTGACAAGGAGTGTACCAAGAGCGACATCCGGATCATCATAAGCGTCTTTAGCTGAGAGGGATGCACCGTCCACGTTCGGTGGGAGCTGACTTGACACGATCATCTTGCGTGGTGGCTTACCACGGCAAAAAGACTTCTCGGGCTGGGGTGGAGCATAAGCGGCTGAGAGCGATCCGTGCATAGTGTCCTGGCTTCCGCATGTGAAGCAAGTCCACGAGGTTGGGCGTGGACCCATAGCGACAAGCGGTCTACCGAGAGGCCTGGGTGGAGCATCTGTTGAGCTGGGGAGGCACCACATAGGATGGCCTCGGTGTATATCCGGGAGGAAGAGCGGAGTTCGGAATCCAAATCCGGCGCTTCTGCGAACTAGAACCGGATGAAGATCCCAAATCACGGGTGTGCTTACGAGACTCCTCGTAAGTGATCTGAGCTGTCTCTGCATTAATGGCCTTGTTCACGAGAGCCTGGAATGTATCACAATGATGCAGGTGGAGATCACGACGCAACTTGGGGTTGAGACCCTTCCGGAACCTAGCCTGCTTCTTGGCGTCCGTGGACACCTCTTACGTGGCATAGCGGGCGAGGTTCTCAAACTCTCTGCTGTAAACATCAACAGCCATCTTACCTGGGTGAAACTACAGAACTCTTCTCTCTTGCGATCGATGAGGGCTTGGGAATGTGATGCTCATGAAAAGCCTCAATGAAATCTCTCGGTAGGAATCGGCCAGTGGAAGCATAGCCTCATAGTTACGCCACCAGAAGACTAGCGGGACCTTCCGGTGGTATGCAGCATAGGTGACCTTGTCACTTTCAGCTACATTCGCAGAACGGAGCTTGCGTGTGATACTACGGAGCCAGTCATTTGCATCGAGTGGCTTGATGGAATGATGAAAGGTAGGTGGGTGCAAGCGAATGAAGTCATGAATGGTTGCAGACCCTTTGAACTGTTGTGCGGTGTTCTCCTCGATGCGTGCCAACAAGCGGTTAGACTCACGATTGTTCCTCTCCAACTCTAACATAAACTCTGCCAATGAAGGCTGGTCGGGAGGATCCTCATCCCTACCATCTCTGTGGTTCTAGCTACGAGCAACAGAACTTCGCTTAACTGATGACATCTTGAGAAACGAAACCAAGGACGGAATCAACATCAACTACAGACTCTAAAATGTAGGACAAAGAAATTAGTTACTCTCGAACTCCTGGGGCAATTCCGGCAGCATAACGGCAGTAAAATGCTCAGAATGAGACATCCTGGCAAAATGGGGTAGTACAACAACTCAACATCACCACTCAAAAGTTCTGGGATAATACTAAACAGACTACACCGGAAGTACTCAAAAACTGGGGTATGACTCTGATCAACCAATCCTATGGGACTACGGAGTAGTAACACGTGACCCTGATAGACAGAAAAGAAAGCCTAGTTCCTTAACCTCGTAGGAAAGATAAGATGACTCAGATTAGAAGGCCATGAGGTAAAGGAGTAAAAAGAGCCTTACGTTCCTTCCCACAATCAATTCCCTTACATAACTAAAGAATTTCTAGACTCAACTTCGACCAGGTTGGCTTGGAAATCCTCTGAGCGATCGGGCTCGATACCAAAGCTGTCGGGACCCGATTCTAAGTCACACCGATCTAGCATGTAACACCTCATATCACTTTGCGGCCTCACGCACGGTATTCCACAGGTGTCGCCTTACCATGGCCCGGGACCGTTTAGCCTTTTGGCTCACGTATATGATAGTGTTGCTAGCATCCATATGATGAAGAACCGGGCCGACATGACTAGTCGTGAACCCAAAGTGGCACTAACTTACGGGACAGGCATACATGAATCAACATCGAGCATGTCGGTTGAGCGTGCGAATCCGGGGTGTAGCATCTGGGCTAACAGGACTCGGGAACCCGGGCTATAGCAGGCTAGGCAGGACTCGGATGTCACGCGTGACATTTCCCGAAGGACGAACACACGAGCGAAGTGAATCACATGCCGCCGATCAAGTGTTAGGAGCAGTAGTCTTTGGGCTAGCGAGGACTCCGATAAACCGGGCTGTAGCGGACTACCATGGCTTGGTGGAAGCACTAGACTACATTTCCCCATAAGAGAGGCTACCAAGGATGAACAACTAGGTTGTCGGATCCCACACATAGCAATACACGTTACACGTCGCATAACATGCAAGTATGTGTTGTACAACATGGCATCACAACATAACGCAAACTCATATAGATAAAGGCCTAGAAGAGCCACATAGCATTAATACAAGCAGGGTCACATGACCCATCATTGAAACATACAAGCAACAAGCGGAAGCATTACATGTGCGAGTACGAGACAACTATAAAAGAAAAAGGCTGAGAAGCGACTATCTACAAGACCCTCCCAAGGGTACAAGATCGTAGCTGAGGTAACAAGCTACTCGTGAAGTCAAGCGGAACTACTAGTAAGACCGAAATCTCCGCTGCAAAAACATAAATAAAGCAACATGAGTACAAAGGTACTCAGCAAGACTTACATCAGATCCTATTATACATGCATTTGTATCAAGAAGGTAATGTGGGGTTTAGTTGCAGCAAGCCAGCTTTGACTCAATGGCTATCTGTTCTCGACTACAAGAACTTCTTTGAGGTGATATGGCGCTACGAGTCCACTATCACCACACAATACACTACTATGGATTCATCCCGTCTCCATGCGAGAAGGCCATCCATAGCACTCACACTTGTCTTGAGCATTTTAGAGTATCCACTTCAAGTTGTCTATGTACCACGTAAGCATCCAAGAAGTCCATAACCGAGGACACGGCTATTGAATAGATCATGATAACCTGCAGGGTGTACTTCTTCACACGCTCTCGCCACTTACCGCCATATACCGTCATGTATCTCGGCAACCTTCAAGCGGAAGCTGGCGAGGTGTCGGCCACGACGACTAACCACACAAGACTCTAGTCAGGTTTATCACCTATTCGGGTTCCATCCGCAAGGAGATCCGGCCGGGTGTCGCTCACGGCCCCAAGCGATGTGAGCAGGGTTCCCAAGCCCACCATCCGGTGCCACTTGGTACACCGTGCCACCTGTGCCTAGTCTGTCCCAAGCCCACCCTGTCGGGTGCCACTCGGTAGAAAAATAGCACTACCTACAAACACCAGAAACTAGTTGCGACTCCTGGACAGAGATCAAGTTGGTTAATAAGTCGAGAGGGGTCGAGTTACCGGAACCCAATGTGTGGTAGTATCGAGTCATTGGACAACATACATAGAACTTAGTGCTTAGGGCGGTTCGGTGAGACAACCCACCATGTACTCCTACATGGCCTCTCACGCTACCTTTACCAAATCGTGTTCACACACTTCACTCTCGACATCAGAACATATTGTAACACTCCAATTCATTCCCAATGAATCGGACTGACACAACTCTAAGCAATAGCAGGCATAGCATGGTAGGAACATATCATGGCTCAATCAACTCCTACACATGCTAGTGGGTTTCAACTATTCTTGTGGAAATGACAGGTCATGCAGAGGAATGGGTTCAACTACAGCAGCACAAAGTAGCAGATGAATCGTTGTTGTCCTAATGCAATAACGAGAGCAGGAGGCGAGAGAGTAGGATTGTATCGGAATGAACAAGGGGTTTGCTTGCTGGTAAATCAACAAGGGAGCCTTTGCTTCATAGAGCAGTACTCTCGAGCACTCTCCAGAGCTGTACCTATCGAGAAGGAACGGTGCCAACAATCAATACACAAGCATATGCAACAATATGATGCATGAACATGGCATGTAGATGTGATGCTGTTTGGGCTAATGCAACTAGCATTCAGTTTGGAAGAGGTCCATTTGAACCAAGAATTCAAATGCAACTCCAAGTTAAGCTCTTATATATGCCATTATAGTGTTTCACTTATACAGCAGGTATAAGTTGGTTTTTCATGCATGAAACTGGTACATATGGATAGATTGAATTTTTCTGATAATTTTTCATATATAAATTATTTCAATCTGAACTACGCTTGAATTTATATGAATTTTCGAAGTTGTGGCTATTTTCTGGAATTTCCTGATTAAAATTAAAACCAGAAAATGAATAACTGCGTCAGCCTAACGTCAGCGTGACGTCAGCTAGTCAACGGGGCTAGTCCGGGTCAAAACTGACGACCGTGTCCCACATGTCATTGTGCTAACTGGGAGTTAATCCCGTGTTGACTAGGATTTGACCCGCTGCAGGGCCCACCTGTCTGTGGCAGTGAGGTGGCTAATTAAGAGGGGGTTAGTCCTAATGACGCGCCACGTCGGCACCCGTCGGAGCACGGCCGGCGAGGTCGTCGCCGGCGGCCCTGGAACACTGGCGGAGTCGCGTTGGGCCTGAGGCGGCGTCGCGGGAGCACCGAGGCGTAGCCCGTGCTCTCCCGCATCCAGGGGAGCGAGCGGAAGCAGCGGGCGCGGAGCTTCGCCGGACAGGCTTCGCGGCGGTGGCCGGAGTTGATGGCGTCGGCGGCGGGGCTAGAAAGCGCGGAAGGCCAAGGAAGTAGGGGGAACGACGGCGGGGCTCACAGGGGACCGGCGGGCGTCGTCGGGGAGCTCGGGGAAGGCTGGAGTCGGCGGGGCGGCGAGGACGATCTCCGGCGGCCGGAGATGAAGACGACGGCGCCGAGGACGAAGCAGAGCTCGCCCGGTTGCTTTGCTCGGTGAGGAGGGAGAGGGGTGTGGCGGAGCTGGGGGCGTGTCGGGAGAGGTGCGGCGATGGCGAGGCCACGGTGGCTGTGGACGATGGCGGCGGCGATTTAATCGCAAGAGAGGGAGCGAGGGAGGAGAGAATGGCGCGGGAGGAGAGGAGTGTCGAGGCGTGGCGTCGTCCAGGCGTCAAAGGCGACGAGGAGGGCGTCGAGCAAGCAGCTGCGTGCGTGCAGCGCCTGGCGTCGGGCACCGCTTCCCCTCGCCCTCTGGCAAGAGGAGGAAGGCGGCTATGCCCACAGTGGGCTGGGGCGAAAGGAAGCGGGCTGGCAGGGCGCTGTAGGAAGCCAGTAAGGTTTTTCCTTTTGTTTAACTTTTCTATTTTCTAACATTTGTTTTGATTTAATTAAAATACTAAACCATTTTATTTTCTTATGCCAACTTTTGTAGGGGCTAGTGGTATTATTCCAGAGCTCCTCAACAAAAGGCACAATTTTTGGACAATATTTTATATATATAACAATATATATCCAAGGCAAATAATTACTGCATTAATTCCAAATGCCCAAAATAATTACTTATGGACTCCTAAAAATATTGGTTTGATTTTTTCTCTGTCCAATATTTTCAGAGAGCAACATGAGCATTTTCTTGGACCTTTTTGGAGGAATTTTTATTTGATCAATTTCCAAAAGATTCTGAGGGTTTCACAGATCCTCATTTCAATTTAAATGGAATTTAAACATGATGCACAAATGACTAGCTAGTCTAGGTCATACCAGAACTAGGGATGTGACATCTATGCTTGGGACTAATCCATGGACTTGCGTAAGACTTCAAAATCCTTGATGATGGTTCCTGACCAGAACTCGATAGTGCTTTATTATAAGACTACTATGCGGTCATTCTTGTCTTGGACAACATGCTCACATGTATGTAGCAGAACCGGCTCATGTTTTGGAGCTTGCTATCGTAGCTTATATCTCGAGAATCTCGCAATGTCATCTCGTCGATTTGTGTTGCAAGCTTTCTTTTCAGACATGCTAAGTCTGAAGTATCCTATCACCAATCGGATCTGAATCTCAGGCTGATACGATGGTTGGAACATTCCCAACAGTTGCATTTTGTTCCCAGCTTGCACCGCCATTGTGCCAACTTCCCATGGGCTGCCCCTCTCAGCAGTTGCTGTCCAAGATCATCTTCCAAAGTGGACCTACCAAGGATCCCATCCATTTCTGATGATAAGCAAAATCATCCATTGCGTTGTCTTCAACAAGGTAGTCCACATCATCCATTCTAGCCCGAGTTTGCCGTTCTTCCTAACTCCTTCAACGGTCGTTTGTGAATTTCCTTAGGCTGGTATAGAGAGTCCCAATGCTCTCTGTATCAAAAGTAATTCTTTTTCCACTTAAGGGAATAATCCTATGAGCCACCTTCCCTAAGGTGCCCCGTTGTGGAATCATGGCAATTATTTCATCGTTGTCTTGAAACCATGCACCATCCTACCTAAGTGTGGAATTGTTGCATACCGATCCGAACCTTCGTCATCCGTTTCTCCCCATCGCTCCTCATATGTGTTTTGCCCCTCAGCTCAAGAGATGTTTCTACGTCTCATTCAATGAGTTGTTCTTGTGATCATTAAGATGATCCATCCTTATAGAGTTGTATCGCTCTTTCGTCATCGTGTTGGATAAAGATCTCGAAAGCAAAGACGTCAAGATCAATATGAAGCAACGAATCAACATCTTCGAGAAGGGCAATTGGATCATGAAGATTGTGTTAGCTTGTGTCCCTCTGTCTTCTTACCTCACGACTTGAATCTCGGGACGAGATTCTTGTTTAGTAGGGGTGAGCTGTCACATCCCTAGCTTCTGGTGCTACCTAGTGTTTGCATCTTGCTTGCATCATGTTTAAATTTCTGAAAGTTGAATTGAGGATAGTTGAAACCCTCACAAATCACTCAAGAAATCAACAATAAAATCTCTTCAAAGTAGTCCAAGGAAATGTTCCTGTTACTCTGTGGAAATATTGGTAAGAGGTAAAATTCAAACCAATATTTTTGGAATCACAGAAATATTTATTTGGGGCCTTTGAATTAAATCAATGACATTTTTGAGTTGGATTTATTTCTATTATATAAGAAATAAAGTTCAAATATTTTTGTAAGTTTGCATGTGACCTTGGACTACCTCCCTGAGCTCACATAAAACATTACAGAAAGTTTTAAAATGGTTTGGTTTGTAAATCAAATCAAAACAAAGAAAGAAAATAGAAAACAGAAACAAATAAAAGAGAGAGGGACTTATCTGGGCCTTACTTGGCTGAACCAGGTCCTGTGTAGCCCAGCTGTGGCCCAGCACTGTAGCTTGCCCAGCCCAGCCGCCCCACCGTCTTCAACCTCCTGGCAGTAGGCAGGAGGGTATGTGCTCGCCACGCGCACGCCACCTCCACCCTGCCTGGCTGTCCTCCCGTCGCCCTGGACCTTCCCTCGCGTGGCCACGCACCTCCCTCGACCCCCTGCATCTCTCCCCTCTCTCTGGACCCCCTCCCCCTTCTCCGCTCGATTCTGAACTGAGCCCGTCGCCGCCGCTCGCCACCACCACAGCCACTGCCTCCCTCTCGCCTTGCTGACGCGTCCAGAGGACTGCCATCGCCTTCTGCGTCGTCTTCACCAACCCATTCGACCGCGGGAGCCCTGTAGCGTCTTCCCTGAGCTCATCCTGAACCTCCGATCGCCGGCTACCTCACCGTCGATTTGCGGCAACCAACGCGTCCCCGGCCCCGCCGTCTGCACCATCCTCCTCTTCATGAGCCTATCTCCGTTTTCCCCATGTTCCCCTCCTCGCGCTCAACCCCTAACTTATCTCCCCGTCGCACCCGTAAGCTCCTTGCCGCCGGCAATGTCACCGACGTGGCCATGGCTCGTTCCAGTCGCATCTGCGTGCGTAGTCGAACTCCAAGACTTCCCAGGAGCCCGTAGAGCACCTCATCCGGCGTCCCCATGGCTTGCAGCCTCGCCTGCCACATCCCCGTGCTTCGGCCGCCGCGGATGAGCTCGCCGCCGGTGAACCAGGCCACCCCATGCCCAGTCGCGTGCTTTCCTGGATGCGGGCGAGCAAGGGCTCCTTTCTGATGCCCTCATCGCAGCAGGCGGCAGCCCCAAGCGCAACTCCGGTGAGCCACCGCCGGTCTGGTTCGTCGCCGTCGTCTAACTGCCGGCGCAGCTGACGTGGCGACATCATTAGCGCTAATGACGCCTAACTAACCCCCTAGCTCACTGACACGTGGGGCCCACACCCTAATTAACCTAGGTTTTATTTCCGTTTAGATTAAATAACACCACGGGCCCCACAGGTCAGTTTGACCTGGCCATGTCACCTGTTGACCGACCCCACACGACAGCGTTGACTTGCCGACGTGGCTGTTGACCTGACCCCACCTGTGGGTGACCCAGACAGCTCTGTGTGACTAACCAATGGACCCCACTGGTCAGGTTTGACCTGGTCAGCCGCGATTGACTTCTTTGGCGTCGCGATGGATTTAATCTTGACGCAGTTAATAATTTTCTGGATTTAAAATAATTCAGAAAATTGCCTAAACTTCTAAAAATCATAGAAAATCAACCGTAACTATAAATGAAAAGATTTATATATGAAAAATGATCAAAAAAATCTAATCTATCCATCTGTACTGGTGTCATGCATGTTTAAACAACTTAACCTTGCTGTTTAGATCAAAACATGATAATGCACTTGATAAGTTCTTAGTTTGAGTTTGAATTTGAATCTTTGGTTCAAATAAGCTCAAACTCTTCTGTTCTTAGCTGCATTAGCTCAAATCACAGCATATTGCCATGTCATGATCATGCATCATATTGTTGCATTACATTGATTGTGTTCTTCCTTGTTTGCCGGTAATTGTCCCCTCTCAGTAGACGACGTTCCCACGATGAGCTCGATGACACCGATGAAGAGTTATATCATCTTCAGAAGTGCCAGGAAAGAAAAAACCCCTCGTTCATTCTGATACAATCCCACTCTCTCGCTCCTGCTCTCTTTTACTGCATTAGGACAACAGCGATTCATCTGCTACTTGCTGCGGTAGTTGAACCCCTTTTCCTCTGCATGACCTGTCATTGCCACAGTAAATAGATGAAACCCACTAGCATGAGTAGGAGTTGTTTGAGCCCTGATGTGCCTACTCATTCGTGTTTGTTTGTCATGCACCTCTTTGCTTAGAGTTGAGTCAGTCGATTCAGTGGGATGAATTGGAATGGTGATGAACATGTCCTACTGTGTGTGAACACGATTTGGTAAAGGTAGCGGTGAGAGGCCATGTAGGAGTACATGGTGGATTGTCTCATTGAAACCGTCCTCAGGAACTGAGTTCTGTGTTTGTGATCCATGAAACAGCTACTACCACACGTTGGGCCCTGAAATATGACCCCGCTCGACTTATTAACCGCCCTTGTCCTCTGTCCAAGAGTTGCAACTAGTTTCTAGTGTTTGTAGGATATGTGTTAGAGTCCGTGCGTAGCGCTGAGCCTAGGGGTGGGCTATGATGCTGTAGATACACCGTGGCCCGGTGTACCGCGCGCCCGTTTGGTGTCTCGAGAACCTTGCACACATCGTTTGGGGCTGTGAGCGAAACCCCGGCCGGATCTACTCGCGGATGGAACCCGAATAGGCGATAAACCTGGACTAGAGACTTGTGTGGTTAGTTAGGTCATGGTCTACACCCACGTCGGCTTTCGCTTTAAGTCTACCGAGCACATGTCGTGTGCAGACACTAATTGGTGGAAACATGTGTGAAGAAGTACACCCTTGCAGGGTTATAAATGATCTATTCTAATAGCCACGTCCACGGCAAAGGACTTCTGGGTTGCCTATAACAGTTCATAAACAAGTGAAAGTGGATACTCTAAAATGCGCAAGATAAGCGTGAGTGCTATGGATGGCCTTCTTGTAGGGAGACGGGAGCGGATCCATAGTGGTTTATTGATATGGCGATTATGTGGACTCGTGTGCGCCACTTCAAAAGAGTTACTTGCAGTCATAGTTTAGGATAGCCACTGAGTCAAAGCTGGCTTGCTGCAGTCAAACTCCACCACCCCTCTGTTGATACTAATGCATATGTAGCTAGTTCTAATGTAAGTCTTGCTGGGTACATTTGTGCTCACGTTTGCCTATTTTATGTTTTGCAGAGAGACGTCAGTCTCGCTAGTAGTTCCGTGTGGACTTCGACGTTTAGCTTGTTACCTCAGCTACGATCTTGTGCCCTCGGCAGGATCTGGTAGATAGTCAGGCTTCTCAGCCTTTTTCATTTGTACATGTCTGTAGTAACACATGTTAGGCTTCCGCGTGTGCTTTGACTTGTATGCTCTGAATGTTGGGTCATGAGACCCATGTTTGTAATATCTCGCTCCTCGGAGCCTAATGAATAAATACTTTGAGTCGTAGTGTTTTTTTGTGATGCCATGTTGTATTTACACATATCGAGCATATTGTGTGTATGATTGAAATGCTTGGTATGTGTGGGATCCGACAACCTAGTTGTTTATCCTTGGTAGCCTCTCTTATGGGGAAATGTAGTCTTGTGCTTCCATGAGCCATAGTAGTCCGCTTCTGAGGCGGTTCACCAAGCCCTGCTAGCCCAAAGACTATGCTCGGAACACTTGGTGGCGGCATGTGATTCACTTCATTCCTGTGTCTGTCCCTTCGGGGAAATGACACGCGGTGACATCCGGAGTCATGCCTAGCCTACTACAGCCTGGTTCACCGGAGTCTTGTTAGCCCAGTGCTACATCCCGGATACGCACGCTGCTGACCGACATGCTCGATGTTGATTCATGTATGCCTTTCCCCGTAAGTTAGTGCCACTTTGGGTTCACGACTAGTCATGTCGGCCCGGGTTCTCTATCATATGGATGCTAGTGACACTATCATATACGTGAGCCAAAAGGCGCAAACGGTCCCGGGCCATGGTAAGGAGACACCCGTGGGAATACCGTACGTGAGGCCGCAAAGTGATATGAGGTGTTACCGGCTAGATCGATGTGACTTGGAATCGGGGTCCTGACAAGGCGCTAGTCCGCATCCGCCCACACTTCAGGCTCTGGCTAAAAGTCTTCATTCTGAAGCCGAAGGTGGTCGATGGGCAGCATGCGGACTGCGGCGGCGCCATGGTGAGCAAGCTCCCCAATACCACCTAGCCCAAAGGGGCCTTCATGGAAACCGTAAAGGTATGGCAGCAGGAGTGGTTCTACATCACTGAACCCCGTGGCACCAAATGGGCGGTCGCTCCTGAATTTAGATCTGGGCCCCCTATGCGACTCGCGTAGTGGACTAACAATGGTCTGGACTGGGGGTCGACTGACGAAGTGATGATGCTGCAAAAGTGCATCAAGATTATGATAAACAAGAACACCAGTCTCACCGGTGTGATTCAGGTGATGCTCTTCCGTCGGATCCTCCCATGCCAACGCCGGCCTCTCCGCATGTGGGAGTTTAATCCGGAGGGCCCCTGGACCCTACATCGCTTCTTTGGCACAATGCACGAAGAGATTTGGAAACTACTTTTCAAGGCCCAAAAGATGTGGTCGGAGAAGACCGAAGACATCGGTCTCGACAGCGCGAATCCGGCTACTGAGGTATGTATTTTACTTCCGAACACAATTTCGGTCCATACGTCAGAGGGTATACTGAGATGTCCATTCCCTATTCAGGGCTGGACAGCGAAGGCGGAGCGGATCAGGTGTCCGGCGCTGCTACCCGAAAACCCAACCAATCCTCTGCTAACGAGGATGTTGGTCTCGGCGCCCTATCAGGCGCCGGAGAAAAGGGCCAATAAGAAGAGCAAGGAGGCCAAACGAGGCCTCCGCCGAAAAGGTGCTTCGGACGCCTTGTCCGAAGAGACCAAAGCTCACTCCTCCCACGAGGGAGATGAAGACGAAGAGGAGGAGGAGGAAGAAAGCAATTCTCCCCCTAAGGGGAGGAGGAAGAAAAGGGCGGCCTCCGTAGACCCAGAGGCGGAGGCTTCAAAGAGGGGAAAATATCCCTCTCGGATGGCTCGGATTCGGATGCCGAGGCCATCCCCGAGTGGCACCCCAGGTCGAAGCCCCTCGCCGCATCGTAAGCATCCGAGGATGCCTTACATATGTCCAATCTTTATGATTGTAGTCTAACACATTGTATGGTTTAGTCCGGTCCGCGATCTCCCACAACAATCATTATCGGAGTTCTCTGGAGCCGGGGATGATGGAGAGCGAGACGGCTCCGCGGGCCTCCCCGCCAACCGCCATGGACGACACCGAAGTGTTGTCTCGAAGGGCCTCTCCGGGCTACGGAGAGGTGCGGGAGGCCGCCAAGACGGCGCTAGAGGGTAATGCCTCGGATGCCGAGAACATGGGGGGTGCAATCCCCATGGAGGCCAATGGTGGGGGCCCTGACCAGCCCGGTCCCCAGCTGAACAACATTCCGGAGACCCAAGTGGCTCCGGAACCGAATGAGCGACCCCCTTCAAGGGTGGGGGGAGCGCCAACTCCAGCGGTGACCTCCACTAACCCAGAGGCACAGAACACATAGATGGATGCACTGCAACGTGCTTCCTTCATGGAGGAGCACCGCACCTAGATGAGTGTGGTGGTTGAGAAGGTTCAGTCCGCCAAGAGCGGGCTGAACAAAGCCTTCACTAGCCTTAGCAGGCTTCGAGGTATTCAATGTAATATTCTTGGCCGGTTTTCATATGAAAAATATGCTTGTATATAGATAGCAGCCCTGAGACTCTGTTCATCTTTTGGAAAAAGGCCGAACAGAGGATCGATAATATTTGTAGGAGATAATGTACTTGTCTATTTTGAGAAACAGGCTTCGCTGTTAGCGGCAACCGTCCAGGCCGCCGAAGTATCCGAGCTCAAGTGGAAGCTGGCACTGGCCGATGAGGATCTTGTCCACATCAACAAGCGGTTTGATGAGGCACAAGGTATGTTATTGAAAAAGTGCCTACACACCTGAATTAAAATGCCAACGTGCAGTCTAACCTCCTGTGTTGTCCTGATCATTATTGCAGGTAGTGCAGCAGCGGTCGAGACCCTGAAGGGTGACCTTGCCCGAGCCAAGGAGCAGGCATGGGTGAGCCAAGCAGCTGCTGACAAAGAGGACGTAGATTTGAAGGTCGAGCAGGTTGCCCGTCGTCGCTACAAGGAGCGGTCGACCGAAGTAGAGCAAGAGCTCGAGGACGCCACCCGCAAGTGCGAGTCCTTGGAAGAGAAAAATAAGCCCCAAGTGATCGAGCTGACCAAGGCTCTTCAGGGAGGCGTGGACTGAGTCCCGCGCGGCGCGCGACGAGATCAAGCAGGCCGAACAGATAGTGGCTGGTAAGCCCTTTCTTCTACAGAGTAAATTAGGCAGTCAGAAGTATGCCTTGCTCACTCGACTGTGGAGTTCTCCAGACGCTTTTGCGGATCTTCCGAAGAGTGCCGCCGATGCCGCGCAGTTTTTCCAGGCCCAAGAGGGGCACACGACGGAGAAGCTATTCTGGTCACAGTTCGCGACGCAGGAGCGCCCAGCGCTGTTGAACGACCAGATGACGCAGTGGGCCGAGCTGCATAGGATGCCCGGATTGGGCATGAGGGAGTCCGGCTGTGGCCAACCTGATGAGGACATCCCTACTCCTTTACCATCATTTTCAAATAAAGATGATATTGCACAAGACAAGTCCAATGAAATCAGAATTGGACCAATTACAAGAGCACGTGCAAAACTACTTGAACAACAGGTGAATTCACTCTTAGTTGAATCTGACATTTGTGTTAATCAGAATTTTATACTGCCTAAGTCTTTGCATATTTGTATGATCAGATTTGAAGGGAAGGCAAGCTTGGCACGTGGAGATGAAGAATTGCAGCAAGAAGAACTTCTACTGATGTCTAATATCAGCAAGTGCACGAGGGAGGAGAGGGAGGCAGGTGCACAACATAAACATAAGGAAAATCAGAACCGGACTCGGATTGACAGCCAGGAGGCCCGCAATTGATATACGTGCAGAATCCGTGTCCGTGCTCCAAATAAGGCGTTTAAATACAATTTGGAAAGCTTGACTCGTGCGTTTTCCAAATTGTATACTCGCAACCAGCGATTCATGGTGACCGAGTCATGATCACCAAAACAATACGGCGGTTGTTTCGCCAGTTTTTCCAGATAGATTCGTTTAAGTTAGGAAAGTTAGAGATAAGTTGGATTTCGACCCCAACACTATGTTGGACGTCTAGGGGTCTTTATATACCCTTGTAAGTCGTGGATTTTAGGGTTAGACCACGTTTTGATTAAACTCATATCAGACTGAATTGCTTTAAGCATTCCTCTGTACTCATATTCCTCTTTGCATCGATCGGGAATATTTACCTACACCAAATTTGTTTCGATATGGCGTATTTGCTACTGAAAGTCAAGTGCTATTTGTCGTTCCACTGGGAATTGGGAGTGATGAGGACATCAATACCATTGTTACAACCACAGCCCCTGCTGCTATACATACTGGACCAATTACTAGAGCTCGCGCACGCCAATTGAATTATCAGGTACTTTCGTTTCTTGGTAACGATTCCAATGTTCATGAGAGTATGATGCTGCCTAAATTGGATACATTTGTTTTGCTTACAAATGAAGGGCCTACCATGGACAAGAAAGATGAGCCTTGGAGCAAGTTCAAGCATGGAGATGTTGACATGCGCAAGGGGAACAAGAACGGAGTTACAAGTGATGATTCCAGGACTTTGAAGCCACCCTAATGAGTGCATGAGGCCTTGGACGAAATATACAAGATGCCACTTCATAATATTCGTCCATAGGCTATTCTAGGTGCTGCGTCACCTTATTATTGGGCCAGGCCCATGTAATTTCGAAATACTTAAGTATAGGCTGTTTTTAGAGTCCGTATGTGTGGGGAAACAAGAGTTAGGGTTGATTTCGGACCCCCTCCACCAAGGGCCACGAAATTCCCCCCCTCTTCCTCCATATATACAGCCCTTAGGGCACCGTTTAGACCTTGGGCTTTGTTTAGATTAAAAGTTCGCCATAGCTGCAACTTCGCGTACTTCGTTTGTGTTCAACGACCAGACAAAGGCGTCACAGAACCCCACCTTGATCAATAAAGATTTCATCTTATATTCGCAATATCCAGATTGCAATCTCAGTTTCTTGCTTGTTCTTCGTTTGCTCGCAGGAAACAGACCCTCGTGGTCAGGTTGATCGTGCTCCGGCGTGGTCAATAACCTCTCGGAGTTGGTTTAGCGATTGCTAAGGCGCGACGTCCTCGCACGTTCGTAGTCGGATCGTCAAAGTCGACTTCCTCCAAAGCGAAAACCAACATCTCATCGAAAGATCGGGACCCTCGCCTCTATCAAGTGGTATCAGATTTCCAGGTTGCTCGGTGAGATTTTACAGTTTTCCGTAGTTTAGATCGAGTCTGTTCTTCATACCTATAGTCCACGAAAAAGCCACAAAAAAATTAGGGTTAGTTCATCATATCCGAACCAATCTGAGCCTTTGCATAATCTTTTTAGGGTTTTGCTTTGTTGAATTTGCGGTTGCATCGTCGTGTCTAGTTGCTGGTCTTAGCGTCTAGTCTTTTAGAGTTTGAGTTACGGTCATAAGTTGTCACGCCGCCACCACACCATCATCATCGCCCCGCCACCTACCATCACCGCCCGAATCAGTATCCATATACCACCACCAATCCGTGTCCATATATCACCACCGATCCATATCCATATACTACTACCGCTACCACCACCGCTGCCATATACCACCACCATATATCCACCGACAATCCGAGTTCCTTGCATATTAGGGTTGTTTTGAGATCCATCTAGTTTCGATTCGTGTTTCCTTGCGGAGTAGGTTTGGAAAAAAATCCAAAACGCATTTGTCAAAAAAAAAATTTTGGCTATCCTATTTTAGGTGTTTATAAGCGTATTGAGACGATCGCCGTTATAGAAAGTTTTTTTGACCCGTTTCAGCTTTTTGGGTCCAGGCAATCGAAAAAAAAAATTGGTCAAAAATTTCGTGCCCATCCTGTCGGTTTGACCTGGAAGAGTTTTGAGACACTCGCCATTATAGTGATTTTTCACAAAAAAAAAGCAACGCAAAAAAAAAGAGCGAAAAAAAAATTTTCCAGAGTGTGCTTTTCCCTTAGTTACGTGCAGCGCCGTGATTTTGTTAGTGTTCTAGGCTCGCGTCTCTAGCACGGTCTAGCCTAGGACCAGCCTGATCTGCGTCGTGAGCGTTTATTCAACTTTGCATCTTTGAATTGATTATTCTGACCCTTTTGCTACCATATTATAAGCCTTCCCAGCTCCACATACATCTACATCGTCGTTTGACTCTCCACAGTAATCGCTCTATCCAAGATTTGAGAGTTTTGACTACATCGGTTCTTGATCACCGCTGCTGGGTAAGAACTGGTAAGACTTTGAGATTTGCTTGACGGATTTGTGGTGTCCACCACACCACCACCACCACTTCCTAGTAGTCTGTCAATCATATTCTTGTGTGTTTCTCTGCTGCTAACCATGGTAGGATCACAAGTCGACGTGGATCGATCGGGAGAACATGACTACATGATAAGTTTCAACAAATGATGAGTGGGCAGGTGGAAGATGTGCTAAATAGATTTGAAGAGGCCATGGAGAAGATAGATGGCATTGAGAAGGCGTTGAAACAAAGCTCGATAACAAGTTTAATGAATTGCTCATGCGTCTACCACCACCACCACCGGCGGCACCTAACGCACCTCTACAACAACAAGGACTACCTCCACATCGTGAAACAGCCCTCCGCCGAGCTTCCGTGTCCCTCTTCACTGGCCAAGCTGCTTGGTGTGCTTGTTGATACTACGTGGCTCCTGCTGCTGCGATGGGGAGGATGATTATGTGAGAGCTTACGAGGATGAGGTTGATCAACATCGAACCACGTGCAACCACCAGCACCACAACCACCAGGTCGTCCACATGCAAATAATGGCAATGTTAGGGCTCCCCTTCAGTGCGAGATCATGACCATCTCCCTAAACTGAAATTGAATATTCCACCATTTGAGGGTAGATATGTTCCTGATATATATCTTACTTGGGAATTAGAAACTGAACAACGATTTACATGTTTACAATATCCCGAGGAGAGGCGTGTTCCTGCTGATGTTTGTGCTTTCACTAGCTTTGCATGTGTTTGGTGGTCTGAACATTGTAGATTATATCCTGTTCCAGCTACTTGGGCTGCTTTGAAAACTGCTATGCATACTCGTTGGGTTCCACCATATTATCAGCGTGAATTACTTCAAAAATTGCAGCGCTTAAGACAAGGAAAAAATTCGGTAGAAGAATATTATCAGGAATTACAAACTGGCTTGATTAGATGTGGTATTGTTGAGGAGAATGAAGCTATGCTTGCACGTTTTCGGGTGGATTAAATAGAGATTCAGACCATTCTAGACTACAAGGATTATAATAATATCACTCGATTATTCCATCTTGCTTGTAAAGCTGAACGTGAAGTGCAGGATCGACAGGCGTTGGCGCGAACTAACTTTTCTGCAGGTCGACCTTCATCATGGACACCACGTGCATCATCTACTTCCACACGTTCTACTACACCGGCACCTCCGTCGGCTGCCACCTCCAACCGTGATACAAGAAAGCAGTCACAACCACCACTATCTGCCAAGAGCACACCTGCTGGGCCTACACAGAGCTCTTCTTCTTCCATGGCGTCAACAGGGCACACAAGTGATATTATTTGTCGTCGTTGTAAGGGAAGAGGACATTTTCTTGAGAGAATGCCAATCTCAGCGTGTGATGATTGCTAACGAGGATGGTGGGTATGAGTCCGCTAGTGACTATGATGAAGAGACTTTGGCTCTTATTACACATGAAGAACACGGTGGAGATGATTCGATCATGAGACCCAATACATGGCTGTGAAGATCTTGTGGTATGAATGTTTAGTTGCTCAACGTGTTTTGAGTGTGCAGGTTACACAAGCTGAGCAAAATCAGAGGCATAACTTGTTCCATACAAAGGGAGTTGTGAAGGAACGTTCTATTCAGCGTCATCATAGATGGAGGGAGCTGCAACAACTTGGCTAGCATGGATATGGTGGAGAAGCTTTCTCTCACCACAAGACCACATCCACATCCTTACTACATCCAATGGTTCAACAACAGCAGCAAGGTTAAGGTAACACGTACTGTTCGTGTGTATTTTAGTATCTCTACATATGCTGATTATGTTGATTGTGATGTGGTACCTATGCAAGAATGTTCCTTATTACTTGGTAGACCATGGCAATTTGATAAAAATTCTGTACACCATGGTAGAAACAATCAGTATACTCTTGTTCACAAGGATAAAAATATTACTTTGCTTCTTATGACTCCTGATTCCATTTTGGAAGATGATATTAATAGAGCTAATAAAGCAAAACAGGAGAAAAATAAGAGTGAAAATCAGATTGTGGCAAAAGAATTTGAGCAACAAATGAAGCCTAATAATAAACCATCTAATGTTGCTTCTGAAATTAAACTGAAAAGTGCATGTTTATTTGCCACCAAATCTGATATTGATGAGCTAGATTCTAGCAAATCTGTTTGCTATGCTTTTGTGTGCAAAGAGGCATTATTTTCATTCGAGGACGTGCCTTCCTCTTTGCCCCTGCTGTCACTAACATTTTGCGGGGAGTTCACGACGTCTTCCCACAAGGCGTGCCACCGGATTACCACCTATTCGAGGGATTGAGCATCAAATTGACTTAATTCGGTGCATCGCTACCCAACCCGCACCATACCGTACCAATCCGGAGGAGACGCAGGAGATTATCGTCAAGTCATGTGAGCTGCTCGACAAAGGTTATATCGCGAATCTCTTAGTCCTTGTGCTGTTCCTATTATACTAGTGCCTAAAAAGGATGGTACGTCGGCGTATGTGTGTTGATTGTAGAGGCATTAATAATATTACTATTCGTTATCGTCATCCTATTCCTAGGCTAGATGATATGCTTGATGAATTGAGTGGCTCTACAATATTCTCCAAAGTTGATTTGCGTAGTGGATACCATCAAATTCGTATGAAATTGGGAGATGAATGGAAAACAGCATTTAAAACTAAGTTTGGATTATATGAGTGGTTAGTCATGCCTTTTGGGTTAACTAATGCACCTAGTACTTTCATGAGATTAATGAAAGAAGTTTTACGTGCTTTCATTGGACGATTTGTGGTATTTTACTTTGATGATATACTGATTTATAGCAAATCTTTGGAAGAACATTTGGAACATTTACGTGCTGTTTTTAATGCTCTACGTGATGCATGTTTGTTTGGTAACCTTGGGAAGTGCACCTTTTGCACCGACCGAGTATCTTTTCTTGGCTATGTTGTTACTCCACAGGGAATTGAAGTTGATAAAGCCAAGATTGAAGCTATTGAGAGTTGGCCGCAGCCCAAAACGGTCACACAAGTGAGGAGTTTTCTTGGACTCGCTGGTTTCTATAGGCGTTTTGTGAGAGACTTTAGCACCATTGCTGCACCTCTCAATGAGCTTACAAAGAAGGATGTGCCTTTTGTTTGGGGTACCGCACAGGAAGAAGCCTTCACGATATTGAAAGATAAGTTGACACATGCTCCTTTACTCCAACTTCGACTTTAATAAGACTTTTGAGCTTGAATGTGATGCTAGTGGAATTGGATTAGGAGGTGTGTTATTACAAGATGGCAAACCTGTTGCATACTTTTCGAAAAATTGAGTGGGCCTAGTCTGAACTATTCTACTTATGACAAAGAATTATATGCTCTTGTTCGGACTTTAGAGACATGGCAACATTATTTATGGCCCAAAGAATTTGTTATACATTCGATCATGAATCTTTGAAACATATTAAAAGTCAAGCTAAACTGAATCGTAGACATGCTAAATGGGTTGAATTCATTGAGACTTTCCCTTATGTCATTAAACACAAGAAGGGTAAAGAAAATGTTATTCTTGATGCTTTGTCTAAATCGCTATACTATGCTTTCACAACTTGACTTCAAAATATTTGGTTTGGAGACCATCAAAGATCAATATGTGCATGATGCTGATTTTAAAGATGTAATGCAGAATTGTAAAGAAGGAAGAACATGGAACAAGTTCGTTATTAATGATGGTTTTGTGTTCCGTGCTAACAAGCTATGCATTCCTGCTAGCTCTGTTCGTCTTTTGTTGTTGCAGGAGGCGCATGGAGGAGGATTAATGGGACACTTTGGCGTCAAGAAGGCGGAGGATATACTTGCTACACATTTCTTTTGGCCAAAGATGAGACGGGATGTTGAGCGTTTTGTTGCTCGCTGCACTACATGTCAAAAAGCTAAGTCACGACTCAATCCTCATGGTTTATATATGCCTTTATCTGTACCTAGTGTTCCTTGGGAGGATATATCTATGGACTTTGTTTTAGGTTTACCTCGAACAAAGAAGGGAGGATAGCATATTTGTTGTCGTGGATAGATTCTCGAAAATGGCACACTTTATACCATGTCATAAAAGCGATGATCTTTGTTAATGTTGCTGATTTGTTCTTTCGTGAAATTATTCGCTTGCATGGTGTGCCAAATACTATTGTTTCAGATCGTGATACTAAATTTCTTAGCCACTTTTGGAGATGTTTATGGGCTAAGTTGGGGACTAAACTGCTTTTAGTACTACTTGTCACCCCCAAACCGATGGACAAACTGAAGTAGTCAATAGAACATTGTCTACTATGCTTAGGGCTGTTTTGAAGAATAATAAGAAAATGTGGGAAGAATGCTTGCCTCATATTGAATTTGCTTATAATCGTTCATTGCATTCTACTACTAAGATGTGCCCTTTTGAAATTGTGTATGGCTTCCTACCTCGTGCACCTATTGATTTGTTGCCTCTTCCATCTTCAGAGAAGGTTAATTTTGATGCTAAAGAACGTGCTGAATTGATTTTAAAAATGCATGAGTTAACTAAGGAAAACATTGAGCGTATGAATGATAAATATAAACTTGTTGGAGATAAGGGTAGAAAACATGTTGTCTTTGCACTGGAGATCTTGTTTGGTTACATTTGCGTGAGGATAGGTTTCCTAATTTGCGCAAATCGAAGCTAATGCCACGTCTGATGGTCCATTTAAGGTGTTAGAGAAAATAAATGATAATGCATATAAACTTGAGCTGCCTGCAGATTTTGGGGTTAGTCCCACTTTTAACGTTGCAGATTTGAAGCCTTATTTGGGTGAGGAAGATGAGCTTCCGTCGAGGACGACTTCATTTCAAGAAGGGGAGGATGATGAGGACATCAATACCATTGTTACACCCACAGCCCCTGCTGCTATACATCTTGGACCAATTACTAGAGCTCGCAAGACGCCAATTGAATTATCGGTACTTTCGTTTCTTGGTAACGATTCCAATGTTCATGAGAATATGATGCTGCCTAAATTGGATACATTTGTTTTGCTTACAAATGAAGGGCCTACCATGGACAAGAAAGATGAACCTTGGAGCAAGTTCAAGCATGGAGATGTTGACATGCAAGGGGAACAAAACGGAGTTACAAGTGATGATTCAGGACTTTGAAGCCACCCTAATGAGTGCATGAGGCCTTGGACGAAATATACAAGATGCCACTTCATAATATTCGTCCATAGGCTATTCTAGGTGCTGCGTCACCTTATTATTGGGCCAGGCCCATGTAATTTCGAAATACTTAAGTATAGGCTGTTTTAGAGTCCGTATGTGTGGGGAAACAAGAGTTAGGGTTGATTTGGACCCTCCACCAAGGGCCACGAAATTCCCCCTCTTCCTCCATATATACAGCCCTTAGGGCACCGTTTAGACCTTGGGTTTTGTTTAGATTAAAAGTTCGCCATAGCTGCAACTTCGCGTGCCGTTTGTGTTCAACGACTGACAAAGGCGCCACAGAACCCCACCTTGATCAATAAAGCTTTCATCTTATATTCGTAATATCCAGATTGCAATCTCAGTTTCTTGCTTGTTCTTCGTTTGCTCGCAGGAAACAGACCCTCGTGGTCAGGTTGATCGTGCTCCGGCGTGGTCAATAACCTCTCGGAGTTGGTTTAGCGATTGCTAAGGCGCGACGTCCTCGCACGTTCGTAGTCGGATCGTCAAAGTCGACTTCCTCCAAAGCGAAAACCAACATCTCATCGAAAGATCGGGACCCTCGCCTCTATCAGGGAGATTGCAGAACCGCTTCATGGTCGGCGGCTACGTGCGCAAGTGTGTGGTGTTGCGAATATCCATAGGGTTGAAGATCTGTTGCATTGGCAATGGCGGAACAGACGGAGAGTTCGAGAGCATCTCACAAGTTATCCTGCAAGTTCAACATCGACATCCTCTGCTCACTGAGAAGATCGGGCCACCCCCTTATCACAACCAAACCCATTCCAAGCAGCTACTTCGGCCTCGTGCAGCGACTCGTCGACACGCTGCCCCGAATTAACGCGGTCAAGCGGTCGGCATGCATAGAAGGTGCGCGGATGGCCTTCGCCCGTGTCAGGATGCACTGGGCGAAAATGAAGGTCACCGTCGTGGCAGTTGAGGACCTGCCAGGAGGCAAGGACCACCGCAAGCCAGAGTGCTATTTCGAAGATGTCCTAGAGGGTGCCCGTTTGATAGAGGGTCAATGCTCGAAGGATATCATGTTCGAATTAATGTATCTGGGTTGTTCAGGCTTTGTATTTATGATACAAGGCCTTTGTATAATTTGCTTGCTTGTTTATCTCAAATTACTTTCCTCCTGTGCGGCCGTTTGTTGTATATGAAAGTTTGCCAGTAGTCGGCTTCAGCCCCCACGCAGATACTACGGGGGTGTTCGGAATAGCACACGTGACTACACTAGCCCCAACATCTTGGTCCGTAAAGGAGGCGATCGTGCAGCGAACTAGGCAATCAGACTATGCGGCTTTAGCACTTTCACTTAGCCATAGGAGTTTGATGGTGGGGCTAAGAACTAGCCCCTGGTGCGCATGCGGCTGTCCGAACTGGGATACCTTAAGCGTGTGACCAAACCAAAGCCAGTCCTTCGTATAATACGGAAAAAATTGCAAGAGATTTGTATTAAGTCACCGAACCGCTCACCAGCTCTCGCCATATCATGATGTCAGTTTTCGGCTTTCTCTACTGAGGTATTTGACCGGACGAGCCAGAAACACAATCGCAGTAGTTCTCCCTTTACTACCTTAGCCGAACAAGCGGAACATAAGGTGGTAACCACAGGAGCCGGGCAACCCAACTATTGACCAAAGACATGATTCGGAGCTGATGCATATAATGCAGTATTCGGGACGCCGATATAACGCCCCCGATGCGGCTATATCTCCCACGTGTCGAGGCACGACTTAGAGGCATAACCGCATTGAAAGCAATGTCGCAAGTGAGGTAATCTTCACACAACCCATGTAATAATTAAGGGAAAGATACATAGTTGGCTTACAATCGCCACTTCACACAGTACATAAATAACATCCATCATTCAGAGTACACTCAAGGTCCGACTACGGAACCAAAATAAAAGAAGATACCCCAAATGCTACACAGATCCCCGAATCGTCCCAACTGGGCACCACTACTGATCATCTGGAAAAGACACATAGTAACGACCACGTTCCTCATCGAACTCCCACTTGAGCTCGGTGGAATCACCTGCACTGGCCTCATCGGAACCTGCAACTGTTTTGGAAGTATCTGTGAGTCACGGGGACTCAGCAATCTCACACCCGCGAGATCAAGACTATTTAAGCTAATAGGAAGGACAAGGAAGTAAAGTGGAGCTGCAGCAAGCGACTAGCATGTAAGGTGGCTACATCGCAAAAGAGAGCGAGAAGAGAAGCAAAGCACGGTCGTGAAACTAGTAGTGATCAAGAAGTGATCCTGAACTACTTACGTCAGACATAACTCCAACACCGTGTTCACTTCCCGGACTCCGCCGAGAAGAGACCATCACGGTTACACACGCGGTTGATGTGTATTTTATTTGAGGTCAACTTTGGGTTATCTACAACCGGACATTAACAAATTCCCATCTGCCTCATAACCGCGGGCACGGCTTTCGAAAGATATTACCTGCAGGGGTGTCCCAACAGCCCATTATAAGCTCTCACGGTCAACGAAGGATATTCCTTCTACCGGGAAGACCCGATCAATCTCGGAGTCCCGGACTACAAGACATTTCGACAGACAATAAAACAAGACCAGCAAAGCCGCCCGATTGTGCCGACAAATCCCGATAGGAGCTGCACATATCTCGTTCTCGAGGGCACATCCGGATGAGCAGTCCATACAACTAAAACCAAACCTCAAGTTGCCTTGAGGGGCGCCACAGGGCTCTAGTTGGGCCAACACTCGAAGGAGCACTTGGTCCGGGGTTAAAATAAAGATGACCCTCGGGCTCGCGAAAACCCGGGGAAAAGGCTTAGGTGGCAAATGGTAAAACCAAAGTTGGGCCTTCTGGACGAGTCTTATTCAAAGCGAACTGTCAAGGGGTCCCATAAATCACCCAACCGTAAGGAGCATAAAATCAAGGAACATAACACGGTATGACGGAAACTAGGGTGGCAAGAGTGGAACAAAACACCAGGCATAAGGCCGAGCCTTCCACCCTTTACCAAGTATATAGATGTATTAATTATAGCAGATATATATTGTGATATCCCCAACAAGTAACCATGTTCCAATAAGGAACAACATCTCCATGTTCCAACAAGGAACAAACTTCATCTTCACCTGCAACTAGCAACGCTATAAGAGGGCTGAGCAAAGCGGTAACATAGCCAATCAACGGTTTGCTAGGAAAAGGATGGTTAGGGGCTGACATGGCAATATGGGTGGCATGATATAGCAAGTGGTAGGCATCGCAGCATAGGCATAGCAAAAGAGCGAGCAACTAGCATAGCAAAGATAGAAGTGATTTCGAGGGTATGATCATCTTGCCTGCAATGTTCTCAGAGTTGTCGAAAGCTTGATCCTCGAAAACGTTCTCAACAGGCTCCTCGTTCACGTACTCGTCTCCCGACTCTACCCAAAGCAACAACACAAACAAAGGAACCACAATAAATCACGGTGCAATGCACAATCAACATGATGCAAAACATGACATGATATGCATGATGAGATATGCAATGCTTATGTGCGCTCCGGAAGGTAAATGATGAACCAGGCATCAACTTGGCAAACCAAGCATGCCACTGGAAAGATGAGATGATTTCGGTTGAAATCGATATAAAGATCACCGGAATCGGATGCACGGTTTGCAAATGGCAAGCAAAACAAGAATGGCGCAAATCTGCCATTAACAGCATGATGTCACTTTGCAAGCAACAAATAATTAAGCTACTGCACCCAAACGTAACAACAAAGCACATGGCAGTGATCTACACATGATGCTCGACAAAAGATGAGCACTGAGCTACGGCTAGTTCACATCATACCAGGTTCAAACAAGCATGGCAAAAGTGCTCAAAGTAACAGGCTGGACATGGCAAAAACAGTAACAGGTTGCAATGTTCAGAGCATCAAAACTACATGCTACAGGAACTTAAAATAGCAAAACAAGGCATGGAATGAATCTACTCAAAGCCTAGAACAAAAGTCCCTTACTGACCATAAGCCAAAAAGGACTAGAAAATATAGTAACACCCATGTCAATATTGAAAGTCTTGTTAACAGATTCAGCAACATGACATGTCAAAAACTGATAACGAGATGGCATGTTAACAAGCTCAATGCACTCACTACAGAGCCCCAAATGATAAACTAAGCATACCTACATCAAGAAGACATGACATAGAAGACATACATGGCAAGAACACTAACATAGCCTATACGGGTCAACCACAACATCCTAGGCAAAATTGAATAACACGTATACAATCTGCCAGGAAACATTTGGTAGCAAAAGTAGAGCTCGATTGACTCAAGCTATGGCATCCCATAATTGCAAACAAAGGCATGGATGGATAGAGCAAGTCATGCTTTACAAAACACCCTTACTGAAGTATCTCAAAATATGCATAGATCTCTCGGTATCATCAAGTAAACATGGCATCAAAATCAGCTAAAACAGGGCTGAAATCAGCAACAATAGGACACCTACTTTGCATGGTTGTGCTAGTCACCACATAGATCACAAAAATACATGGCATATACCCCTGGAAAGATGACATGGCACTTTACAAAACACATGTAGGACTCAAATTCATAGGGTGCACATATTAATCATAGCAAAAATAACAAAAGTGCAACTTCTGATAAAAATCAGAAACTATCAGCACATTGCACTCTTCCAACAGCATTTCGGGCATCAAGATGAGCTCAAATGAAAATGATGCAATGGAATGAAATGATCTACTCTTCGAGGCGAACATTTTGACATATTATACGCGAAAAATGGATCTACGGATGCGAAGATATAGCATGATGAAAATTGCACAAAATTACAAACGATGCAAAACTTAGAGAAATAAAGAGGAAGGAGTCAACGGTGGCGCTGTTCGAGGTTGGATCGGGCCGAACGACGGATCGGGCGCCGCGTGGTTGCTCGCCGGGAAGCGGAGGGAGGTCGGGCTCGGCGAGGGAGGACGTGGGGAGGAAGGGCTCTCGGGGGGGGAAATGGCGGAAGGGCTAATGGGCGGTGGCGCCCGACCGGGAAGCGGAGGCGGGGGCGGCGGCGGCGGTGGGCGGGCGGCCGGGAGGCGGCGGGCGGAGGAGGCGGGCGGCTGTGCAAAGGGTGGGTGGTGGCTGGGCCGGAGGGCGGCCATGCGCCTCCATGGCCGGTCTGGGCGGCGATGTGGGCGCCCGGTGGTGGACGTGGCGCCCACGATTGGCCGGCGGCGGGGGGCGGACGCGTCTGCTCGCCGGACGTGTCGGCGGCGCGAGGCAAAACTGCTAGGGTTAGGGGTGGAATGATCCGGATTTGGGGAGGTTTGCTTAAATAGGCATAGAGGAGCTAGGAGAGTCCAAATGAGGTGTAGTTTTACCACACGATCGTGATCGAGCGACGGAGAGCATGGAGGTGACTTAGATGGGTTATTGGGCTGTTTTGAAAGGGTGTTGGGCTGCAACTTAAAAGAGGCCTATGCGAGAGTGCGGTTAACCGTTGGAGTACCAAACGAGCTCCAAATGACCCGAAACTTGACCGGTGGTCTCCGGGTGTTATACCAAGGCCACTAGACAAACCTCGGTCCATTTCGAGACGGTTTAATACCCGCACACGGAAAAACGTAAAAGGACGCCGGGAGAGATAGGAGTGTCGGATTGCAAAAGCGGACAACGGAAAAATGCTCGGAAACATGAGGCGAACACGTATGCAAATCGATGCACATGATGACATAATATAAAATGCATGACATGGACAAAATGCAACATGAAGAAAACCCAACCACGGAGGAATATCATATATCAATGCGAAAATGGCAAGAGTCGGAGTTACAAATATGGAAAGTTACTTCGGGGTGTTACAACACTCCACCACTACAAGAGGATCTCGTCCGAGATCTAGGACTGAAAGAACTCCGGATACTCGAGCGGAGGTGATCCTCGCGCCCGGTAGCTTCTCGGTCGGAATGGTGTGACCACTTCACTTTCAGGAATTTGATTGACTTGTTGCGAGTCTTGCGCTCGGTTTCTTCAAGAATAACAGCGGGTGCTCATGGTAAGAGAGATCTTCTTGAAGGTCAATCTCTTGAAGTTGATAGTGCGTTCAGAGTCTTGAAGCACTTGCGAAGGCTGTGACACGTGGAACACATCGTGCGTTTGCAAAGTTGGATGGAAGCTCAAGTTGATAGGCGAGATCGCCTCTTTTCCCAATGATCTTGAAAGGACCCACGTATCTAGGGGCAAGCTTCCTTTGATACCGAGCGGCGAGTGCCTTTCATTGAGAGACGCGGAGGTAGACATGGTCTCCGATTTCAAAAGTCACATCACGGTGCTTATCATCATAATAGCTCTTCCGCGCGATTGCGCGGCTTTGAGATTCTCACGAATGACTTGGCACATTTCTTACGCTACGTGATCAAGTCATTGCCAAGAAGTTGGCGTTCACTGTCTCGAGACCAATTGAGAGAGTACGGCACTTTCGCCATAGAGAATTTCGAATGGGGCCTTGCCCGAACTCGCTTGGAAGCTGTTGTTGTAAGAGAACTTCGGCATATGGAAGACAATCTTCCCACTTCATACGAAAGAAATGACACAAGCCACGAGCATATCTTCAAGGATTTGATTTACTCGCTCAACTTGGCCACTTGTTTGAGGATGGAAAGCTGTCTTTGAAAGCGAATGTTGGTGCCCATGGCCTTCGAAAAGAATCCCAAAACTTGGAGGTAAAGATGCTGCCACGGTCGAAGAGATCACTTGAGGAATGCCGTGCAAGGAGACAATCACGGAGGTGTATAGCTCGCCAACCGAGCTGCTGTGATGGATTCTTTGATAGGAAGAAAATGAGCCACTTTAGTAAGCTTGTCAATGACAACGAAGATAGCATCATTTCCACGCTTGGACTTTGGAAAGCCATCCACGAAGTCCATTTCAATATGATCAAACTTCCATTCAGGAATATCAAGAGGTTGAAGGAGACCAGCTGGTCTTTGGTGTTCGCTTTCACTCTTCTGCAGACATCACACTCATTCACGAATTGAGCAATTTCTCGCTTCATTCGAGTCCACCAATATGACTGCTTGAGATCATGGTACATCTTCGTACTTCGGGATGAATGGATAGAAGCGAATTGTGAGCCTCGTTCATAATGACTTTTCGCAGATCACCCTTAGGAACCACAATCCGGTCCTCAAAGAGCAGAGTGTCTTTGTCATCAACGCGAAGCACTTGTACTTGAAATGCCCTTGTCGATACCACGTTTCACTTTCTTCACCATGGTATCCAGAAGTTGAGCCTCACGAATCTGATCTTCCAAAGTAGGAGATACTATGTTGTCAAGAAAGCCTTGAGGAACAACTTGAAGATTCAGCTTGGAAAGATTCACGAGATCCGGTGAAAGGGCTTGAGGATTAGGCATTGCGATAGCTTTCTGCTCAAAGCATCTGCAATGACATTGGCTTTGCCGGAGTATACTCAATACTTGGGTTGTACTCTTGAATCATTTCGACCCATCGAGTCTGCTCGAGGTTGAGGTTGGGCTGAGTGAAGATGTACTTGAGACTCTTGTGATCGGTGAAAATGTCCACTTTCCTTCCCAACAAGAGATGTCTCCACGTAATCAATGCATGGACAATCGCCGCCAACTCAAGATCGTGAGTGGGGTAGTTCTTCTCGTTGGGCTTCAATGGCGAGAGGTATAAGCCACAACTCTCTTCTCTTGCATTAACACAGCACCGAGACCTTGAAGAGAAGCATCACAGAAAACTTCATATGGCTTGGATTCATCAGGAGGAGTCAGAGCAGGAGCTGTGACGAGTTTCTCTTTGAGGGTATTGAAAGCAACGTCACACTCGGGAGACCAGACATACTTCACTGCTTCGGAGAAGGTTGGAAAGAGGCTTTGCAATCTTGGAGAAGTTCTCAACGAATCTTGACAATAGCTTGCAAGACCAAGAAAGCTGCGGAGCTGCTTGACATTCTGAGGAGGTTCCCAATTCACAATTGCGGACACCTTCTCGGGATCAACAGCGATGCCCTTGGCGGAGATGATATGACCAAGATAAAGCACTTCATCAAGCCAGAATTCACATTTGGAGAACTTAGCATAGAATTGGTACTCTCGAGCTTGTCTAGCACCAATCGCAAATGTTTGGCATGATCCTTCTTATTCTTGGAGAAGACCAAAATATCATCAAGATAGACCAAGGCGAATTCATTGGTGTAGGGATTGAATATGAAGTTCATCATCCGAGAGAAAGTTGGAGGAGCATTGACGAGGCGAAAGACATGACGGTATATTCATAAGAACCAAAGCTTGTTCGAATCTGTCTTGGGAATATCTTGTTCACGAATCGAATCTGATGATACCCCATCGAAGGTCAAGCTTAGAGAACACTGTAGCACCTTTGAGTTGCTCGAAAAGCTCATTGATGTTGGGAAGTGGATACTTGTTCTTGATTGTCTTCTTATTCAATGGACGGTGTCGGCGCAAAGTCGGTCCGTGCCATCCTTCTTCGGACAAAAGAACACCACAACCCCAAGGAGATGAACTCGGTGCGATCAAACCCAGACGCTCTTGTTCATCGAGCTGCTTCTTCAATTCCTTCAGCTCATCAGGTCCAAGCTTGTATGGGCGCTTGCAAGCGGGTTCGATGCGGGCTCAAGATCGATAACGAACTCAAGCGGCGATGAGGAGGCATACCGGAAGCTCTTACGGAAAGACATCTTGGTACTCACAAGCATTGGAATCGAGAGATGGCATTCAATTCGCCCTTCTCATTGAGAGAAAACAACCGAATAGTTTCATCACGAGAGGCATAGATGATCACATCATTAGAAGAGTGAGTTAATTGAATTTCCCTGGCAGCACAATCAAGCTGAGCTTTGTGCTGATAAAGCCAGTCCATCCCGAGAATAAGATCAATATCCGAGTCACCAAGAACAACTGGTTTAGAAAGAAATCTGTAATCGCCCATCTTGATAAAAACATCCGGAACGAAAACTCGAGAAGTCATCTCCTTAGCCGGAGAAACAATAGACAAAGGTCTAGGCAAAGCTTGAGTAACCAAATCATGCATAGCCACAAAAGGTCTTGAGATGAAAGAATGCGATGCACCAAGATCAAATAAGACTTTTGCAGAATATCATTAAGCGAGAGATTACCCATTAACACATCGAAGAATCCTCTGCTGAGCTGCATTCATCATATTGACCTTGGCAGAATTGGATTATGCTTGACCCTTGCATTCTTTGGAAGATTTCACAGAGGAGGAGGCGGAAGGCGCCTCTGGTTGAAGCACTTGTTAGCATAGTGACCCTTCTGCGACACTTGTTGCAAGTGACCTCGAGAGCGGACGGTGGTAAGGAGCACTTGACCTTGGAGCTTGAGAATTAGACTTGTTACGATAGCTTGGGTTGGGTGGGTGGGAAGATCCACGGCCACTGAGTTCTTCTATTTGGTAAGGCCGACGGAACGGAGGAGGGGGAGTAAAACTTCTGCTGCTTGGCTGCCACTTGAGAGGACGAGGAGGACTGAATCGCATCCTGATTCTCTTCTTAGAAGCCTCGCATTTGAGCTGTGCAGCTTCTTGCTTGAGCCATGTTGTAGAAATCATCATACTTATCTGGCTCAAACAGCACAAGAGGTAATTGCAGATCTTCTCTCGGACCACCTCTGGCGATAGATCATACTCCTTTCATCAGGTACATCTTGCTTAGCAAAAAAGCGAGCTCAGGCTGGATATTGTATTGATAGACAGACATGGTGCCCTGCTTGAGATTGCGGAACTCCTCACGCTTGCTCTCAACAACACTCTTGAATGTGATGAGCTCGGAAATCACGGCGGAACTCATCCTGTAATGACACGACCTCCTCTGGAATCTTTGTATTCTTGGAACCACTCAGAGCTTGATCCTTGAGTTGAAGCGATGCAAACTTGACAAAGTCCTCGGTCGACATTGCTACTGATCAAAGTGCTTGCAGATGTCCACTAACCAATCATCGGCGTCGTGGCCTCAACACGTAAACCGAAAGACTTGGCTGATTAGCGAGGAACCGGCGAGAGTAGCAAAGTGTGGCTGATTGTTGCCTTGACCTTGATTGCCTTGATTGCCTTGCCCTGAGTGCGTTCTTGCAAGAGCTGCAAAATCATCGAGCATTGGCATTGGTGGCTGCCATGATAGCTTGCCGGGCCTCTGGAGGCGGAGGTGGAGGTGGAGGTGGAGGATTCGGTGATCCCCATCATTGCGGTCCGGATTGAGCAGCGTTGGCGGAGCCATCTGAAGAGGGTGACATCCGTTAGTCCTTTGATAGACAAATAGATAAGTAGAATCAGCGGATAGAAATTGCAACATATAGTCTTTACAACAAACATTGAACAAAATGAGCGAATGAATTCCAAAGTTAATCATCACACCGTCCATTAAGGTGAGAAGCCACTTAGATAAAGATATGGAAACAACATCATCTTAGAAACAAATCGAATATCCCAACTGAAAACAAAAGGTTGGCTTCTAGAATGAGCGGAACAAACACATGATAGAGATTTCGCCCAAAGTGTTCGTGGTGGGGCCCACACGGACACGACGTATAGCGGACGTCACGAATGACTAACAAGGCGTCCCGAATCAGCATAGCCAAGGATTCTTTAAGGCGTCTCGCGACCACTCAGAATCGACCGTGAATGGGCGGACCACTAGAGCGTTGAACCCCAATCTCAAATCATACATCCGCCGGAAAGAATATCACGTAAGCTACTAGAATTCCCACCTATAAACTCCGAAACTTTACGGTTATGCAATCTGGTGTTGGGGATACAGGGACACAAAATATATCACCCAAACTAACAATACCTAGATCCATTTGTATCCATCCGTCAACACATAACCAAGAAATCCTCGAAATCGTGTACCTCGACCTTGAAAAACATCCGTTATGCAAGTCATGGCAATACTCCCTTTTCGCCACGATCTTTGGGCTATCGAGGGTTATCTCACCAACAACTGCACAAAAGAGATTTCGATGTCGGCAAAACTCGGGTATTCGAGAATCGCAACGATAAAATTGTGGCGACAACACCTCGGAGCTCAACTCCCCGGGACACTGCCACAACCCCTAAATGTCAGGAGGCACCAAGAACAATGTTCTCGTCACAAAACCATCGGAACGATTCCAAGATACCCACATGATCCTAAAAAAAATTTAAGTGAAATTTGAGGAGAGAAGAGTCAAAACTCTCGTCGGGATACCTCACCGAGCGACGAAGGGACGGGAAGTAAAAGAATCCTACTCTCCGATATATATAATCCTAAGACTCAAAACATTTTCCATTCTAGACTCAACAACGTCGACAAACAATCAAGTAGGGGCTCCTAAGTCGGGAAGGCTCGATTACCAACTTATAACGCCCCGATGCGGTTATATCTCCCACGTGTCGAGGCACGACTTAGAAACATAACCGCATTGAAAGCAATGTCGCAAGTGAGGTAATCTTCACACAACCCATGTAATAATTAAGGAAAGATACATAGTTGGCTTACAATCGCCACTTCACACAGTACATAAATAACATCCATCATTGAGTACACTCAAGGTCCGACTACGGAACCAAAATAAAAGAAGATACCCCAAATGCTACAGATCCCGAATCGTCCCAGCTGGGCACCACTCTCGATCATCTGGAAAAGACACATAGTAACGACCACGTTCCTCATCGAACTCCACTTGAGCTCGGTGGAATCACCTGCACAGCCTCATCGGAACCTGCAACTGTTTTGGAAGTATCTGTGAGTCACGGGGACTCAGCAATCTCACACCAGCGAGATCAAGACTATTTAAGCTAATAGGAAGGACAAGGAAGTAAAGTGGAGCTGCAGCAGCGACTAGCATATATGGTGGCTACATCGCAAAAGAGAGCGAGAAGAGAAGCAAAGCACGGTCGTGAAACTAGTAGTGATCAAGAAGTGATCTGAACTACTTACGTCGGACATAACTCCAACACCGTGTTCACTTCCGGACTCCGCCGAGAAGAGACCATCACGGTTACACACGCGTTGATGTGTATTTTATTTGAGGTCAACTTTGGGTTATCTACAACGGACATTAACAAATTCCCATCGCCTCATAACTGCGGGCACGGCTTTGAAAGATATTACCTGCAGGGTGTCCCAACAGCCCATTATAAGCTCTCACGGTCAACGAAGGATATTCCTTCTACGGGAAGACCGATCAATCTCGGAATCCCGGACTACAAGACATTTCGACAGCAATAAAACAAGACCAGCAAAGCCGCCCGATTGTGCCGACAAATCCCGATAGGAGCTGCACATATCTCGTTCTCGAGGCACATCCGGATGAGCAGTCCATACAACTAAAACCAAACCTCAAGTTGCCTTGAGGGGCGCCTGCAGGGCTCTAGTTCGGGCCAGCACTCGAAGGAGCACCTGGTCGGGGGGTTAAAATAAAGATGACCCTCGGGCTCATGAAAACCGGGGAAAAGGCTTAGGTGGCAAATGGTAAAACCAAAGTTGGGCCTTGCTGGACGAGTCTTATTCAAAGCGAACTGTCAAGGGGTCCCATAAATCACCCAACCGTAAGAAGCATAAAATCAAGGAACATAACACGGTATAGCGGAAACTAGGGTGGCAAGAGTGGAACAAAACACGGGCATAAGGCCGAGCCTTCCACCCTTTACCAAGTATATAGATGTATTAATTATAGCAGATATATATTGTGATATCCCCAACAAGTAACCATGTTCCAATAAGGAACAACATCTCCATGTTCAACAAGGAACAAACTTCATCTTCACCGCAACTAGCAACGCTATAAGAGGGCTGAGCAAAGCGGTAACATAGCCAATCAGCGGTTTGCTAGGAAAAGGATGGTTAGGGGCTGACATGGCAATATGGGTGGCATGATATAGCAAGTGGTAGGCATCGCAGCATAGGCATAGCAAAAGAGCGAGCAACTAGCATAGCAAAGATAGAAGTGATTTCGAGGTATGATCATCTTGCTCGCAATGTTCTCGAGTTGTCGAAAGCTTGATCCTCGGCGTTCTCAACAGGCTCCTCGTTCACGTACTCGTCTCCGACTCTACCCAAAGCAACAACACAAACAAAGGAACCACAATAAATCACGGTGCAATGCACAATCAACATGATGCAAAACATGACATGATATGCATGATGAGATATGCAATGCTTATATGCGCTCCGGAAGGTAAATGATGAACCAGGCATCAACTTGGCAAACCAAGCATGCCACTGGAAAGATGAGATGATTTCGTTGAAATCGATATAAAGATCACCGAATCGGATGCACGGTTTGCAAATGGCAAGCAAAACAAGAATGGCGCAAATCTGCCATTAACAGCATGATGTCACTTTGCAAGCAACAAATAATTAAGCTACTGCACCCAAACGTAACAACAAAGCACATGGCAGTGATCTACACATGATGCTCGACAAAAGATGAGCACTGAGCTACGGCTAGTTCACATCATACCAGGTTCAAACAAGCATGGCAAAAGTGCTCAAAGTAACAGGCTGGACATGGCAAAAACAGTAACAGGTTGCAATGTTCAGAGCATCAAAACTACATGCTACAGGAACTTAAAATAGCAAAACAAGGCATGGCATGAATCTACTCAAAGCCTAGAACAAAAGTCCCTTACTGACCATAAGCCAAAAAGGACTAGAAAATATAGTAACACCCATGTCAATATTGAAAGTCTTGTTAACAGATTCAGCAACATGACATGTCAAAAACTGATAACGAGATGGTATGTTAACAAGCTCAATGCACTCACTACAGAGCCCCAAATGATAAACTAAGCATACCTACATCAAGAAGACATGACATATAAGACATACATGGCAAGAACACTAACATAGCCTATACGGGTCAACCACAACATCCTAGGCAAAATTGAATAACACGTATACAATCTGCCAGGAAACATTTGGTAGCAAAAGTAGAGCTCGATTGACTCAAGCTATGGCATCCCATAATTGCAAATAAAGGCATGGATGGATAGAGCAAGTCATGCTTTACAAAACACCCTTACTGAAGTATCTCAAAATATGCATAGATCTCTCGGTATCATCAAGTAAACATGGCATCAAAATCAGCTAAAACAGGGCTGAAATCAGCAACAATAGGACACCTACTTTGCATGGTTGTGCTAGTCACCACATAGATCACAAAAATACATGGCATATACCCCTGGAAAGATGACATGGCACTTTACAAAACACATGTAGGACTCAAATTCATAGGGTGCACATATTAATCATAGCAAAAATAACAAAAGTGCAACTTCTGATAAAAATCAGAAACTATCAGCACATTGCACTCTTCCAACAGCATTTCGGGCATCAAGATGAGCTCAAATGAAAATGATGCAATGGAATGAAATGATCTACTCTTCGAGGCGAACATTTTGACATATTATACGCGAAAAATGGATCTACGGATGCGAAGATATAGCATGATGAAAATTGCACAAAATTACAAACGATGCAAAAACTTAGAGAAATAAAGAGGAAGGAGGAGTCAACGGTGGCGCTGTTCCCGAGGTTGGATCGGGCCGGAACGACCGGATCGGGGCGCCGGCGCGGGTTGCTCGCCGGGAAGCGGAGGAGGTCAGGCTCCGCGAGGGAGGACGCCGTGCGGGAGGAAGAACTCATGGCCAATGGGGCCGGGGAGCCGGCGGGCGGTGGGCGCGGCCAATGACGGGGAAGCGGAGGCGGCGGGCGGCGCCCGGCGGCGGCGGCGGCAATGGCGGAGGCGGCGGAGGAGCGGGCGGCACCTGTGTGCGCGCTGTGGTGGCGGCTGGCCCGGAGGCCGGGCCATGCTCCATGGGCGTCTGAAGGGCGGCGATGTGGGGCGCCCGGTGGCGACGTGGCGCCCACGATTGGCGTGGCGGTGGGGCGGATGCGTCGCTCGCCGGACGTGTCCGGCGGCGAGAGGAAAAACTGCTAGGGTTAGGGGTGGAATGATCCGGATTTGGGGAGGTTTGCTTAAATAGGCATAGAGGAGCTAGGAGAGTCCAAATGAGGTGTAGTTTTACCACACGATCGTGATCGAGCGACGGAGAGCATGGAGGTGACTTAGATGGGTTATTGGGCTGTTTTGAAAGGGTGTTGGGCTGCAACTTAAAAGAGGCCTTTGCGAGAGTGCGGTTAACCGTTGGAGTACCAAACGAGCTCCAAATGACCGAAACTTGACCGGTGGTCTCGGGTGTTATACCAAGGCCACTAGACAAACCTCGGTCCATTTCGAGACGGTTTAATACCGCACACGGAAAAAGCGTAAAAGGACCGCCGGGAGAGATAGGAGTGTCGGATTGCAAAAGCGGACAACGGAAAAATGCTCGGAAACATGAGGCGAACACGTATGCAAATCGATGCACATGATGACATAATATAAAATGCATGACATGGACAAAAATGCAACATGAAGAAAACCCAACCACGGAGGGAATATCATATATCAATGCCGAAAATGGCAAGAGTCGGAGTTACAAATATGGAAAGTTACTTCCGGGGTGTTACAGCCGAAGTGTACTATGAAAGTGTTCGGACTTTTTGTTTTCGAATATTTGTGGCCGAATAAAGGCCCTGGCAATTGATGCCAATGTGTATATGTTAATCAGTCGTGAAGACGGAATAATAATTATGGAGTAGGCCAATACCGAATAAGGTAGGACGAAACTATTTCCATTATAGTCTGATTGACACACCAAATGTATTTTACAGAGGATGCCATAAGCATCGAGGCTATTTTACATGCCGAGAATTGTTGAACAAGGGAAAGCTGTATACAGGTCCTAGAAAGAAAAGGTAGTCTTGAAGATACTTTGCACACCCTGCCGCACGTCTGCGTCGCTTTCGCCTTTGAGGGAGGTTCCTTGAGAGGAACGGCCCACGGTTGTCTGTAGGAAACCGGGCTCGAAAAGAGTCCTTAGACATCCGTGGACTAGCTATTTTTAATGCACACGTGGTATTGAAGAAGAAAGAGAAAAATGATCAAAGAAAAAAGTTCAAGGTCATATAGGGTCTAATCATACTATAGACCTATCCGTATTGTGCCTCCGCCAATGCCGGAAGTATTTTGAGTGCGTAATTTTGCACAGGCGGTACAAATGCTGCGGATGTGTGTGGCGATCAATGGAGGCGAAACTGCTAGTCTAGATCTGGAGTTGCCGAGCTGTCATCGTGCAGAGTGGACCGGACTCGTTTAGCACTGTCCGCGGGCTTGATGGCTGATAAAGTGTGCGGCTTGATAGGGCCACTTTGTACCTCGGCTGCGAGGGCCGCGGTGTGCTCCTCCGTACCGAGGGAGCGCCCCATGTTTCCATTGACTGTAATTACGCCGCGGGGTCCGGGCAGTTTGAGCTTTAAGTAAGCATAATGCGGGACCGCATTGAAGCGGGCGAAGGCAGTTCTCCCGAGCAGTGCGTGATAACCACTACAGAAGGGGACGATGTCGAAGATCAAGTCTTTCCTTCGGAAGTTGTCTGGCGAACCGAAGACCACTTCCAATGTTATTGAGACCGTGCAACGGGCCTCTACACCAGGTATTACTCCTTTAAAGGTAGTATTAGTAGGCTTGATTCTTGAGGGGTCAATACCCATTTTGTGGATCGTGTCTTGATAAATCAAGTTAAGACTGCTGCCGCCGTCCATAAGGACTCGGGTCAGATGGAATCTGTTGATGATTCGATCAAGGACCAAGGCTGCCGAACCTCCATGACGGATACTGGTCGGGTGACCCTTGCGATCAAAGGTGATCGGACAGGCCGACCAGGGGTTGAATTTTGGGGCGACCGGCTCTACGGCGTAGACGTCTCTTAGCGCATGCTTGCGCTCCCTATTGGGGATATGTGTAACATATATCATATTCACTGTTTTTACCTCGGGGGGAAATTTCTTCTGTCCCCCTGTGTTCGGTGGGCGAGGCTCTTCATCATAGTCCTCGCTGGACGGCCCTTTTCCCTTATGTTTGGTGTTTAGCTTACTGGCTTGTTTAAAGACCCAACAGCTTCTATTGGTATGATTGGCAGGCTTATCAGGGGTGCCATGAGTCTGGCAAGGCCGATCGAGTATTCTGTCCAAACTGGATGGACCATCTTTGTTTCCTTTGAATGGCTTCTTCCGTTGACCGGGTTTAGAGCCATTGAATCCGGCGTTAACCGTCATATCTTTGGTATCTTCATTGTTGCTTCGATGCTCATGTTTGTTCCGTCATGGCCTACCGTTACCGTCTCTGGCTTATGAGGTGCCAGGGTCGCTGGTGCTTTTGCTTCTACGAGCTAGCCAGCTATCTTGTCCCGCGCAAAAGCGGGTCATGAGTGCGGTAAGAGCTGCCATGGACTTCAGATTTTCTTGGACGAGGTGTCGGGCGAGCCACTCATCTCAGACGACGTGTTTAAAGGCCGCGAGGGCTTCGGCGTCCGGACAATCGGCAATTTGGTTCTTTTTAATTAACCTAGTCCAGAGTTTCCGGGCTGACTCTCCGGGTTGCTGCACTATGTGACTGAGTTCATCTGCGTCTGGGGGCCGAACATAGGTACCTTAGAAGTTGCTTCTAAAGGCATCTTCCAAATTTTCCCAGCTGCCAATAGAGTCTTCTGGAAGGCTGTTTAACCAGAGCCGTGCTGGTCCCTTGAGTTTGAGGGGGAGGTACTTGATAGCATCGAGATCGTCACCGTGAGCTAAAATCTTCAATCCATACTGCGGGATCTGTCGTCCCATCGTATGATTCAACGTTCACGGGTTTAAACCCTTCTGGGAACTGGTGCTCCATTACCTCATCGGTGAAGCATAAGGGGTGTGTGGCGCCTCTGTATCGGGCGACGTCACGACGCAGTTCAGATGAAGTCCATATGCTGTTTTCGCCTCAGGTGAGGTTGTGCCTGTCACGCCAGGCCTGATGGTCGTCTTCTCGCATTGGGGCACACCCCCGTGATCCATAGATTCATCTGGCTTGGCTTGCTCTATTGTCCAGGTCCTGTCGTAGATTGTAGGTGTATCTTGGAGCCACTGTCTCTCTGCCTCTACGACGAGGTGCTGCGGATTGGTGTTCGGCATAGATGGCCGCTTTATCTCACCCATGTGGTGGCCAGTCTGGTTCATCAGCACAGTCATGTCTTGACGGTATGGGCTCGAGGGGCTCATCCTCAAATTGTGTTAGTAGCCGACGCTTCGGATAACTCTTTGCTGGGCATTGAAGGCCATACTCTTCGGCAGCCAGGACCTGGGTCCATCTGTTGTTGAGTGTATCCTATTCAGCTTGGACCTGTTGCTGCTTCTTTGTTAGGCTTCTCGAAGTAGCGATTAGTCGGTGCTTAAAGCGCTCCTGCTCGAGTGGTTCCTCTGGCACGATGAAGTCTTTGTCGCCGAGGCTCACATCATCCTCGGAGATCGGTAGATAGTTACTATCCTCCTAGTCCTCTTTCTTGACTGGACCGTCATGGTTAACTTGCCCTTCCTCCCAATCATCATGTTCGGATGTCGGCTCAACAGCAGCTTTGGGGTCTTTGGCGTTCTCCAGAGTGTTATTGTCTCCAGTGCCGGTATTGCTGTCTTTTTCGCGACGCGATTTTGAGCGGTGCCGCTGACGTCGAGGCTTTGGTGGTGCCTCAGCAGGCTTGTCCTCAACCGGATCCTTCCTGACGTCGCCGTCATCCTCTTTGGGTGTGTGGCACCCCGTCTCAGAGAAACCGGAACGCCCCGTACTCCAGCCCAGAGATCGAGGAGACGTCTTCTGGAATACGGCACTGCTTAGCATAGAACAACTCAGCTCTTTATTACAGTCTATATGGGTACAAGGGGATTACATCGCCACAACGACACTATGCCTGCCACGGTTGCTCCATGCAAGCAGCAGAACAACACGATACGGTGGAATATCTCCTGGCAGTGGAACAACGTCGGCGGTGGTGAACTCCACTCCGCAGGGACTCTGGCTGGAACGCTTATCCTAGATCGCAAACAAGGAATCCACAGCAAACAAGCAATCAAATCTGGCATGACCTGCAAACTGGCATGACACGCCAGGTCAGTACATTGAATGTACTTGCAAGCTCACAGCAACCAAAGCAATCAAGACAAACAACGGCATGGGAATTATAGATTATTAAGCAATGATGAACACGATGCTATCAGAACAACATGGCATGTACAACATAATACAACTAGAACAATACGAGTGTGGCATAAACATATGAACATGATAGTGCTAGCATGCAACATGATGAAACGGTCATGCACCAAATTACTCTGCTCGGGTTACCTCCTAACCATCACATGCATCACTTACCACCACAGACATCACACGATCATCTCAGGATCCAATCAAGCTTAGTATTAACAATACCGTAGTAATCATTTATGACCACAAGGAGCTTGACCTTTACCCTTGACTCTCGCATAACATCACAAATATCAAACAAGTTGGTAATCACGATACCACAGTGATCCTCTCTCGATCACATAAATATCAACCAACTTCTTTCACCATCGAACCAGGGTCGTTATTAAGCACATCATTATTATTACTGTTGACCCATAGTGTGACCGACACGAACTGGGCCCATATCCGCGGGCGCGGCTATCGATAGATTTAACACAAACACACACACTCTGCAAAGGTTAGCACACTGTACCCACACCACGGAACCCATGGTCTCGCACTCCCATTCGGGTGGACCAACAACGTTTCGACAAAATCGTCCTACTGCCATGACACTCTCCCGGCCACTCCGACCAACTCCCCTTTGGGCTAAGTCCTGGGTGGCCCCGTGCCTACCAAAGGCACCAACGGCCACCGTCGTGGCAAAACGGTCCCAAACCGGGACAAGGATCCTTACAAAAACAACGGGCACACAAGGCTTATGTCGTCCTACCTAGCCAAGGTAGCGCCCGCGCATAACCTTCCCTCGTGGGAGGCACCGGCGAGCGGCATGACAATTTAATCCAGTTAAACTTGAATGCAATATGCTGAGTCATGATAAAAATAACATGATGCAACTATAATGCATGCACATTATTAACATAAGCATGGGGGTGCATCCTAATCAACGAGCATAACAACAACATTTAACCATCTATCCAAATGAGCATGGCATACGGACGAGCATGGATATCACAACTAGAATACTACTCATAGTATAACATGACCACTAGCATTAACAATAAATACCATGCAATAACATAACGATAAAAACTACCATGCAAGTATTTAATCAACTGTATGCAAAGGAACATGCATAACAACGGTACTCGGAACAGACGATAGTCAGGCACCGAAGACCATCACCAACATGTATTACTACCAAACATTGCCAATATTAAAGTAATACTAGCATGAAGAACATAATGACAGAGTGCATGAAAACATAGCATGACGGTAAACACCGATCAGTAAGCATAACCGAAATAACGACAACAGCAGCAAAGCAAACAAACAGTTATTAAAGATTCAAGTTGAAAACCAATGCTACTGCATGGCTATCATGCAAATGGTGGTTGTGGCTTTCCTGGGGATGAAGGAGGCTTCGGGAAGAGGTGTGGAACGATCGCGGAAAGTTTCCCCGGAAAAGATTCTCCCTCGAAGGGGGCTGATTAGGGGCAAGGGTAAAATGGTCATTTCCAGTATGTCAAACCATAGTGAAAATGGTACCAAAAGTTCGGTCTCGAAGAGATGAAGATGTGGGCATTGGATTCACCTCAGTCGGAGTCTCGAGCAAAAAGTTATAGCCCGACGAAGTTCAGGGACCAATCTGTAAGATAACTTCTACAAACAGGCCCCTGAGGTGAAAAACAGAAACACTTTACAGAAAATACGTCTTCTGCATAGGGAAAACGCATTCCTAGACGCAGTAGAAAAGGAATACACTTTCGGACAAAGAAAACATATTTGGCCGAAGAAGAGATGAATACACTTTCGATTGGGTGAAAGTGTATTTCACAAAATGCGCGGCCACTTATCCACGTCAGCGCCCGGGGTCAACCCCTCGTGCGGCTGACGGGTGGGCCTCGCGGAAGGTGGGGCCAGCCAGGCCTGGGGTCGTCTTCTTCCTCCGTTGCCCGCGCGCAGCCGCGGTAGAGGCGGCGCTCGACGGTGATAGCCGGAGCTACCGGCCGTCTCCCGCGACGCCAGACCTACCCACGTGCTCAGGGCGATGAGGCCGACCCGTTCCAGGGTAGCACGGTCATCGGGAAGCTCGGGAACGGCAGTGGTGTGGGCTTCGGCGGATGGTGGCTCGGCTGGAGTTAGGGTCGAGGCCATGGTCGATCCCCCGATTAACTGAGCGAAGGGGGAGGTGCGCCGGTAAGAGGGTGGATCTCTGGTGGTGGAATGGAGGAGGGAGGGAGCTTGTCTTGACCGAATTTAAGAGGTCAGAGGCGACGGCCATGGCGGCGATGGAGGTCAGGGAGGGGCTCTGGTGCTCGGGCAAGTAGCCAAGCAGGACCAGAGGGGTGTGGGAAGGCCGGTGGAGAGGTCAGGGCACCTCGGGGTGGGCTTATATAGCCGGGGCAGCGAGGGGGTGAGGTGGCACGCGCGCGGCTACGTGTCCGCGCTCCGTCGACTGGCACGCGTGGCCAAGGGTCACAGGGAGGGGTGGCAAGGCGACGAGGGAGGGAACGGACGACTAGCAGAGCTCACGGAGACGAGGCAAAGCTCGGGGACAAGAGAAGGAAGAGGACATGGCTGCGGAAGACGACACGGTCACGGGTCAGAATGGTGCGGCGACGGTGACGGCTCACCGAGGAAGAAGACGGAGGGGGCAAGGGCTCCAAAGAGACGGCGAGGACGTGGGGAACACGCTGGACACGCTCACGGGCACGAAGACAGCGAGCACGAGCCGTGCCCGAGCAATACGACGCTCTGGACATGCTTAGAGCATGCCAAAACGGTGGTCACCACGGACACTGGCACGAAGAGGACAAGGGAGGCTGCGAGGAGTTATCAATTGACTAGTCCCTGCATAATGGAGGCTGAGAGAGTTGATGGATCAATACAAGGAGCCAAAGAGAGGAGTGTGGCATCGCTGAAACTTTATTGTATCAGTTTTGGATGAGCACTGGTGATCAACAGGGAGCTGATTGGGTCAAATGGAGTTGTCCGGGGTGTTTAGGATAGGAAGGACTACGATCCTGTGAATTTTGGATGGAAACGGACCAATATTTAATGCACTTGCTTAAGAACTGCTAAATCTGGTCCAAAAAGTTGATCAGGAAGGTGCACTCACATAGAGTGTCAAGTTGAGCTAAAATTGGGCAAGGCAGAGTTATATGGTCATATGAAGATGCTGCAAAAGGTTTCTACCAATTGGATAAACCAAAGTGGTACTTGCTTCACAAGCATTTCCACCGACCAGAAACTTGCACAAATTTTAGAGGAATAATGGCCAGATGAAATATGCCCACATTTGGTGGAGATGGGTTATATGGATAAGAGAAGGCCTAGGAAAATTTACAGCCATAATGGAGCAAGATAAAATATACTTGCTTCATTAACTGAAAATTTGGACAGAACCAAAGAATTGATGCTCAGCTCACATGGATGCATTGCATGACCTCAAATCTTGAGGAGAGCTTTGATTTGATAAAATGGAAGAGCATGCAAAAAATTCAACTCAATTTGATTAACCTAGCTAGTACTTCCTTCACAACCAATTCCCTCAGACAGGAACTTTGAAAAATTGCTCGGGAATATTTACTAGGCAAATTATGTTGAATTTTGCCATGAGGCAATTATTTGGGCATGAAAGGTGTCCATGAAGTTTGGGGTCAATTGGGAAATGGTAGATGGCACTTGCTTCACAATCTGCCATCCAGGACAGAAAAGAAAATGAATTTATTGAGCATGATGGGAAACATGGCCAATGAAATATTTTGCCATATTTGAGGAAGATATGACCCAAAAAAATTATGAGAATTATTTGGGAATTTAAGGAGTAATGAGAATTTAAGGAGTGATGGAAATATAGGTTGCTTCACAACCTAGAGTAAAAAGGATTATTCCTTTAATAGAAAAAGGAATATTCCCAATAAAAAGAATATTGGGATTTGGTCCAAGGTGGAAATGGAAATGTATAGGAAAGGATTTGGGGATGACAAGCCAGTCTGGAAGGAAAGAAGAGTTCATCTTCTTCAGTTTCCAGACAACATAGCCACGGAAAAAGAAATCTTAGGCAAAAACCACGGAAAATAAAAAGAAAAAGAAAGGGCCAAAATCAGGCTGTTACAGGGAGTGTCCACCATATACACGTCATATGTGGAGGTGGCCGTCCAACGTCCGGTAATCAACGGGTCTTGGCCTTGTTCGTCTCCGTCATCGTCGTTCATGTCGTCGATGTCTTCAGAGGCGTAGTCCAGCATGCCGGTTAAGTCCTCGATAGTGTCTATCAAGTGGGTGGTGGGTGGGACATAATATTCCCCGCTCTCTGCCCTAGTCCGGGCTGGGCGTAGCTCGGAAGTAATTCCTCCGTAATGGCGAGGGATCGCATTAAATCCAGAGCCTTGCTTAAGGGCGAGGATTGGATGGGGAGACAAAAGTCTTTGGCGTTAGGTGGGGCGAAAGCCTCCTGGCCGTGCTCACCTGTCGTAGACCACCTGAGTTCATAATTAGCATTCTGGGATGAGTCCGGCTTTCCAAGGATAAGGGGAAACCGGTTTGACTCCGGGCTTGCCAGTGACACGGTCCCCTCTGGATCTCCTGTAGTAAGCTCCATAATTGCAGAGAGACCGGTGCGCTCCAAAATCCCATCTCCGGACCTGGTAGTTTGCTCCGGATCTAAGGCCAGAGCGGTGGTCAGGGCCGCGAACCCTTCGAAGATCAAGTCTCCTCGGATGTCAGCGACATAATTCTGATTTCTAAAACTGATCTGATGACCAGGGGCGTAGCTGTCGATCTGTTCAAGGTGGCCAATCGAGTTGGCACGCAGCATGAAGCCGCCAAATACAAAGGTTTGGCCGGGGAGAAAAGTCTCCCCCGTAGCAGCATCATTGTAGATGATCGATCGAGCCATCGAACCTTATGTCGACAACACAGTAGAACTCTCAATGAAACACCAATGTCGGTGTCAAAACCGGCCGATCTCGGGTAGGGGGTCCCGAACTGTGCGTCTGAGGATCGAAGGTAATAGGAGACAAGGGACACGATGTTTACCAAGGTTCGGGCCCTCTTAATGGAGGTAATACCCTATTCCTGCTTGATTGACTTTGATGAGTATAGGGGTTACAAGAGTCGATCTACCTCGAGATCGTAATGGCTAAACCCTAGATGTCTAGCCTGTACGATTTGTGATAGCCTCTATGGACTAAACCCTCCGGTTTATATAGACACAGGAGGGGCCTAGGGTTGTACAAAGTCGGTTTACAAAGAAAGGAAACCACACATCCGGACGCCAAGCTTGCCATCCACGCAAAGGAGAGTCCCATCCGGACACGGGGGAAGGCCTTCTATCTTGTATCTTCACGGCCCATCAGTCCGGCCCATGTCACATAGCCCGGATGCCCGAGGACCCCATAATCGAAGACTCCCTCAGGGGTTGGTTTATTTATAGCCAGGAGGCAACCTGACATAATATGTCCGAAATGACCCTGGGTCACTAAGTAACAGACACGTGTCCAACGGTCAGATTTCAAACACACGTGGCAGCTTGCTTGGGCCACAAGCAAGGTTGACTCATCCAACTCTGGATAAGATTTGATCTCATTGTCTTCACTCAAAGACATATGATTTAGGTTGAGCATCACATCAGTCTTTTGACTTTGTTCACTTGGACCCCACTTAACAGTTGGGTGGTTCCTATGACTCAATAAAGAAGAGAAGGGAACTACGAAACAAACTATGTCTTCGCACTCCATAGCCTTCAAGTGAATGTCTTCACACGTCATTATCTTCAAGTGAATGTCTTCACGAACCACCATTTTCTTCAATGTCTTCATACATTTGTATGGGTCATCTCTAGTTGGTAAACCGAATCACAGAGGGACTACTACCTGTGTATCCTACAATTCTCACAAAGACATTAGTGCCTCAACCATGTTTGTCGTCAATACTCTAAAACCAACTAGGGGTGGCACTAGATGCACTTACAATCTCCCCCTTTTATTGATGACAAACTGGTTGAAGTTTTCAATGGGGATAAAATTATGTGGAAGTTAAAGTACATGGGCATCGGCTTCATAAGTTAAAAAAGGCTCCCCCTGAAGATGTCAATATAAATATTTTGCCTTTGAATGCAAATGCACATGGCAGGTTTTGTTTTGTGGAGATCTTCTTCATCTCATCAAGGCAATTCATCATGCATACACAAATGTAATGAAGATAATGAAATGCGTAATGAGAAATGGGCGTCTACAGAATGACTTCATGCGGAATTTATCAATGCAGTAAACGGTAGCAGCAAAAGTGGTAGACGACCATCAAGTTTTACAATTTACAACTCAAAAACCAATAGTTCAAGAACGAGAGTTGTAAAAACTTAGCAAAAAATAAGCACCCGACCCATATAGACCTGCCTGAAGACTATCAACTCATATGCTTCTCCCCCTTTTGTCAGGAATGTCCAAAAAGGAGTGAATACATAGAGTGTCTATGCGTTCACAAGCGGTGTTGGTGAAGATGTTGGGGCAGCAGGGTCGACGGTGGAGTTGGGTGGTGCAGAGGGGCCTGTGCAGAATTGTGATGCAGTGAAGACATAGCTGGAGAAGTGGCATCATCCTCTTCATCAATGACTCGCGCAACAACAGTTGGAGCCAAAGATGGATACTCAGAATCTTCAACGAAAAGAGTTTGACGCCAACTTGTTGACTGTGGAGGCCTGGAGTCAAACTTCAAGCGTTTAGTGAAGCCATCTGCTTGAAGATCGTCTTCAGAACAGAGCATTGTGAGGCTCTTCCAGGCACGCCGACAGGCTTCATGAGCGACAAACGAGTTCTTGGTTGCAAGGCTGCTGATGCGATTGACATCAACAAGAAGATTTTGCATTTGGTGCTTCATCCAGTCATGATGCCTATCCTATTTCTGATGAAGTGACACTAGAAGCTCTTTGTCATTAAGTACACGAGCATGCTTTAGAAGCCTTTGGGGTACTGTGCTGGCTGTTGCATCGGTGTTAGCACAATGCGGTAGCCGGAGCTAACCGACAAGAGGACCAACAACAATAGTGGTTGGGTTCGGCACATGATTCCCTTCAAGGGTTTGAGTGAAGCTTTGGAAGGCAGCATTGTCTTCGCGAACAGGCTCCTTGGCTTGCTTAGGATATATGGCTTCATGAGACATATCTATTTCAGGCAGAAAGACAACATGGTTGCGTGCTAAAGCTAGATAGTTGATGGTGGAGTTAAGCTTAATCACCTACATGACCCATGGAGGATAGAACTTGAGGCCAAACAGATCATTTCCCGAAGGAGCCAACTGACGGATGAAGACGTCTTGAGTATTGAACCTGATGCCATTGATGATGTAGAAAACCAATGTCTTCATAGTGCCTTCAACTTTGGTGTGAGGAGAATGCCCCTTAATTGGCCATAGAGTATGCCTTAGTATGTGATAGATGGTGCGGGGCAGACACTCGAGGTCATTGACATTGAATTCCTTGGGGTATTCAGCATCAACTGCCAATGGCTTCATCATGCTCAACATTTTGACTCATGTTGGGATCAGGCTTCTGCAAGATGCTCTGGAATTCTTGTTCAAAACGCTGACAACCTGGCTCATAGAGATCACCTGGAGTGGGTAGGGAAGTTAGCTAGATGATGTCTTGATCTTTGGCTTCGTGATGTACATCACCCCACATCCACTCAAGGACCCATGTCTTTGGATCCCTGTTGTAGCCTGATATATTGAGAGTGGCATAGAATTACAGCAAGAGTTCTTCATTCCAATGCTCCTTGTCAAAGACAAATGGGAGCAAGCCAACTTCACGGAAGCAGTTAAGAGCTTCCTCAAGGTAGGGGAGTCTAGCAATGCCATCGCAACATAGGCTCTTGTGGGGAAAGATCCTGTCCTGGTTGTATAAGATGCAAGAGTAATAGCTTCGCTGCTGGTGGCTCCAGAACTTGTCAGAAGATATCTTTGGCTTCTTATATAGATTCTTGGCCGTGTCAAAGAATGTGTTGTGCTCTCTAAAGCTGAGAACACTAAAGGAGCCTTGTGTGGTAATGCCACTTGGAAGCCTTGGTAGCCTGGGCTTTGGCTTCTGTGTCTTAGGCCTTTGCTCCACATGATAGTCATACTGGGGACGAGGAGTAACTAGAGGCGTCATAATGGGCCACTTGATGCTGATGGGCTCACCTTCCCGATTGAAGGCCCTCGCCATTGTATGTGGAACAGGTGGAGCAGCAGCAAAATGCGAGGAGGATGGCTAAAGATCTTCTATGGCTTCAGGGGCTTCAGACTGAGGGGTGGCTTCAAGAGAAGCATTGACTTCAGCCGTGAAAACATCATTGGCTTCAGTAGCAATGGCAGCAACATCATCAGGTGCAGGGGCCTCAGTGATTTCAACAGCTGGTGGGTCAGGCACAATCACATCTTCATCCTCTCTTGTTTCAAAGGTAGGGGGAATAACTTCAGACTCTTCTTCTTTATCATCGGCTGATGCAACCGGAATATCTTCAGCCTCTTTGGCTTCAGACTCTTGAGCAGTGACTGAAGGGATGGCTTCAGGGAACACTTGATGTGCTACTGAGCTTGTGGCGTGCACATCCTCTTTAGGAATGCTCAACATGGATACCGTGGGCCTAGGGCCTCTATGAAGCCTTCGAAAAGATGGCGACACCTATGGTGAGGGAATGGTATTCTCCATGTCTTCATGGGTGTCTTGCGGAGTCTCAATCACGGGAGTAGTGATTTGAGCTGGTGGTGTGCGAGGAATGACTTCATGCAGTGGGGACTTGGGGTGTTGCTCTTCCCAGAACTCATCATGCGCGATTGGCGTCGTGGAACCGCCAATGCTTATATGTTCACTGCTCGATGGAGCAGGCGATGATACCGGCTTGGGCATGATCTGTGGGAACTGAGGAAGGACTTCATCATCAACAACATTTTCTTCAAGACCAATGTCTTTAGCTGCGGCGGTCTCAGCAGCTGGAATATCTTCATACACATGAGTCTCTTTGATAGCAGGCTCATGAACAACTAGACGGCGCTCATGGTTGGAGGATGCAGGAAGGGCAGTTGAAATGGGTTCAACAAGCAGCGGCTCACTAGGAGCAGATGAGGCGGTTTGTGCTTGGGCCCTTTGTGAAGCCTTAGAGGACTTCTTCCGCCTCTTTTGAGAAGGAGCAGCATCAGATGCTTCTTGATGCTTTCGCTTCTTAACCGACTTGCTGCTTCGTCTTCTTCGCTCGAAGCGGTGAAGGACCTTTGGCTTCGCCGATCATCTTTGGCGAGGAAGACAATGCTTGGTCTTTCCTGCCTTTGAGTTTTAGCCGCAGGTTGGATCGGCTTCTTTTTCTTCTTAGTAGCAAGCTTGGGGTCGATGCCTGGACCCCCAAGTCCTTCCTCTTCAAGGCTTCACTATGAGCCTGAACGCATTTTTCATCATAGTGCTTGAGGCGCTCTCTTGAGCCTTTGGCTTCATCACGGTGCTTAGCAAATTCAGCCTTGAGACAATAATCATTTGCTTGAAGTTCTGCACTTCAGTGACACTGAGCCAGGCCATGTGCTTCTTGAAGAGGGCCATTTCATGGTCAATCTTGTTCTTCTACTCAATGACCTTTTGAACAATTGCAAGCTCTTAGGCAATATAGCCCTAAAATATCACGTTGATGCCAATCAGAAGCTGCAGATCATTGAGGGTAAGAGAGGTATGTTCAAACCACTCGTCAATGAAGTTGTTGAGAATATCAGCGTCAAACAGAGGCAGATCATTGAAGATTTCGGCCTCCTGTTTTCTCCTTATCAGCATCTCAAGGGCATCATCATCTACGTCTTCATCGCTAGATAGATCGACAATATCTTCATCATTGCGAAAGATGTGTGCAGCTGCAAGAGCTTGCCATGAGATCTTCTTGGGCTTTGTAGACTTCTTGGAGATGCGAGACAAGTCCTCAGACAGCACACTTGATTCAGGTGGTGCAGATTTCAGTGGCTTCACACTTGAAGCTATTGATGCAGCAGAACATTTTGAAGCCTTTGCTTTCTTCTTTGGCTTCGTGGGCTCTAGAACTTCAGGATGTTCCTCTTCCTCAGCAGCTTCTTCAAAAGTGGCCCTTTGAGCGGCACAATGTGCCAAGTATGAATCGAAATCCTCAAAGGGCCAATGAGATTTGGCTCAGCTTCGCGGCTGCCATCTGGCCTTGGAGCAGCTGGACCTTGGTTGAAGTCGATCCCAAGGTCCTTCTTTCTTTAAGCTGCTGAAGCCTTAGCAAACTAAAGATTGGCTTCAAACAGTTCATCCTCACGACACCATCGAAGACTGAATGGCTCTACATTGTTAGGCATTGGGCCGCGGACCATGCAAGGAAACAAGCCTTTTGCAATGGCTTCCGCCTTGGTCTTGGGGTGAAGTTTCCTATATACAATATCCGCCCAGGTTGGTCTCACAACATTCTTCTTTGCATATTCAGGAGTTACAATGTGATACTAAACCCATTGCTCTACCCGATATCTTTGAATCCATTCGACACGAGTTTTACGTTCACATTAGGTTTCTTCAGGATCAGACTTGTACATCACATATAGATCCGGTGGCAAGTCCAAAGCAGTGTTGTCATGGTGCTGCCTACCACCCTTCTTTTCAGATTTGCCAGATGCCATTGGATTCAGACTGAAAGGCTTCACAACAGTGTTTGGCTTCATGCCACTGGTCAGACATCAACTAGCTTCAGGTGATTCAATATGATGTTGTAAGAAATCTGCAAATGAATGCATACCATGAGAACCAAGGGATTCTCCCACGGACATGTACCTGTGATAACATTAGAGATGTGATGGAAGGGGAAGAGGTCATGTGCATTCTCAAAAGATTTTGAAGATAAATCAGTTCGAAGATAATTGACCTCACAGCGCGAAGACATTCACTTATAGATGTAAGTTGGTTCCAGATTTGTATGAATCCAAAAATAAGCACAAGTGAGGAATCAAACTAAATGTGAAGCATTCATAAGTGAAAGATCTTTGCAGAATATGAGATTCAGAGTAGATAAGATCTAGATTTGGAAGTGTAAAAACAACTTTTGTAGGATATGAAGATTTCAATGGATCAAATAAACAGTAAAAAGTGAGTTCTTATTTACCGCACAAAGAATTGCTAGACGAGAAAGATGGAGGCCGAGCAGTCCAATCTCCCGCGCCCTAACTTGGCGGCGGAAGACACCTACGATGGCGGCGGGGGAAAGATGTCCGCGGCCGGCGTGAAGACGACGTCGGAGAATTCGCGGCAGTGAAGCGCTTTGTCTCCAGCAACGATGAAAGCTAGTGGTGGCGCTAGGGTTTGAGCGAGATGGCGAGGGGAGAAGAAATAATGACCGCGGGGGAGGAGTATTTATAAGAAGGAGGGACGGCACAGTGTAATTACTCAGGTGCTCCTGGCGGTTCACATCTGAAGGACACATGGCAAGCATGCAACTGATTCAAAGTTGTGCTATGACCCCACACGCGCCTGGTTTGTCGGGTGGTCATTCTAGCTTCTCCGGTATTCAGGCAAAACAGATAGAGATAATAAAAGCAGTTTTAAACGTGTGTCTCTGTATCTTCAACTGACAAGGACACAGTGAAGACCAAATCAAACATCGCGAAGATAAATCATGAAGACAAGGCAATGTTGAAGACAAATCAACTTTGAAGATCATGAAACATGACGCCAAACGAAAATCTTCAAGAAAGGTTGGTGCTGGCGTTACCCACCGTATAGGAATTATTAGACCCATATACGTCGCAGAATTATCGTGGCACTCTGAAGTCAAATTCCGCATTAATGTGTTCACACTTAGAGGGTATGTCTTCATGAACTGAAGACATACGTTACTTTGTGTGTTGCGCACCTAAGTCATCAATATGCATAAGCGTTAGGATGTATGTCCATTCATAGGACATTCAAGGATTCTTAGATATTTAGCTCACACCGCAGCTTGCAAAAGCTTTTCTCATCCAAGGGCTTCGTGAAGATATCTACCAATTTCTCTTCAGTGTTAATGTGAATGATATCAATGTCTTCCTTCGACACATGATCTCTGAGAAAGTGATGAAGGATCTGGATGTGCTTTGTCTTCGAGTGCTGAACTGGGCTGTGAGCAATTTTGATGGTGTTTTCATTGTCGCAGTAGAGGGGTGAAAGTGCTTGACATCCACTAGAGGGGGGTGAATAGGCGATTTTTATGGAAGTCTTCAAAACACGAGGTCTTTGAAGACAAACGATAGAAATGAACCTATTGATATGCAGCAGAAGGTAGACTACACTAGACAAGCCATAGTTAAGTATGCAATGAAGTGAAAGCACGAAGACTATCACCAGCTAGGTAGTATGGATCAGGATGGAACATAGTATGAAGCCAAATAGTAAACAGTCTTCACTCAGTGAACTCAATCAGATCATACATGCAATCAATGACTTCACGAAGACAAACTGTAAAGTAAAGGGAAGAGAAGGATAGAACCAGTTGCTTGGTGAAGACAAGGATTTGGTAGACCAGTTCCAGTTGCTGTGACAACTGTACATCTGGTTAGGGAGGCTGAGATTTAAGTCAGAAGATCGTGTCTTCACCTTATTCCCCTTGAGCTAAGGACACCCAGTCCTCACCCAATCACTCTGGTAAGTCTTCAAGGTAGACTTCCAAACCTTCATAGACTTCGTTCACCGGCGATCCACAATGACTCTTGGATGCTCAGAACGCGACGTCTAACTGGCTGGAGGATTCACAATCCTCAAGCGTAACATGTCTTCAGGTCACGCGGATAGAAAGACTTCAGTGATGCTGATGAGGACATCAATACCATTGTTACACCCACAGCCCCTGCTACTATACATACTGGACCAATTACTAGAGCTCGCGCACGCCAATTAAATTACCAGGTACTTTTGTTTCTTGGTAATGATTCTAATGTTCATGAAAATATGATGCTGCCTAAATTGGATACATTTGTTTTGCTTACAAATGAAGGGCCTAGCTTGGAGAAGGATGAACATTGGAACAAGAACAAGCATGGAGTTGATGGCATGCGCAAGGGAGACAAGAACAAAGTTTCAAGTGATGATTTCAGGACTATGAAGCCACCATAATGAGTGCATGAAGCCTTGGACAAAATATACAAGATGCCACTTAATAATTTTCATCCAGAGGCTATTCTAGGTGCTGCGTCACCTTATTTTTGGGCCAGGCCCATGTAATTTCGAAATACTTCAATATAGGCTGTTTTTAGAGTTTGTATTTGTGGGGAAACAAGAGTTAGGGTTGGTTTCGGACCCCTCCTCCAAGGGCCACGAAATTCCCCCCCCCCCCCTCTTCCTCCATATATATAGCCCTTAGGGCATCTTTTAGACTTTGGGTTTCGTTTAGATTGAAGTTTGCCAAAGCTGCAACTTTGTGTACTTCGTTTGTGTTCAACGACCACACAAAGGCGTCCCAGAACCCCACCTTGATCAATAAAGCTTTAATCTTATATTCGCAATATCCAGATTGCAATCTTAGTTTCTTGCTTGTTCTTCGTTTGCCTGCAGGAAACAGACCTTCATGGTCAGGTTGATCATGCTCCGGCGTGGTAAATAGCATCTCGGAGTTGGTTTAGCGATTGCTAAGGCACAACTTCCTCGCATGTTCGTAGTCGGATCGTCAAAGTCGACTTCCTCCTAAACGATAGCCACCATCTCATTGAAAGACGGGACACCTTTGCCTCTATCAGATGCCTAACACTCTTTGGCTCTGGGTGTTTTGGGCTTTGTCCTCGCAAGGATCTCTTTCTCAAATGCTTTGGAGGTGGGTTACTCTCAAACGACAAAAGCTGTGTACTAACTCTAAGCAGCCACCAATTTATGGTGTAGGGGTGGGCTATTTATAGCCAGGAGGCAACCCGACCTGATTTGTCCGAATTGACCCTGGGTCACTAAGGAACCGACACGTGTCCGACGCTCGGATTTCAAACACACACGACAACTTTTCTTGGGCTACCAGTAAAGCTGACTCATCCAGCTCTGGATAAGATTTTCTCTCATTGTCTTTGCTCGAAGACATACGATTTGGTTGAGCATCACTTCACTCACTCTGACTTTGTTAACTTGGACTCCACTTAACAGTACGGTGGTTCTTATGACTCAACAACGAAGAAAAGGAAACTACGAAACAACTATGTCTTCGTACTCCATAGTCTTCACATGAATGTCTTCTCATGTCATAATCTTCATCGTGAATGTCTTCATGAACCACCATTGTCTTCAATGTCTTCACACATTTTTAGGGGTCATCTCTGGTAGGTAAACCGAATGAATAAGGGACTACTACCTATGTTATCCTGCAATTCTCACAAACACATTAGTCCCTCAACCAAGTTTGTCATCAATACTCAAAACCAACTAGGGGTGGCACTAGATGCACTTACAATCTCCCCCTTTTTTGGTGATTGATGACAAACCGGTTGAAGTTTTCAACGGGGATAAAAGTATGTGAGAGTTAAGGATAGCGACATTGTCTTCGTAAGTTGCAAAAAGGCTCCCCCTGAAGATGTGCATATAAGTAGGTTTCTTTTGAATGCAAATGCACATGGAAGATTTTACTTTGTGGGGATCTTCTTCAACTTACGAAGACAATTCATCATGCATATATATAAGAATAACATAGATAATGACATGCACAATGGAAAATGGGCGTCTGCAGAATGACTTCATGCATGATTTATCATCGCATCACAAAGTAGTAGTAAAGCGAAGCAGACGACCATCAAGTTTAAGTGTTACAACTCAAAAGAAAAATAGTTTCTAAGCGAGAGCTATAAGAACTTAGCAAAAATAATGCAACCACCCATATGGACCCGCTTGAAGACTATCAACTTGTATGCTTCTCCCCCTTTTGTCAGTAATGACCAAAAAGGATTGAAGACATAGAGTATCTACTCGTTCCCAGATGGAGTAGATGATGGAGCAGGGTCGTCGTTGGAGTTTGGTAGTGCAGATGGGCCTGACGCAGTATCGTGGTGCATTGCATCGAAGGTCGGTGAAGTGGCTTCGTCTTCTTCATTGACGACTCTCGCAAGAACAGTTGCAGCCGAAGACAAATGTTCAGAATCTTCAATAGATGGAGTGCAATGCCAACTTGCATTTTGAGGAGGCCAGGAGTCAAACTTGAAGCTCTCCGTGAAGCCATCTTTCGAAGATCTTCTCCAGGGCAGAGCAATGTGAGGCTCTTCCAGGACCGCCTACAGGCTTCATGTGCAACAAACGAGTTCTTGGTGGCCAAGTTGCGAATGCGATTTACATCCACCAAGAGATTCTGCATCTGATGCTTCAGCCAGTCATGATGCTTATCCTGCTTTTGATGTAAAGCCACCAGAAGCTCTCGGTCATTCAGGACACGAGGACACTTCTGAGGCCTTTGAGCTACAGTGCTTGCAGTGGCTTCAGTATTGGCTCGGTGTGGTATGCGCAGGTTGCCAGCAAGAGGATATGCAGGAGTTGCAGCATTTAGCACATGAATACCTTCAATTGGCTGCGTGAAGCTTTGAAATTCAGCATTCGGAAGGTGGAGTGGCTTCTTGGCAGGCTCGGGGTAGATGGCTTCAACATACATATCAACATCAAGCAGAAAAGCGACATGGTTGCGCGCTGAAGGCTGATAGTCAATGGTGGAATGAGGCTTGATCAAGCGCATCACCCATGGAGGCATAGAATTTCAGGCCAAACAGATCAATCCCAGAAGGAACAAGTTGTCTGATGAAGAAATCCTAAGTATTGAATTTGATGCCATTGATGATGTAAAATACCAAAGTCTTTATTGCACCTTCCAGTTTAGCTTCAGAAGAATATCCTTTGATAGGCCAGAGAGTACATCTCAGAATATGGTACACTGTGCGTGGAAAGTACTCAAGGTCATTGACAAAGAATTCCTTCGGATATTCAATATCTTGGGTCAATGGCTTCATCATGCTAAGCATTTGGCTCATATTTGGCTCAGGCTTCTGAAATATGCTCTGCAGCTCATTCCTATGAAGCTGACAACCAGGTTCACATAACTCAGCTGGAGTGGGCCGAAAAGTAAGATCGGTGATGTCTTGAGCTTTGGCTTCGTGATGTACACCACCTGTCATCCACTCAAGGATCCAAGTCTTCGGATTCCTGTTGTAGCCTCGAATATGAAGAGTAGCATAGAACTGCAGCAGAATCTCTTCATTCCAATATTCCTTGGCAGTCACAAAGGGGAGACGACCAACATCCTGAAAGAAGTCAAGAGCCTCTTCAAGACATGGTAGCCCAGCCATAGCATCACAATCCAGACGCATGTGTGCAAAGATCCGGTCTTGGTTGTACATGATGCATGAGTAATAGCTTCGCTGCTGATGGCTCCAAAATCTATCAGAGGAGATCTTGGGCTTCGTGTATGGGTTCTTGGCGCTGTCAAAGAAAGTATTGTGCTCTCTGAAGCTGAGCACGGTGAATGAGCCCTGTGTCATAGCAGCACTTGGAAGCCTTGGCAGCCTAGGCTTGGGCTTCTGAACTTGAGGCCTATGCATGATAATCATACAGTGGCCTGGGAGCAGTGGGTGGAACCATAATAGGCCATCTGACTATGACAAGCTCACCTTCACGATTGAATGCATGTTCCATGGTATGAGGCCTTGGAGGAGGAATGGCGCCATCCGAGATGACAGGCGTCACGGTGGCTTCAGCATTCACATTACCTTCAGGGTCCACATTGTCTTCAGCCATGACAGTGTCATTGGCTTCAGTGGTGTTGTTGGTGGCAGCCTCAGGGTTTTGAACCTCCATCTGTTCAATGACTAGAGGGTCGGGCACAATCACATTCTCTTCGAGAATGACTAGATCAGTTGCTGGGGGTGTGACTTCTCTTTCTTCTTCTCTTTCTTCTTCGGCTGATGCAGTCGGAATATCTTCAACAGTCTTCGCTTCGGACTTTGAGGCAGTCACAGAAGGAGTGGCTTCAGGAAACACTTGACGTGCTACTGAGCTAGTGTGTTCCACTTCTTCCTCTAGAATGCTCGACATGGAGACCTGTGGCCTGATGATAGAGGCAAATGTGTCCCGTATTTCGATGAGATGGTGGCTATCGTTTTGGAGGAAGTCGACTTTGACGATCCGACTACGAACGTGCGAGGACGTCGCGCCTTAGCAATCGCTAAACCAACTCCGAGAGGTTATTGACCATGCTGGAGCACAATCAACCTGACCACGAAGGTCTGTTTCCTACAAGCAAACAAAGACCAAGCAAGAAACAAAGATTACAATCTGGATATTGCGAATATAATAGGAAAGTTTTATTGATCAAGGTGGGGTTCTGTGACGCCTTTGTCTGGTCGTTGAACACAAACAAAGTACGCGAAGTTGCAGCTATGGCGAACTTTAATCTAAACAGAACCCGAAGTCTAAACGACGCCCTAAGAGCTGTATATATGGAGAAAGACGGGGGAATTTTGTAGCCCTTGGAGGAGGGATCTGAAACCAACCATAACTCTTGTTTCCCCACACATACAGACTCTAAAAATAACCTATACTCAAGTATTTCGAAATTACATGGGCCTGGCCCAATAATAAGGTGACGCGTCACCTATAATAGCCTCTGGATGAAATTTATGAAGTGGCATCTTGTATATTTCGTCCAAGGATTCACGCACTCATTATGGTGGCTTCAAAGTCCTGAAATCATCACTTGTAACTCCATTCTTGTTCCCCTTGCGCATGCCATCATCTCCATGCTTGATCTTGCTCCAATGATCATCCTTCTTGTCCAAGCTAGGCCCCTCATTTGTAAGCAAGACAAATGTATCCAATTTAGGAAGCATTATATTCTCACGAACATTAGAATCATTACCAAGAAACAAAAGTACCTGGTAATTTAATTGGCGTGCGTGAGCTTAGTAATTGGTCCTATATATGTATCAGTAGGGGCTGTGGGTGTAACTTTGTTAGTGATGTCCTCATCATCCTCCCCTTCTTGAATTGAAGTCGTCCTCGATGGAAACTCATCTTCCAAACCCAAGTAAGGCTTCAAATCTGCAATGTTAAAAGTGGGACTAACCCCAAAATTTGTAGGCAACTCAAGTTTATATGCATTAATATTTTTTTCTAACACCTTAAAAGGACCATCAGCACGTGGCATTAGCTTTGACTTGCGCAAATTAGGAAACCTATCGTTACGCAAATGTAACCAAACGAGAAATCTGACAACACATTTTCTACCCTTATCTCCAACAAGTTTATATTTAGCATTCATGCGCTCAATATTTTCCTTAGTTAACTCATGCATTTTTAAGATCAATTCAACATGTTGTTTAGCATCAAAATTAACCTTCTCCGAAGATGGAAGAGGCAAAAAATCAAAAGGTGCACGAGGTAAGAAACCATGCACAATTTCAAAAGGGCACATCTTAGTAGTAGAATGCAGCGAATGATTATAAGCAAATTCAATATGAGGCAATCATTCTTCCCACATTTTCTTATTATTCTTCAAAACAGCCCTAAGCATAGTAGATAAAGTTCTATTGACTATTTCAGTTTGTCCATCAGTTTGGGGGTGACATTTAGTAGTAAAAAGCAGTGTAGTCCCCAACTTAGCTCATAAACATCTCCAAAAGTGGCTAAGAAATTTAGTATCACGATCATAAACAATAGTATTTGGCACACCATGCAAGCGAATAATTTCACGAAAGAACAAATCAGCAACATTAGCAGCATCATCGCTTTTATGACATGGTATAAAGTGTGCCATTTTCGAGAACCTATCCACGACAACAAATATGCTATCCCCCCCTTCTTTGTTTGAGGTAAACCCAAAACAAAGTCCATAGATATATCTTCCCAAGGAACACTAGGGACAGGCAAAGGCATATATAAACCATGAGGATTGAGTCGTGACTTAGCTTTTTGACATGTAGTGCAGCGAGCAACAAAACATTCAACATCCCGTCTCATCTTTGGCCAAAATAAATGTGTAGCAAGTACGTCCTCCGTCTTCTTCACGCCAAAGTGTCCCATTAATCCTCCTCCATGCGCCTCCTGCAACAACAAAAGACGAACAGAGCTAGCTGGAATGCATAGATTGTTAGCACGAAACACAAATCCGTAATTAACGACAAACTTGTTCCATGTTCTCCCTTCTTTAAAATTCTGCAATACATCTTTAAATTCAGCATCATGCACATATTGATCTTTGATGGTCTCCAAACCAAATATTTTAAAGTCAAGTTGTGAAAGCATAGTATAACAACGAAACAATGCATCAGCAATAACATTTTCTTTTCCCTTCTTGTGTTTAATAACATAAGGGAAAGTCTCTATGAATTCAACCCATTTAGCATGTCTACGGTTCAGTTTTGCTTGACTTTGAATGTGCTTCAAAGATTCATGATCAGAATGTATAACAAATTCTTTGGGCCATAAATAATGTTGCCATGTTTCCAAAGTCCGAACAAGAGCATATAATTCCTTATCATAAGTAGAATAATTCAGACTAGGCCCACTCAATTTTTCAGAAAAATATGCAACAGGTTTACCATCTTGTAATAACACACCTCCTAACCCAATTCCACTAGCATCACATTCAAGCTCAAAAGTTGTCGGATTTCGGGTTCCGGCAGACCCTCTAGGTTCGAACTCTGGGGTGCACGCGGAGATCTCACCCCCTACCTACCTGCACCTCGTCACCTCGCAAGGATCTAAACTACACAAAGAGCAACACAAGGGACACAAGGTTTATACTGGTTCGGGCCACCATTGTGGTGTAATACCCTACTCCAGTGTGTGGTGTGGTGGATTGCCTCAGGGGCTGATGATGAACAGTACAAGGAAGAACAGCCTCGCGAGGGTCTGTTTTTGGCCGGTGCGACGAACTGCTAGGGGGAGTTCGGTCGCTCTCTCTCTCGCTAGATTGCTTGACCTCTAGCTCTGTTCTGGATTCCGGATCCCTCTACCCTGTGGGAGACTAGTCCTATTTATAGGCAGAGGCCCTAGGCCTCTTCCCAAATATTGAGCGGGAAGGGCGCCAACAATTGGCCATTTTGAAGGGGAACATCTAGTACACTTATCCTGACTAAAGTTGGTCCTCGCCTGTCAAAGGCTCTGACCGTGATGCCGGCTTGGGCTCCACGATGACCTCCTTCCTGCCATTGTGATGGTCTTGGTCTTGTTGCACCAAAATGGTTGCCTTTGCTTGATGCTCTCGCCTATGCTTGCCTCCTTGGCACCAAAGAGGAAATGAGGACACTGCGCGGGCTGGCGCCCTCCTGGCGCCCTCGGTTTTCATGGCTTGCATCATGGGCACCTCGTGAGGTACCCCGCCTTGATCTGTCCGCCTCCTCGCGAGCCAGCCTGACGAGGCCGTGCCTGAGGAAGCTTCCTGTCATCCGCCCCGCGAGGCTTGGCCCCTCGCGAGGGTCTTGAGCTCGTGCTGATGAAGATGGGCCGTGCTGGGCCACCCCTTGAGCCACGCCAGCAGCCGTGGCAGGAAAGTCAGGTACCCCGTTCCCTGAACGCCGACAGTAGCCCCCGGGCCCAAGGCGCGCCTGGACTTGGCTGAGCAAAGAAGCGAAGGGGCAAGTGCGAAGCACCGCGGGCCCTAACAGCCTGTGACCTTGGGCGCCGTGTGGCGGTTGATTGGACGTGGGCGTCTCTACTTCCCCACGACGCCTTGTCGACTGCACAAATTGAAAAGTCCCTGCATGCAAAGCGGGTCATGATTACCTGTGATCGTGGAGGTCGTCGGTTGGCCTTCCCCGGTTATAAGTACGGAACGGCGAATGCCCTTCCGGTCCATCTCTTCTTGCTTCTCCTTCTTCTCCATCCCTTGCTCCACTTTGCGGCAATGGCTCCGATCCGCCGGTTCTCCGCGGAAGAGAAAGGAAAGGCTCCCCGAGAGGGTCCCGACCCGCTTCCGCCGAAGAAACGGCTAGCCCTCTGCCGTCGAGATGAGGGCGCCCGGCAGGAGGTGTCGAGGCCCTGGTATGAGCGGCCGCCGCCAGGTTTCCCGCTGCCCTTGTACGCCCGCATTGAGGGCCCTGAAGGAGTTGTCGTCGAGCGCCATGGACGACGCCGCCGTCGGCGCCGGCGGGTCACGGCGGTGCGTGTTGTTCCCCCCGGAGTCCATGTCGAGGGATCCTCCCGAGAATTTGTGCTCCACGCCGCCATGCCTCCTCAGTCTTGGATTCGCCTTCCTCCCTCCTTCGCCTTCGCGATTCCGCAGAGGGGATCTCTCGAGCTCGTAGCAAGACGCCGGCTGCAGCACCCTTGCGATCAAGCGGAGGTCGATCGTCGCCGCCCGCAAGGTCTTCATGACTCGAGGTCGGGCGAGATCGCCGGTCGCAGAACGAGGCGCCCTCGTGATCCACCTGGAGTACGACGGCGCTTCCGTGATGTTCTTCAAGGTCTTTGACGCGGAAGGACGCCGGTTGGAGTGCTGCCCTGAGAGAGGTGGTCGGGGCCCTGCCGCGGCGAGGACCAGGCACGCCGATCGCTCCCTCAGCAGCTCCTCAGGCGGCGGAGGCGTCGGAGGATCCAGCGACTCCACCGAGCTCTTCGCAACTCTGGAGACGAGCGACGACATCTACGAGCCACCAAGCTTGCGTCGCTCTCGGAGCAGGGCGGGCTCGTCAGGCCGCCGCCGCCTCTGATCTGGATGAGGTTGGTGCTGGTGCCTGACGGCTCACTGTTGATGATGGCGTCTCTTGCGGAGGCGCGTGTAGTTAGCGTTCTTTAGGATCTGCTCCCTCTGTTCCCTGCGAGGAGTCGAAAAACACGCCCCGTGGGGGCTTGTAAGGTGCCTGTGGTTCTGTTTGTTAATATGATCCTTGTCATGAAGTAGTGCGAGATGCTCATTCCGTTTTAGCTTAGTTCCTCCTTTCGAACCTCACGAGGGCTTGATGCTCATACGACAGGTCCCGTCCCAAGGCAGGCTTCACCGTCGTTGGTATGCTGGTCGCGATGCCATGGTTAAGGCCGGAGGTGAGCGGCCCGGGGTCCAGTAAGAGCCCCTGAGTCGTCATGCTCAGGAGGTCCCCTTTAGCGCTCAAGCAGCCATCGTTCGGTGAGAAAGGAGCGCGACGTTGCTAACACGGGATTGCCTTAGGTGCGAGGTCGGTGCTGCGATAGCTAGTGTTTCCGGAGGATGACTTATCTCGGGAGTCAGGAACCGCTTCCTGGCGCGGCATTAAGTCCGCGCATTGGCAGACGAGGAGTTGCCTGGCGAGGTCCCCGCGTGCCTCTTCCCTCTCGCCTTTACTCCCCTTTCTGCTCGTCCTCGGATCCCAGCCCTCGAGCGGGGCTCAGCCATTGCTGGTATGCTAGGTCGTGATGCCGTGGAGAAGGCCAGAGGGTGAGGGCTTGAGAGCCAGTAGGAGCCCATGAGTCGCGATGCCCAGGTACCCCCCTTTAACGTGCAAGCGGTTCGCGCGGACGAGAGTGAAGAAGACACCTTGAGGGCCTCGCCTGGCGCTGCTCCTTGAAGAGATCCTGCAGGCTCATCACAAGAAGAACAAGAGTTCGCCATGACAAGCGACGGTCAGCCGCTGGTTGCTCCGAGGGGTGACGAGGCATCAAGGCTTGACGAGGTGGCGCCATGCGGGCTGCCGCGGCCAGAGCTCAGTCATTCAGGTTTGTCGGCGTTGCAGGGACGGACCCATGCGCAAGCGTCGTGCCGTTAGGGAGCAGCTCCATCAGTTGGTGTCAATCGAGCGGGCGACTAGGTCAAACACGTTAATCACGAAGGAGCAAGTTCATTTAGACAGGTGCAGGGAATGCATACATCGCTGGGTCTGGCCCTAGCGACGTGGGGATGATGCAGCCCGAGGGGCGCCCCCAATAAAGTAAGCTAGGAACATGGTGCGGCGGCGGCTTGACAACTTGTGAACAGAACTCGAAACTCTAAGGGAAACTAGACGCTAAGACCAGCAACTTGACACGACGATGCAACCGCAAATTCAACAAAACAAAATACTGAAAAGACTATGCAAAGGCTTAGACTGGTTCGGATATGAGGAACTAACCCTAATTATTATTATTTTTGGATTTTTCGTGAACTGTAGGTACGAAGAACAGACTCGATCTAAACTATGAAAAATTGTAAAATCGCACCGAGCAACCTGGAAATCTGATACCACTTGATAGAGGCAAAGGTGTCCCGTCTTTCGATGAGATGGTGGCTATCGTTTTGGAGGAAGTCGACTTTGATGATCCAACTAAGAACGTGCGAGGACGTCGCGCCTTAGCAATCTCTAAACCAACCCCGAGAGGTTATTGACCACGCCGGAGCACGATCAACCTGACCACGAAGGCCAGTTTCCTGCAGGCAAACAAAGAACAAGCAAGAAACTAAGATTGCACTCTGGATATTGCGAATATAAGAGGAAAGTTTTATTGATCAAGGTAGGGTTCTGTGACACCTTTGTCTGGTCGTTGAACACAAACAAAGTATGTGAAGTTGCAGCTATGGCGAACTTTAATCTAAACAAAACCCAAAGTCTAAACGACGCCCTAAGGGCTGTATATATGGAGAAAGAGGGGGGAATTTCGTGGCCCTTGATGGGCCTGGCCCAATAATAAGGTGACGCGGCACCTATAATAGCCTCTGGACGAAATTTATGAAGTGGCATCTTGTATATTTCGTCCAAGGCTTGACACACTCATTATGGTGGCTTCAAAGTCCTGAAATCATCACTTGTAACTCTGTTCTTGTTCCCCTTGCGCATGCCATCATCTCCATGCTTGATCTTGCTCCAATGATCATCCTTCTTGTCCAAGCTAGGCCCTTCATTTGTAAGCAAGACAAATGTATCCAATTTAGGCAGCATCATATTCTCACGAACATTAGAATCATTACCAAGAACCGGAAGTACGTGGTAATTTAATTGGCGTGCACGAGCTCTAGTAATTGGTCCTGTATATGTATCAGTAGGGGCTGTGGGTGTAACTTTGTTAGTGATGTCCTCATCACCTGAGGCCTTTGCAAAGTCTGCGAAATGTTGGTGACGCCTTTGGAGAAGGAGTGGTCTGTTCCATGTAGTCTTCATCATCAAGAACTAAAGAAGTAACTTGAGTAGGGGGAGTACGTGGTGTCTCATCTTGTACTGGGGTGTCTTGTTCGTGGCGCTCGGCCCATGAGTCATCTTGAGAGATTGGCATCAATGGACGACCAATGCTGATAAGTTCACTGCTCGTTGGAGCAGGCGATGATACGTCTGGGGCTCGAGTTGTGGAAGGACTTCATCATCATTCACATTGTCTTCATGACCAATTTCTTCAGCTGTGTTGGGGTCAACAGCTAGAACCTATTCACTTGCATGAGCCTCTGTGGAAGCAGGTTTATGGATCACAAGGCGACGTTCTTGGTTGGTTGATGCAGGAAGACCGACTAAGATCGGTTCAACTATGAGGGGCTTTAGGGCAGCAACATGCTCTTTCTTTGAAGACTTTGAAGCCTTTGTCTTCAGTTTCTTCTTGGAGGGAGCATCATCAGATGTATCCTTGTGCTTCCTCTTCCTGGCTTCGGCTTCAGCGTGCCTGGTTTTCTTTAGCTCTGAAGCTGCTGAGGTGACCTTTGCCTTCGAGCTAGTCATACCTGCAAGGAAGAAAATTCTAGGTACTTCTTGCCGTTGAGCTTCGGATTGGGCCGCAGTAGACTTCTTGTTTTGCTTGGCAGCCATCCTGGGGTCGATGCCAGGACGCCCAAGAGCCTTTCTCTTCTCAGCTTCATTATGCGCTTGAACACATTTCTGCGCATAGTACTTCATGCGCTCGCGTGAGCCTTTGGCTTGTTCACGCTTCTTGTGGAATTCTTCCTTAAGATCATGCAGCATCTTATTGAAGATTTGCACATCTGCCACACTGAGCTTGGCCATGTGCTTCTTGAAATGCGCCTTCTCATGATCAATCTTGTTCTTGAGCTCGACGATTTTTTGAGCTAAGGCCAATTCATTGGCAATGGCTCCGTGAAACGTGACGCTTATGTCCACGGGCAGCTTTAGGTCATCAATACTGATGGTCTGGTCATCAAACCATTCATCGGTGAAGTTGTTCAAGATATCAACATCAAAGAGGGGTAGATCATCGAAGATCTCCTCCTCTTGCTTGCTCTTGATCAGCATCTCAAGAGCTTCATCACTGGACAAATCAATGATGCCTTCCTCATTACACATAACGGCAGCAGGAGTCAAGTTATGCCCAAAACATTTCTTGGGCTGCTTGGTCTGCTTGGTCCTCTTGGACACACGAGACAGGTCTTCAGACTGCACACTGGGTTCACGAGGTGCAGCCTTCAATGGCTTCATATTGGAAGCAGTTGGTGCAGCAGAGGACTTCGAAGCTTTTGTTTTCTTCTTCTGCTTCGGTGGTTCAAGAGCATCTTCGGAGTCTGTGTCATCTGCAGACTGATCCACCGTTGCCGTCTGAGCAGCAATGTGGGAGAGGAGCCCATCGAAGCTAGTAAAGGGCCCGATGACATTTGGATTGGCATCGCGGATGCCGTCCTGTCTTGGAGCAGACGGACCATGGTTGAAGTTGAATCCGAAAGCTTTTCTGTTCTTTGCAGCTGACTCCTTAGCGAACTGATAGTTGCGCTTGAAGAGATTGTCATCACGACACCATAACAAAGATGATGGGTCGGCATTTGCAGGTTGCGGTCCTCGGACCATGCAAGGATAGAAGCCTTGGGCAATAGCTCCAGGATTGGACTTGGGTTGCAGATTTCTGTAGAGAATATCGCCTCACGGGCGCTTCATAGCATTCTTCTCAGCATATTCAGCAGTGACGAAGTTGTACTTGAACCATTGTTCTACCCAATATCTTCGGATCCATTGGATTCGAGTCTTGCGCTGATTGTAGTTCTCCTCGGGATCTGTCTTGTACATCTCATGCAGATCCGGAGGCAGATCTAGAGCAGTATTGCCACGGTGCTGCCTACCACCCTTCCTTGTTGATTTTTCAGTGGCCATGATATTCAGACATATAGGCTTCAGAACGGTGAAAGGCTTCCTTTTACTTGTCAGGCAAGAACTGGCTTCAGGGGAGTGAATATGATGCTGTAAGAATTCTGTAAATGAATGCAGACTATGAGAACCAATGGATTCCCCCACGGACATGTACCTGTGACAGCATTAGAGATGCGAGGGAAGCTGAAGAGGTCATATGCATTCTCAGAAGATTTTGAAGTTAAATCAGTTTGAAGACATTGACCTCATAGTGCGAAGACATTCACTTATTTGAAGTGAGTTGTTTCCAGATTTGTACGAATCCATGAATAAGTACAAGTGAGGAATCTAACTGGTTATGAAGCATAAGTGAACATACTTTGCAAGATCTAAGATTCAGAAAGAGATAGATCCATATTTGGAAGTGTAGAAACCACTTTTGGTTGAAGTGGATGGATTTGACAGATCAAAAAGACTGTAAAAAGTGAGATTTATTTACCCCAACGAACTGCTAGACGAGGCAGAATGGAGGCCAAGCAGTCCAATCTCTCGCACCCTAACTTGGCAGCGGAAGACACATACGGCGGCGGCGGAGAAGACGAGGTCCGTGGCCGGCGTTAGGACGGCGTCGAAGAGGTCAGAGCACCTAAGCGCTTCGTCCCCGGCGTCACGCGAGCTAGTGGTGGCGCTAGGGTTTGAGCGAGGTGGCGAGGTGGAAGAGGAGATAATGACCGCGCTGTGTGAGTATTTATATGGTAAAGGGGTGCACATCGCAATTACGTAGGTGCCCCTGGCGGTTCACATCTGATAGACACGGGGCATGCATGCAACTCATTGGAAGTTGTTCCATGTTCCCACGCACGCCTGGTTTGTCGTGTGGTTGTTCCGGCTTCTCCGGTATTCAGGAAAAAGAGATGTAACATCGAGAGCAGTTTTAAATGTGTGTCTCTGTATCTTCAGCTGACAAGGACCCAATGAAGACATTCGACACGTTTCAACAGAATGCATATGACTACATAGATAGAATTTAAGGAAGAAGCATAGAAGGGGTTAGGGTCCGATCACATTCACTTAGTTCAAAAAATGGCAAGTTTGAAGACATAGCTATAAGTGAATGCTATAGAGGACAGAACACGCATATATATACATCAGAAAAATATCTAATCAACATTGCGAAGATAAACCTTGAATACAAATCAATGTTGAAGACAAACCAAATGCGAAGATAATGCAATCATGACGCCAAAAAAAAATCTTTGAGAAAGTTTGGTGGTGGTGTTACCCACCGTATAGGAAGTATTAGACCCAGACACGATGAATAATTATCGTGGCGCTCTGAAGCCAAATTCCGCGTTAATGTATTCACACTTAGAGTGTATGTCTTCATTGATTGAAGATATATGTTACTTCGTGTGTTGAACATCTAAGTCATCAACATGCAGAAGCGTTAGGATGTATGTCCAATCACTTGATATTTGAGGATTCTAAGATATTTAGCTCACACCGCAATTTGCAAAACATTTTCTCATCCAAGGGCTTTGTGAAGATATCTGCCAATTGCTCTTCAGTGTAGACGTGAATGATATGAATATCTTCCTTCATGACATGATCTTTGAGAAAGTGATGACGGATCTGAATGTGCTTTGTCTTCGAGTGCTGGACTGGGTTGTTGGCAATCTTGATGGCGCTTTTGTTCTCGCAGTAGAGTGGTACATGCTTCAAGTAGATGCCATAGTCCTTGAGGGTTTGCTTCATCCATAGAAGCTGAGCGCAGCAAGATCCAACAGCAATGTATTCGGATTCAGCAGTGGAGAGTGATACACAATTCTGCTTCTTTGAAGACCAACACACAAGAGATCATCCAAGAAAGTGACATGTGCCTGGTGTCGACTTGCAATCAATCTTGTCACCAGCATAATCAGCATCTAAGAATCCAACTAGATCAAACTCTGAGCCATTTGGATACCATAATCCTAGTGTTGGGGTGTAAGCCAAATATCGAAGAATTCGCTTCACAGCTAAGTGATGTGATTCCTTTGGTGCCGCTTGGAATCGGGCACACATGCGAACACTAAGCATTATATCATGCCTAGATGCACATAAGAATGGTAAAGAACCAATCATGGAGCAGTATACCTTTTGATCGAACTCTTTACCATTGTCGTCGGGCCCCAATTGGCCTTTGGTTGGCATTGGCGTCGTGTACCCTTTGCAGTCTTGCATTCCAAACTTCTTCAGGCAATCTTTGAGGTATTTATCTTGTGATATGAAGATGCCATTGCTCTGTTGACGGATTTGAAGACCAAGGAAGAATTTGAGCTCACCCATCATGGACATCTGATATTGCTCTTGCCTCATATGCGCAAACTCATCACTGTATCTCTTGTCAGTGCAGCCGATGATTATGTCATCCACACAGATTGGCAAACAAAAAGTTCACCATCATATGTCTTCGTGAAGAGAGTGGGATCCAGGGAACCAGGTTGGAAGCCTTTACTCTTCAGGAAGTCTTTGAGTGTGTCATACCAAGCGCGAGGGGCTTGTTTGAGGACATACAGTGCCTTGTTGATCTTGTATACCATGTCAGGACGCTTTGGATCTTCAAAACCAAGTGGTTGTGTAAAATTCACTTCTTCAATTTTGCCATTGAGAAAGGCACTCTTTACGTCCATTTGGTACAGAAGAATATTGTTATGGTTGGCATAGGCTAGCAGTATGTGAATGGCTTCAAGCGTAGACACTGGAGCAAATGTTTCATCGAAGTCAATCCCTTCAACTTGTGTGTAACCTTGAGCAACGAGACGAGCCTTGTTTCTGACAACTTGACCATGCTCATCTTGTTTGTTGCGATAGATCCATTTGGTGCCGTTGATATTGTGCTTGCGAGGATCAGGACGCTTTACTAGCTCCCATACATTGTTCAGCTCGAACTGTTGAAGCTCTTCTTGCATAACTTGAATCCATTCAAGTTCCATGAAGGCTTCATCAACTTTCTTGGGTTATGATATTGAGACAAATGCAAAGTGCCACAGGAATTTGCTAGCTGCGTTGCTCTTGAACGAGTGAGTGGACAAGGTGCATTGATGCTATCAATTATCTTCTCAATCTGTACTTCATTTGCAACGCGAGGATGAACTGGACAAAGATTTTTCCCTTGCTGATCATTGTCTTCATCTTCAGCATTGGCTTCAGGCTGAGCAGTGTCTTCAGGCTGATTTGGGGCAGAAATGATGATTTCCTCTTTAGCCTGTGCCTCTGAAGTTATGATTTCTCCAGTACCCATAAGCTTGATAGAATCACTTGGTGTAGCTTCATCTAGCACATTTGGTAGGTGCTCTTTTTGCGAGCCGTTAGTCTCATCGAACCGCATATTCACAGTTTCAACCACTTTATAGTGAAAGAGTTTGAAGACTCTGTAGGAGTGCGAATCCTTTCCGTAACCAAGCATAAAACCTTCATGTGCTTTCGGTGCAAACTTTGAAGTGTGATGCAGATCCTTGATTCAGCACCTAGCACCAAATACTCTAAAATAGCTGATGTTTGGCTTCTTACCAGTCAGGAGCTCATATTAGGGATGGCAATGGGTAACCATTACCTGCGTACCCTATGGGTAAAAACCTTATTGATGACGTGTCATGCATTATCAATGGCTTCAGGCCAGAACTTCCTTGGAGTCTTGTACTCATCAAGCATCGTCCGTGCCATCTCAATGAGGGTTCTGTTCTTGTGCTCCACGATGCCATTCTGCTGCAGTGTGTATGGAGTAGAGAACTCATGTGTGATGCCCAATGTATCAAGATAAGTGTCGACGCCGGTGTTCTTGAATTCTGTGCCGTTGTCACTTCTGATGTGCTTGATCTTGATGCCATAGTTGGTCATGGCAGGATTGGCGAATCATCTGAAGACATCCTGCACTTCAGTCTTGTAGAGAATTATGTGCACCCATGTATATCTTGCGTAATCATGAACAATTACGAAGCCATAGAGGCAAGCAGTGGCAGTAATGGTGGAGTAGTGAGTAGGTCCGAATAAGTCCATGTGAAGCAGCTTGAGGGGACGTGTCGTCTTCATGATTTTCTTTGAGGGATGCTTGGACCTAGTCATCTTTCCAGCTTCGCAGGCACCTCAGAGATGATCCTTCTTGAACTTGACGCCCTCGATGCCTATGGCGTGCTTCTTCTTTGCGAGAGTGTGTAAGTTCCTCAGGTCCGCATGCCCTAGCCTCCGATGCTAAAGCCATCACTCTGAAGCTTTTGCTAGAAGACATACGACCAACTGTGGTCCTGCTGATAAATCTACCATATACAGATCATCCTTTCTGTACCCTTCGAAGATTAGAGATTTGTCAAATTCCACAAGCACAAGGCATTGATATTTTCCAATATCACAATCATGTTCAGATCACAAAGCATTGAGTCATACATTAAGTTGAAACCAAGGGATTCAACAAGCATCACTTTATCCATGTGCTGATCCTTTGAGATTGCAACTCTACCTAGGCCCAATACCTTGCTTTTACCAGTGTCAGCAAATGTGATGTGACTTTTGTCAGATGGTCGTAGGGTTGAATCCATAAGAAGACTTCGATCACTAGTCATGTGGTTAGTGCATCCACTGTCCATAATGCACTCAGAAGCCTTTGGTGTCTTACCCTATAGTGCAGTTTGGGGGATAGGCTTCACTAAGGGAAATGTGAAGCATAAACATTTGATGAACAAGCATATTATGAAAGTTCAGGTCCCGGTTAGGGTAGATAGGATGTTTGTCAAGAAATCCTGGGACGAAATACATAGTAATACCATTCTGGCATTTTATATTGCGTCCCACAAGATGTTTTAGGTACCCAGCATAGGCATCAGAAGCCTTTGATTTCTGGTTGGAGACCTTTCCCTGCAAAAGAGAGTTAATTTTTCTTAACCACCCACATCTTCAGGGGTGGTTTAGAAGCAATGAGTCTAAGTGCAGCATCTGAGAACTTTGGCCTTGGGGCCCTAGCAAATAGCCTTGCAGGAGGTGAATAATACTCATAAGAATAAGCAGAAAAGTTCTTGGTCTTATGAACATAGTGGTTTGATGAAACACGCTCATATTCATAAGTCTGAGTATGGTTTCCCTGCAAAACATTGGCGTTAGTGTGACTCTGGTGAGTCCTATGTTTGTATGAAGCCTTTGGACCATATGAAGCCTTTGGTCTAGGGTTTGTCTTCTTCCCAGGTGGTGTCATGATGACATTCACAAGAAGCTTCTCAACACAACTTTTGGGCACCCGGATCTTCTTCAGGGGTGGTCCATTCCTGTAGTTAGTACCAATATACCTGGCAAACACTTCACCATTTAGATTCTTAAACGGTTTATAGTTTGCATAAAAGGATTCATCAATGATAATCGGGTTAGCACAACTGAAGCCAGATAAAATAGATGAATCCACTGAAGGTCCCTTTGCAACAACCCATGTGGTTTCTGGGTACTGCTCAGGCTTCCAGTATGAACCATCAACATTCATTTTCCTCTCAAACCCAACACCCTCTTTCCTAGGGTTTCAGTTCAGAATCTGTTTCCTGAGGACATCACATAGTGTCTGATTCCCTTTGAGGCTTTTGTACATCCCTGTTTCAAGCAATGTCTTCAACCTAGCATTCTCATCAGCAATAGTAGTGGTATCCTCAGCAGAGGGGTTAGTTACCACATCAGAAGTTGAAGATATTGCAATAGTAGTAGCAGTAGAACATTGAGCAACAGAGACAACATTATCACGCTTAAGACATTTTATACATGGTGGCTCAAAACCTTCCTGAGTGGAACTGATCTGTTGCACGCGGAGTGACTCGTTCTCCTTTTGAAGATCTTCACGAGTCGCTCTCAGGATCTCAAGTTCTTGCTTTCTTTGAAGATAATCATAGTAAAGCTTCTCGTGAGTAGCTGAGAATGTTTCATGACGACTTTCAAGTTCCTTGTACTTAACGTGAAGATTTTTAATGTCTTCAATTAAAGACTTAGTTCGAGTCATTTCCGCGTCCAACAGGTCATCGCTTTTGTCTAGCAACTTTTGAATATGTTCCATAGCAGTTTGTTGTTCAGTTGCAATTTTAGCAAGTGTTTTGTAGCTAGGTTTAGATTCACATTCAGAGTCATCTTCACTGGATGTTTGAAAGAAACCATCGCGTGAGTTTACCTTGGCACCACGTGCCATGAAGCAGTAGGTAGGAGCAGAGTTATCCTCATCATTAGCATCAGCGTTGGTGACAATGCCATTGTCTTCAGTGTTGAAGATGGACTTGGCGACATAAGCTGAAGCTAGAGCCAGGCTTGCCACGCCAGAATCAGACTTCTCCTTAGACTCCACCTCCGCCTCCTCAGAAGCAGACTCCTCCTCTGAATCCATCTCCTTGCCAACAAACGCACGAGCCTTGCTTGATGAGCTATTCTTGTGAGATGAAGACTTTGATGAAGACTTCGAAGAAGACTTTGAGGATTTCTTCTTCTTCTGATCATCAGGATCATATTCCTTGCTCTTCTTCTTCTTTTTGGTCTCATGATCCCATTGAGGACACTCAGAGATGTAGTGACCTGGTTTCTTGCATTTGTGGCATGTTCTCTTCTTGTGGTCACGAGTAGAAGCTTCATCATTTCTTGAGCTGGATCTTGAAGACTTTCTGAAACCTTTCTTCTTGGAGAACTTCTAAAACTTCTTCACGAGCATAGCTAGCTCCTTTCCAATGTCTTTGAGATCACCAGAACTGCAGTCAGATTCTTCTTCAGATGAGGATACAACCTTTGCCTTCAAAGCCCGGGTACGGCCATACTTTGGGCCGTAGATGTCTCTCTTCTCAGATAACTGGAACTCATGTGTGTTGAGCTTCTCAAGTATGTCAGACGGATCGAGATCTTTGAAGTCAGGACGTTCTTGAATCATTAGGGCCAGGGTGTCGAATGAGCTGTCAAGTGATCTCAGAAGCTTCATGACGATTTCATGCTTGGTGATCTCAGTGGCGCCAAGTGCGCGAAGCTCATTTGTGATATCAGTGAGGAGATCAAATGTGAGTTGGACATTCTCATTGTCGTTTCTCTTGAAGAAGTTGAAGAGGTTGCGAAGAACATCCTTGAATCTCTTTGAGTTGAGAGGCCTTCGTTTACCTTGGAGAGCTAGTTCCAGACTAGCTTTGCAGTTTCCAGGGCACTCACACGGCCATACTATCCTTTGGTCAGATGACCACAGATAATGTTCTTGGCAGTTGAATCCAGTTGAATGAACCTCTTGACATCGGCAGCGGTGACACCTTCACCGAACTTGGTAACACCATTCTTGACGACATACCAGAGGTCGACGTCAATGGCTTCAAGATGCATGCGCATCTTATTCTTCCAGTAGGGGTAATCACTGCCATCGAAGACTAGACACACAGCGGAGACCTTGATTATCCCTGCAGTCGACATAGCTAAAACTCCAGGTGGTTAAACCGAATCACACAGAACAAAGGAGCACCTTGCTCTGATACCAATTGAAAGTCCTTGATGTCGACTAGAGGGGGGTGAATAGGCGATTTTTATGAAAGTCTTCAAAACACGAGGACTTTGAAGACAAACGATAGAAATGAACCTATTGATATGCAGCGGAAGGTAGACTACACTAGACAAACCATAGTTCAGCACGCAATGAACTGAAAGAACAAAGACTTTCAGCGGCTAGGTAGTATGGATCAGGATGGAAGACAGTATGAAGCCAAACAGTAAACAGTCTTCACTCAGTGAAGTCAAGCAGATCATACAGGCAAGCAATGACTTCACGAAGACAAATTGTAAAGTAAAGGGAAGAGAAGGATAGAACCAGTTGTTTGGTGAAGACAACGATTTGGTAGACCAGTTCCAGTTGTTGTGACAACTATATGTCTGGTTAGGGAGGCTGAGATTTAACTTAGAAGACCGCGTCTTCACCTTATTCCCCTTGAGCTAAGGACACCCAGTCCTCGCCCAATCACTATGGTAAGTCTTCAAGGTAGACTTCCAAACCTTCACAGACTTCGTTCACCGGCGATCCACAATGGCTCTTGGATGCTCAGAACGCGAGGCCTAACCGGCTGGAGGATTCACAGTCCTCAAGTGTAACAAGTCTTCAGGTCAAGTGGACAGAAAGACTTCAGTGATGCCTAACACTCTTTGGCTCTGGGTGTTTTGAGCTTTGTCCTCGCAAGGATCTCTCTCTCAAATGCTTTGGAGGTGGGTTGCTCTCAAACGACAAAAGCCGTGCACTAACTCTGAGCAGCCACCAATTTATGGTGTACGGGGTGGGCTATTTATAGCCAGGAGGCAACCCGACCTGATTTGTTTGAAATGACCCTGGGTCACTAAGGATCCGACAAGTGTCCAACGGACAGATTTCAAACACTCGCGATAGCTTTTCTTGGGCTACCAGTAAAGTTGACTCATCCTGGATAAGATTTGTTCTCATTGTCTTCGCTCGAACACATAGGATTTGGTTGAGCATCACTTCAGTCATTCTGACTTTATTCACTTGGACCCCACTTAGTAGTACGGTGGTTCCTATGACTCAATAAAGAAGAAAACGAAACTACGAAACAACTATGTCTTCGTACTCCATAGTCTTCACATGAATGTCTTCTCATGTCATAATCTTCATCGTGAATGTCTTCACGAACCACCATTGTCTTCAATGTCTTCACACATTTTTAGGGGTCATCTCTGGTAGGTAAACTAAATCAATAAGGGACTACTACCTGTGTTATCCTGCAATTCTCACAAACACATTAGTCCCTCGACCAAGTTTGTCGTCAATACTCCAAAACCAACTAGGGGTAGCACTAGATGCACTTACAAGGGGCACATTCTTCATGTTGATGCCATACTCCTTGAGGGTTTTTGCTTCATCCAGAGAAGCTGAGCGCAGCAGGATCCAACAGAAGTGTATTCAGATGCAGAAGTGGAGAGTGACACACAGTTATGCTTCTTTGAAGACCAACAGACAAGAGATCATCCAAGAAAGTGACATGTGCCTGATGTGGGCTTGCGATCAACCTTGTCACCAGCATAATCAACATATGAGAATCCAACTATATCAAACTCTCAGCCCTTTGGATACCATAATCCTAGCGTTGGGGTGTGAGCCAAATATCGAAGTATTCGCTTCACCGCGAGGTGATGCGATTCCTTTGGTGCCGCTTGGAATCAGGCACACATGAAAATGCTAAGCATTATATTTGGCCTAGATGCACATAAGTACAATAAATAACTAATCATGGAGCGGTATACCTTTTGATCAAACTCTTTACCATTGTCGTCGAGGCCCAATTGGCCTTTTGGTTGGCATTGGCGTCGTGTACCCTTTGTAGTCTTGCATTCCAAACTTCCTGAGGCAATCTTTGAGGTATTTTTCTTGTGATATGAAGATGACATTTCTCTGTTGACGGATATGAAGACCAAGAAATAATTTCAGCTCTCCCATCATGGACATCTGATATTGCTCTTGCATCATATGCCCAAACTCATCACTCTATCTCTTATCAGTGTAGCCGAAGATAATGTCAACCAAATAGATTTGGCAAACAAACAATTCTCCATCATATGTCTTCATGAAGAGAGTGGGATCAAGAGAACTAGGTTTGACGCCTTTGCTCTTCAGGAAGTATTTGAGTGTGTCATACCAAGCGCGAGGTGCTTGTTTGATGCCATATAGTGCCTTGGTGAGTTTGTGGACCATATCAGGACGCTTTGGATCTGCAAAACCACGTGGTTGAGCTACATACACTTCTTATTCAATCTTGCCGTTGAGGAAGGCACTCTTCACATCCATTTGACATAGAAGGATGTTGTTGTGGTTAGCATAGGCTAACAGTATGCGAATGGCTTCAAGCCTAGCCACAAGAGCAAGGTTTCATTGAAGTCAATTCCTTCCACTTGTGTATAACCTTGGGCCACGAGACGAGCCTTGTTTCTGGCAACTTGACCATGTTTATCTTGTTTGTTGCGATAGATCCATTTAGTGCCTATAATATTGTGCTTGCTGACGTTTGACTAGCTCCCAGACATTGTTTAGCTCAAATTTTTGAAGCTCTTCTTGCATAGTGTGAATCCATTCAGGTTCCACGAATGCTTCATCAACTTTCTTGGGTTCAGATATAGAGACAACTTGCTTCATCAACCTTCTCGATAGTATCCTCGGGTTGCCAAGAGAAGACTATCGAGAATCTTCTCAATCTGAACTTCATTGGCAACCCGAGGATGAACAAGGTGAAGACTTTTCTCTTGCTGATTGCTATCCTCATCTTCAGCATTATCTTCAGGCTGAGCATTGTCTTCATGCGTAGTAGGTGCTGGAACGACAATTTCCTCTTCTGCCTGTTCCTCGGTGGGTATGATTTCTCCAGTACCCATCAGCTTGATAGATTCACTAGGGGAAGATTCATCTAGCACATTTGGCAGGTGCTCTTTTTGCGAGCCGTTAGTCTCATCGAACTGCACATCTATAGTTTCAACCACTTTATAGTGAAAGAGGTTGAAGACTCTCTCAGTGTGCGAATCCTTTCCGTAATCAAGCATAAAACCTTCATGTGCTTTCGGTGCAAATTTTGAAGTGTGATGTGGATCGTTGATCCAACACCTAGCACCGAAGACTTTAAAATAGCTTACGTTTTTGGCTTCTTACCAGTGAGTAGTTCATAGGATGTCTTCTTGAGGAATTTGTGAAGATAAACTCTGTTGATGATATGGCATGTAGTATCAATGGCTTCAGGCCAGAACTTTCTTGGAGTCTTGTACTCATCAAGCATCGTACGTGCCATCTCAATAAGGGTCCTGTTCTTGCGCTCCACGACACCATTCTACTGAGGTGTGTATGGAGCGGAGAGCTCATAGGTGATGCCTAGTTTATCAAGATAAGTGTCGAGGCCAGTGTTCTTGAAGTCCGTGCCATTTTCACTCTTGATGTGCTTGATCTTGACGCCATAGCTGGCCATGGCGCGATTGGTGAGTCGTCTGAAGACATCCTGCACTTTAGTCTTATCAAGAGTCATGTGCACCCAGGTGTATCTCGAATAATCATCAACAGTAATGAAGCCATAAAGATGGGCAGTGGTTGTAAGGGTAGAGTAGTGAGTAGGGCCAAATAAGTCCATGTGTAGCAGCTCGAAGGGGCATGATGTAGTCATGATTGTCTTTGAGGGATGCTTAGTAATCTTCCCGGCTTCACAAGCACCACATAGATGATCCTTCTTAAACTTGACGCCCTCAACGCCAATGATATGCTTCTTCTTCATGAGAGTGTGCAAGTTCCTCATGCCCGCATGTCCTAGCCCTCGATGCCAAAGCCAACACTCTGAAGCTTTTGCTAGAAGACATACAACAAGTTGTGGTCCTGCGGAGAAATCTACCATATACAGATGATCTATTTGACAACCTTTGAAGAGTAGAGATTTGTCAGATTCCATAAGCACAATGCAACGATATTTTCCAAATATCACAATCATGTTTAGATCACAAAGCATTGAGACAGACATTAAGTTGTATCCAAGAGATTCAAGAAGCATCACTTTATCCATGTGTTGATCCTTTGAGATAGCAACTCTACCTAGGCCCAATACCTTGCTTTTACTAGTGTCAGCGAACGTGATGTGGCTTTTAGTAGATGGACGTAGGGTTGAATCCATGAGAAGTCTTCTTATGGATTCAACCCCAATCCGTCGACAAAATCATCACATTCTTTGAATCAGGTAATGAATCAAGATTCAAAAGATCGAAGGATATCAAAAACGATTGTATATCGTGATTTCTCCTCGGGACCACATAGATTTGTATATCAAAAGCTTCGTGAGTTATCGGCTCTCATCGGAGGCTAGGATATGCGAGCATGACACACTCTCACGGCTAGAAGAAGCATGTCATAGGCATCGAGGGCGTAAAGTTCAGAAGGATCATCTATGTGGTACTGCGAACTGGAAGATGACTAGGGCCAAGCATCCCGTGAACAATCATGAGGACGACACGGAGCCGCCACATGGACTTATTTGGTCACTACTTGACCTGCATGCATGCCTCTATGGTTTCGTCATTGTTGATGATTACTCAGGATATACATGGGTGCACATAGTTCTCTACAAGACTGAAGTGCGGGATGTCTTCAGACGATTCGCTAATCGTGCCATGACCAACTATGACATCAAGATCAAGCACATCAGAAGTGACAATGGCACATAATTCAAGAACACCGGCCTTGACACTTATCTTGATACATTGGGCATCACACATGAGTTCTCTGCTCCATACACACCTCAGCAAAATGGCATCATGGAGTGCAAGAACAAAACCCTCATTGAGATGTCACGAACAATGGTTAATGAATACAAGACTCCCAGGAAATTCTGGCCTGAAGCTATTGATACTGCATGCCACGTCATCAACCGTGTTTGTCTTCATAAGTTCCGAAATAAAAATCATATGAGCTCCTGACTGGTAAGAAGCCAAATGTCAGCTATTTCAAAGTACTTGGTGCTAGGTGCTGGATCAAGGATCCGCATCTGATGAGGACATCAATACCATTGTTACACCCACATGCCCTACTGCTACATATACTGGACCAATTACTAGAGCTCGCGCACGCCAATTAAATTATCAGGTACTTTCATTTCTTGGTAATGATTCTAATGTTCATGAGAATATGATGATGCCTAAATTGGATACATTAGTTTTGCTTACAAATGAAGGGCCTGGCATGGATAAGAGGGATGAACACTGGAGCAAGACCAAGCATGGAGATGATGCGCAAGGGGAACAAGTGAAGCCTTGGACGAAATATACAAGATGCCACTTCATAAATTTAGTCTAGAGGCTATTCTAGGTTCCTCGTCACCTTATTATTGGGCCGGGCCCATGTAACTTCGATTTTACTTAAGTATAGGCTGTTTTTGGAGTCTGTATGTGTGGGGAAACAAGAGTTAGGGTTGGTTTCAGACCCCTCCTCCAACGGCCACGAAATCCCCCCCCCCCTCTTCCTCCATATATACAGCCCTTAGGGCGTCGTTTAGACTTTGGGTTCTGTTTAGATTAAAAGTTTGCCATAGCTGCAACTTCGCATAATTCGTTTGTGTTCAACGACTAGACAAAGGCGTCAAAGAACCCCACCTTCATTAATAAAGCTTTCCTCTTATATTCGCAATATCTAGATTGCAATCTCAGTTTCTTGCTTGTTCTTCGTTTGCTCGTAGGAAACAGACCCTCGTGGTCAGGTTGATCATGCTACGATGTGGCCAATAACCCCTCGGAAGTTGGTTTAGCGATTGCTAAGGCGCGACGCCTCGCACGTTCGTAGTCAGATCGTCAAGGTCGACTCCCACAAAAAAGATAGCCACCATCTCATCAAAAAATCGGGACACCTTCGCCTCTATCAAGTGTATCTGATTTCTAGGTTTCTCGATGAGATTTTACACTTTTTCGTAGTTTAGATCGAGCCTGTTCTTCATACCTACAGTCCACAAAAAAGCCAAAAAAAATTAGGGTTAGTCATCATATCCAAACCAGTCTGAGCCATTGCATAATCTTTTCTATATTTGCTTTGTTGGATTTGCGGTTGCATCATCGTGTCTAGTTGCTGGTCTTAGCATCTAGTATTTTAGAGTTTAGAGTTCTGTTCACAGGTATTCACGCCGCCACCGCACCATCATCATCCACTGCCATATACCACCACCACACTAGATTAATCATCCGCTGCCATATACCACCACCACACCATATACATCGCCGCCGCCATATACCACCATATATCCGCCCCAAATCCGAGTCCATATATACCATGCCACCAATCCGAGTCCACATATACCACCTCTTGTACATCACCAATCCTAGTTCTTTTCATATTAGGTTTGTTTTCGAGATCCATCTATTTTCCGTTTCGTGTTTCCTTGCCTGAGTAGGTTTCGGGAAAAAAATCGGCGACCGAAAATATTTTTTCCCTATCCTTTTTTTAGGTCCTAGGGAGCATTTTGAGACACTCGCCATCATAGTGATTTTTTGTCGCACTTTTTCGTCGTCGCTGCCCTAATTTCCGAAAAAAATGTCAAAAAAATTTCGTGCCTATCCTGTTAGTTTGACTTGGGAAGAGTTTTGAGACACCCGCCATTATAGTGATTTTTACAGCAAAAAAGAGGCGCTTTAAAAAAAGCGCAAAAAAGAGCAAAAAATCAAGAGTGTGCTTTTCCCTTGTTTACGTGCAGCGCCGTGATTTTGTTCGTGTTCTAGGCTCGCGTCTCTAATGCGGTCTAGCCTAGGACCAGCCTGATACCATCGTTGACGTTTATTCAACGTTGCATCTCTAAATTGATTATTCTTTGACCCTTTTGCTACCATATTATAAGCCTTCCTAGCTCCACATACATCTCGTCGTGCGTTTGACTCTCCACAGTAATCGCTCTATCCAAGCTTTGAGAGTTTTGACTACAATGGTTGCCGATCACCGCCTACTGCTGGGTAAGAACTGGTAAGAATTTGAGTTTTGCTTGACGGATTTGTAAAACCCACTACCACCACTTGTTGGTAGTCTGTAGGATCGTATTCTTGTGTTTTTCTATTGCTGCTAACCATGGCAGGATCACAAGCCAACAAGATTGACTGGGAGAACTTGACGAACAAGGAGCTTCATGATAAGTTTAGCAAATGATGAGTGGACAGGTGGAAGATGTGCTAAACAGATTTGAAAAGGCCATGGAGAAGATAGATGGCATTGAGAAGGCGTTCGAAACAAAGCTTGATAACAAGTTTAATGAATTGCTCGCGCGTCTTCCACAACCACCGCCCGCTACACCCGTCGCACCTCTACAACAACAACAACAACATCGCCTTCTAAATCAAGTGGGACGAGCACAGCGCGTTCCCCTTGAGCCTGGTCAAACTTTTGGTGCCGTTATACCCACTGTTGATGCTTTTGTAGCTCCTGCTGCTACTGCAGAGGTGGAGGACCATTATGAGGATGAGGTTGATCAAAATCAGAACTACGTGCAACCACCAGCACCAGGTCGCCCTCATGCATATCATCGCAATGGTAGGCGTTGAGGATATAGCTACTAAGTATAAACCGGCCAGGAGGGCCCGGTTCACCTTAGACTGTGCTGAAGCCCATGAAGGTCTTGAAGATGGCATTCAACTAGTAAAGCTTGGAAGCCCACGGCCCAAAGGCGGATTAGGGCCCGTAGTGGTAAACCGCCATGATTATGTAAACTTGTAATATAAGTTAGAAAGGAGAGAGACCGAGCCGGACACTTTGTATAGGTCGGCTCGGGACTCTATAGACCGGCGAGGCGTCAACTTTGTGCATATAAAGGGGCGACTGGCGGCGGTTCAAAACAGAACAACAACAACTCGAGGCCTAAGCGAAGCTTATTTGCTCCCTAGTCATGAAACCACATCAATCCCATCACAATTAGGCGTTGGCTTTTACCTTCATCGAAGGGCGAACTAGTATAAACTCTTGTGTCTTTGCGTCCGCTTTAACCCCTTCAAGTTAACGTGGCGATGGCTCCACGACTAAGTCCTTTCACGAGGACATCTGCCGTGACAAAACCACGACGGTTGGCGCCCACCGTGGGGCTATCGCACGATGGTTTGATGATCTTGGAGGGCAAGTTGAAGGACTCGAAGGCTATCTTGTGGGCGGATGACCAAGAGTCGTCGCGGCAAGCTCTACATCGACGATGCGGTTTGGGGCCCGAGGCCGGCTCGATTGAGTCTGGTCCGGGTCCCCTTTGGTGGCATATACGTCTTCATTGGCAAGATCGGTGAACCGGGCCTGAGTTGGACACTGCACCGACCTCGTCGAGACACCTCGGTGTCGCGATCTGCCCGAGTCAAACCGCCCGTGAAGCGTGCCTTTGTGGGAGTCATCCACGGAGGAAGTTATGAGGGCGGATCAGAATCGGTAGCGAGACCGTCATCTACTCTGGCGACGAATCGTCAACCGGAGAAACTGAATCTCTATATCAGTTACAAGATGGCCGGATTGGGGGCTGTTCTGATGGTGACAGTATTCCGGACCCCTCCGATCTGCCCAACTGGGTTGGAATATTCATGGCCGCTACACAAGCACCGCTTCACTCTTATTGTGCGGCAATGATCTCGGCTCAACAACGGCGGCGGCTGCGAGGCGAGGAGGCCTGTCGCCCGCCGGCTCAAGTTTTATTAGATCATTCGATCGTTAGCTGCGCTCATGGCGAAGGCTAACCCGGCGGATCGGGGCGCTCATAACGCAAAGATTGCGAATGTGAAGGAACAAATCGCTCGAGCTAAAGAGGATCTAGCGATTGTAGCGCCGGGATGGCGGCGAGCGGGCGCTTTAGATCGTGAGCTTATAGGCTCATGTTGGATCGAGCGCGTCACATGAAGTTATGAAGAGAAATACAGATCCGTTTGCCTTCAGTTTTCAAAGCCAGAGACCTCTTCAACACCCCCGGAGTGGGAACCAGTAATCCGCCGGTGGTAAACCGGGCGGAAGCACCTAGGACGGGCGCGCCGGTCCAACCCCGCTTAATAGATCTACCTCGCCATAACGCCGGTGTGCCTCAGGCCGTGCAAACACCTCCGGGTCACTACTCCAACCCGATGGATAACCTTGTTGCAGTTGCGGCACGGCTAGAGGCTATTCCAATTGAAGGTGACTCACCACAGGCGATAGAGACGCGCCGGGTCAAGGAGCTCCTTAGGATAGCTTTGGTCCAACAGGAAGCGTATTAAATGCTGCCCTGACGGGTCCACTCTACCCCCCGCCCAAGACGGAGCTATAGCAGGCACATGGATGAACCGGCCGTATCAAGTAATGCACGGCGTGGTGCGCCTCGTGGCAACAACCCGGCAGGTGGTGGACCGGGCCCGAGCACGCAGGGAGGCCGAGTTAGCAACACAGAACGAGGCGCGTCAGCTTACGCCGGTTCGCCCCACCACCTCGGTCGAGCGAGGGTCGCTTCTAGCTTGGGGTGCCTGTTTGATCCCGCTTTACATAGCGTCGCTTGCCCAAAGACTTCAAGGGTCCGTGCAAGGTGCCAAATTACACTGCTGATTTACCTCCAGAAGCATGGATAGAGAGCTATGAGATGGCCATGGAGATGCTAGATGTGGATGAGGCCGCGTGTGCAAAGTATTTTACCATGATGCTTGAAGGGACGGCCCGTACTTGGTTGAAGAGCTTGCAGCCCAATTCTATCAGTTCATGGGCCCATTTGCGAACCCGGTTTATCCAGAATTTCAAAGATACCTGTAAGCAGCCCATGTCCATAGTGGACTTGGTGGCTTGTGTCCAGGAGGAAGGGGAGTCAACAACCCATTGGGTACGCCACGTCTCGGAAATCTTACACTCGTCAGATCGGATCAACGCTGACTCTGCGATCTTAACCCTGGAGGGCAACTGCCGGTTTAAGCCTTTAAAGTTGAAGTTGGGGCGTATGAAGCGATTTTGTAACCACATGGGAACTCTCATGGGTGCTTTAGTGAAGTATGCTGATTCTGATAGTACCAACGACCCGAATCGAGGATGACGAAGCAGGAAGGAAAGAAGAACAGCAACTCCGGGGCATCCACACAAACCGGCGAGCCATGGGAGCGGAGGCAAACGTAAAGCGGATGGCATCATGGACTTTGTGGCTAATACTAATGCGCAGGACAAGGGTCAGCGACGCAGAGGTAAAGCTGACATTGGTGGTAGCCCCTCAGGTGGGAGGTTATAAGTTCACCAAAGTGCTCATGGACGGAGGGATCAGTATTAACATCCTGTACTATGAGACATTCCGCCGCATGGGGCTAACAGATAAAAATCTCAAACCGTCTAATACGGTGTTCCATGGTGTGGTGCACGGCAAGTCAAGCATACCACAGCCGGCAAGATAGCTCACGGAAGTGGCTTTTGGGGACGATCACGATTCCCGATCGAGACATTAACATTTGAGGTGGTGAAAATCCGGGCCCATATCACGCCCTATTTGGGCGGCGGCTTATGCCAAGTTCATGGCACGGCCTTGTTATATCTATTTGCAGCTCAAGATGCCGGGTCACAAGGGACAATAACGGTTCATGGGAGCCGCAAGATCGCTTTGGAATGTGAGGAAGGTGATGCGGCCTATGCAGAGTCGATTTGCGCTACGGAGGAGTTGAAATATTACAGGGACAACGTTGATCCGGCGGACATGACCCCTTTGAAGAAGCCGACTACGAACACGATCCGGACCTGAAATTCAAATCGGCATTTGAGACTAAGCTTGTTGACTTCGTGCTGGCGATTCGTCTAAGCGATTCAACATCGGTGCCAACTTGGATCCGAAATAGGAAAGCGCGCTCATCGAAGTTCATCCGTGAGAATCGGGACATTTTGCATGGAAGCCTTCGACATGCCAGGTGTACCGAGGCAACTCGCCGAGCACACTCTTAATGTTGATCCCAAGTACAAACCGGTGAAGCAGTTTCTCCTCCGGTTTAATGAAGAAAGGCGCAAGGCCATTGGAGAGGAGGTGGCCAGGCTCTTAGCAGCTGGTTTTATTGTTGAAGTCTTCCATCGAGTGGCTTGCTAAATCCGGTCTGGTTCTTAAGAAAAAACAGCACTTGGCGCGTAATGTGTGGATTACGAGATCTTAACAAGGCTTGTCCAAAGAGATCCTTTTGCCCTCCCGCATTGACTAGATTATTGATGCCACTGCGGGTTGTGAGCGTTTGAGCTTTTTGGATGCATATTCTGGGTATCATCAGATCAAGATGGCAGTTAAGGACCAGGAGAAAATAGCGTTTATCACTCCCTTTGGAGCCTTCTGCTATGTACCTATGCCTTTTGGGCTCAAGAGCGCCCAAGCAACTTATCAGCGCTGGTGCGTAATTGCTGCATAAACAGATCGGCCGTAATGTGCACGCCTATGTTGATGATATTGTGGTCAAGTCAAGGAGAAGGAGACAGCGATTGGCGATTTGAAGGAAACCTTTGACAACTGCGGGTTTACAAGATGATGCTCAACCGGCCAAATGTGTCTTTGGTGTTCCGGCGAGCAAGTTATTGGGTTTTCGTGTCCAGGTGAATTGAAGCTAATCCGGAGAAGATTGCGGCTATTACCTCCTGGCTAAACCGAAGTATATTAACGATGTCCAGCGTTTGGCAGGCGGATTGCCTTGTTGAGCGGTTTATCGGCCGCCCGAGAGAATGCCATCCCTTTGTACGAGATCTTTGAAAAAACCAGATCAGTTTTTCTCGAGTCCGGCCGCCGATGAAGCGTTGGAGGACTTAAAGCGGCGATTAGCCAATCCGCCCGTTCTTGCAGCTCAATCGACAAAGAACCGTTATTACTATCGTGGCGGCTAATGCTCGCGCGATCGGCGTGGCTATTGTGGTACAAAGCGCAAAGAGGCGGGCAAGGAATATCGGTTCGATGGCGGTTTACTATATTAGCGAGGTGCTTATTGAATCCAAGCAACGGTACCCGCATTGGCAAAAGCTAGTATCTGGAGTTTTATGGCAAGCGGAAGCTTAAGCAATACTTCGGGGCCATCCGATCATAGTGGTCAGCTCTGCTCCTTTGGGCGATATAATTGAGCGAGGAAGAGGCGGCGGATTGCTAAGTGGGCTATAGAGCTTGGGCGCACGGGTTAAAGTATGTGCCTCGAGCGGCGATCAAATCTCAAGCGCTTGTGGATTTCATGAATGATTGGGCGGAGTTACAGCACTCAAGAGAAGCGGATCACACCTATTGGGCGATTCATTTTGATGGATCCGAGCAATTGGAGGGCTCGAAATTTGGAGTCGATTAACTTCCCACGAGGTGACAAATTCCATTCGTTCTCCGCTTGATGTTCCTTGTACTAACAATGCAGCTCAGTATGAATCTTTACTCCATGGTCTTCGGATGGCGAAGAGATGAATCTCAGCCGGGTTAAGTGCTTGATGACTCGGACACGGTGGCTCAACAAGTGTCCGCACTTGGGATTCAAGGATCCCCTCATGGCAGCCTATCGGCGTGAGGTTGACATTGTTGCAGAGTCACTTTAAGGGTTATCGGTGGATCATGTGGACAGACGGAAGAATGAAGCGGCGGACGCTTTAAGCGGTGGGCTCTCGGCATAAACGGTCCCGCCTAATGTCTTTTTAGATGTTTTGCATAACCCGCCCGTCAAGCTCCCTGGTGAAGCGGATTTGGCTATTCCTGATCCGGGCGCAGATTGGTGGCAGCCCTGCATGTTATACCGGATTGGACAGTTCCTTATCTTGCGTACATGAACCGGGGCGAGTTGCTAGAGGATGAGACTCTGGCCAGGCAGATAGTCCGGCGATCCAAGTCCATGACCATTGTCAATGGCGAATTGCATCATTGCAGTGTGTCAGGCGCGTTCCAACGCTGTGTGTCCCCTGAGGAAGGTTGCGAAATTTTACGCGAAATCCACGAAGGGGATTGTGGTCACCACGCCGGTTCAAAGTCTCTGGTGGCTAAGGCGTTTCGTCAAGGGTTCTACTGGTTGACGGCTCATGTTGATGCGGAGGACCTAGTTAGACGATGTGATGGCTGTCAGAAATTTTCACGGCGTGCTAATGTGCCGGCTCAAGAATTGAAGATGATTCCAATTACTTGGCCATTTGCGACTTGGGGGCTGGATATGGTCGGACCTTTCAAAAGGTCCAAGGACAAAAAGACCCACCTCTTGGTGGCGGTTGACAAGTTTACCAAGTGGGTTGAAGCGGAGCCCGTTAGCAAGTGTGATGCAGCTACAGCGGTTAAGTTCATTAAAAAGGTGATTTTCCGGTTTGGCTTTCCACACAGTATCATTACTGACAATGGTACCAACTTGTCCAAGGCGCTATGAAGGAGTTACGTGGCGTGAGCACATCCGCTTGCGATCGTCGATGGCTCACCCCAGTCCAATGGACAAGCGAGCAGGCTAATCAAGAGATCTTGCAAGGCATCAAACCCGGCTTATGGTTCCTTTGCGAGAGAACACCGGGTTGTTGGGTAGAAGAGCTACCGTCGTGTTATGGAGTATCAATACTACGCCAAACAGATCCACAGGATACACACCGTTCTTCATGGTCTACGGTGCGGAGGCGGTTCTCCCTAGCGATATCCGTCATGACTCACCTCGTGTGGCGGATTATGTTGAAGCGGACAACGAGACGGCACGACAAGATGCTTTGGACCTATTGGATGAAGAACGTGACATAGCAGCTGCCCGCTCGGCGATTTACCAACAGGATCTTCGTCGTTATCACAGTCGCCGAGTCAGAACCAGAACTTTTCAAGAAGGAGATTTGGTGCTTCGACTCATCCAAGACCGGTGATATGCACAAGTTATCCCCACCACAGGAAGGACCTTTTGTGGTTAGCAAGAATCTGCACTGTGGTCGTACTATCGATCGATATTTGAGAGCATAAAGACTCACGCACGTCAGAGGAGGAGACCAACAGGCCGTGGAACATAGCTCATCTTCGGCCTTATTATACCTGAGCCATCGGCTCTACTCATGTACATATTATGGCAGTGTATATATTATGAATAAAGTAATAAACCAGAGCCTCAGCTAAAGCGGGGTATCTGTTTTGTTACATCATGCGTGGTTACATGGAGTTGTTCTATCTTAAAGCGGCCTCCGGTTTACCCCCTGAGTTTGCTTTTCGAAAGCTATATGATATCACTTGGGGGCTTGGTCGTGTCCGAACCAATGCAACACCTTTTGATAGGCGAAAGCCACCAGATCACTTGGGGACATGGTCAAGTCTGAACTAGTCACGCCTCTTGATCGGCCTAAGGCCATAGAGTCACTTGGGGGCTTGGTCGAACCCGAACCATTGCCACGTCACTTGATCGGCATAATGCCACGGTTTCAGTTGGGGACCTGGCTGACTTGAACCATGGCTACACCTTATAGGGAGCTTGGTCGTGTCCGACCATGGTAACACCATCTGATCGGCTCAGTAAAGCCTCTTTTTGCAAACGGTTTTATCATTGCCTTTGCTTCCATATTTTTTCATAACTGTTATTTGATTTTTGTTGCGTTTTTTAAACCGATAACATTTTTAAACCGGTTCAAACTATCAATTGACGGAATTCGGTCCATTTTTAATCCGGAGATAATTTTTCCGGTTTGACTTTTTCTGTTAACATCCCATTATGGAGTAACAGGGGGCTTGTCATGACCCGGCACGGTTTACATGGTAAACCGGCATTATAAACACAGGAGCTGTTTTCTCCTTTGACGGTAATGGTTTATACAACATCTGCTTCAAGATTGGCTAAGCCAACTTCATGCCCAGCGATGGCAGGTATTTTGTATCACAAATTTTGATCGTATACCTCAATATTTCATTGCATATATATATGAACGTCACAAGCCAGCTGGCAGCACAAACCGCCGTGGCAGTTTAAGATTTTTGCTGCAGGTAATAGCTTATCATTGGCAAATCAAAAGGAGGCATAAGTTGCAAAACGTATGCACGAAGGCATATAAACGCCAAAGGTGGCAGCTAGTTTTATTACAAGGCATTCAGAGGCCCAAAATTTGGAGTTGCTTCATAACGGGCAGTTTCTAACGTATCAACCGACTTGACGGATTAAGCTTCATTGCCGGGTTGACGTGAATTAGATGGGTCGTCTGGCGTCGGTTCAACTTCTTCCTCCTCACCATCCAATGGCGGAAGTCATGGTGGTCGATCAATCCGGTTAAAGCACGAAAGACAGCCTCTTCACTTATAAGCTCAGCGGATCAACGTCGAGGCGTAAGTGTGCTTACGGGTTGGTGGAACAAGGTTCGCACTTCCGAATAACAGCTTCAACCCGTCTGTTGTTAGCGTCATAGAAGGAGCGGTGAACCGTCAGTTGGCCTCTTCGCCATTGACTTCGCCAGAGGACGATCTCCTTGTTACCCGTTTGAGAGCATCATTATCAAATACTTCGCCATTTTCTTGAGCCTCGGGAAGCCTTTGGCTATGTCAGCCGGATCAAGGTCAGCTATCCATGCTTTGGCGCGAGTTAATGCCAATAAGGTGCCAGCCCGGGCAGCGAATCGTTTCAATTCTTCTATCTGCGTTGGTATCATAGATAGCCGGTCCAGTGTGTCCTTGATCAGTGTCGGAGCTGCATTATCATAAGGAGTGGCGCAAATAACTCGCTGGGTGCCGGTATACAGCTGTTCAATTAGCGTGTACGCGGTCTTGAGTTTCTTCCGCATGTCAGAGCCCAGATGAGCAATGCGCCTACCTATACCGGTTTAAGAAAGTTCAGGTTAAACCGGAGGAAATTTCAAAACGGAATATTCATCACAACCTTGGTGAAACGTTGCTTACCAAATATTGCGAGTTCATGGCATTGATTTGGCGCTTTAATCCGATGAGCTCTTCCGTCGCGGTTTAAGAGCTGCTTGACATCTTCCGCCCGTTTTAGCAAGCCCACCTTTTCAGTATCCCAGCTGGCCCGCTCAGACTTAAACCACTCCTTGAGCTGCTCCATGGTAGTCAAGGCGATTTTCAGCTCATCCTTGGCCTTGGAGGTTTATGCTTGTTGAGATTTCAGATTTTCTTGGAGATCATTGATTTGTGAGACTTGTTGGCGTATCTCACTCTGCAACAAAAAGAGAGCATGTTAATATCTTCATTAGAAGTCCCAAGTGCATAACCAGTCATACACTTGGCACTTGGGGGCTAATGCGGATCATTTTTTATACTGATTATTGAAGTCCCATGGATTAATACAAGTGTTAATCATGGCACTTGGGGGCTAATGTGTGTTTGATCAGAAATATATAAGACAAAGTACTATGAACTATGCAAAGTCCCGGTTTGACTTTCTAGGGACAAACCGGCCCTTGGGGGCTACTATGCAATGAAGGTACAAGAGAAGGGCACATCTATTTACCTCATAGTGCTCCTTCATAAGATTTACTAAACCGGCTTCATAATCACGGCTTGTGTAGAGCCGGTTCAGGAAGCCAGAGTGAAGGTATTGGGCAGAGAGATTGTTATAAGTCGACAGATCAGTTTTTCCTTCCCTTTGCTCATGGCAGCAAATTCTTCCTTGGCGGTGTGCTTTGATAGAGCAACCGGATTGCGAGGCGGTGTATCGGTGCCCGTAACTCGACATCATCATCTTTGGTCGGACTGGCGAATTAGCATTTTCAACAGTGGCTTGGCGTTTTCATACCGGGCTTGGCGGATCAGCAGATTGAGTCCGTTGTTCTGCTGCAGGACTCGGAGGAGCAGGAGGATGTGAAGTCTCAACTTGGACATCCGGTTCAACCTCTGGCGGATTAGCATTGGCATCTTGATTTTTTCCAGCAGAGTTGTCTTTAGCAACTTCGGGATTTTCACCATGATGCTCTGGAGTCTTTTCCGGATCAACATCCACAATAGGGTCGAGGGTCTTGGCCTTTTTACTAAGTCGAGCCTTGGTGCTACAACATCAAGGGTTAGAATATGATAAACCGACAAATACAAGGAACAAATTAAGGAGTAATATACTTACCCAGCAGCAACTTTGAGAGGAGGCAGCTGAGTGGTTGATGAACCGCCAGAAGAGTTGGAAGAAGCCTCGTAATTCGGGTCAGACGGATTGAGAGGGCATCGGAAGAAACCTTTCAAAGGATAACGCTTTTCAGGAGAACAAGTCACCTCTGGACGACGTTTCCGGGTTGGTGTGTCAGCTAAACCGGACGACGTAATTTGTTGACCGCTATGCCGGGTCGTACGGTGTTCTTCAGTTTGTTGTGTCTTCAAAGAAAATTTTGGATCCAAATGAGCATAGGAGTGAGATTGTTTCACTTTCCGGACTGTGCGGCGAATTCTTTTAACCGGTACAAGATCAGAATCAGAAGAAAGAAGGATTACCTCAACAGGTTCTGCATGGCTGGCCTCAGCGTCATCCTGGGAATTGTAACTGTCAATAAAATGAATGAAAAATGAATCAAGTGAGTCAAGCTCTACCAAGCATCTCGATTCTTTATCTTGGCGGTTCGGAAGACTCGGCGGTTTTCCTCTTGCCGCTTTTCTTCGTGGTCTTGGTTTTGCACGAGGAACCGGGCGAGTTTAGTTCGTTTCAAAAGGAGCTGTTAGCCTGAAAATTAATCAGAGGATTAATACAATCAATATGGAATCAAAGTCGGAGAGTAATGTGAGGAACCTTACATGGGCGGTTTGTTGGAGATGCAGAACGGAGCCAACCCGGTTTTGCTGCATGCGGAGATCGGTTCATCGAGCATTTTCTTCACTGTTTCGGTAACTTCAAGCTCGGTTATTGATAGTTCATGATGTCGTTGAGGATCCTTGACGTCACCAGTATATTCGTGCATCAATCCGGGGCGGCAGCTTAATGGCAAGATGCCCCAAGAAACCCAGCAGCGGACAAGGTCAATACCAGTTAAACCGTTGGCCATCAGAGCCCGGAGTTTGGTAATTTGAGGTGCAAAATTCTTCCGTTCTGCGGCGGTTAAGCGCGAAGGCAATGGGTGGCTGTTGATAAGCCGGTGAGGGCGATAACCCGACAAGGGATTTTCTCCGTTAGGAGCAGTGTTCCAGCAATAGAACCAGGTTTGATTCCAATCCTTAGGATGACTATGATGTTTGGCGTGAGCGAAGTCCACTTCCTTCCTTTTTTGGATTGAAACGCCACCAAGTTCTGTGTTAGGACCGTCCGAGAATACTGTACGGCGGTTCAAATGAAAGAAATCTCGAAATAACTCCGCGGTTGGTTCTTCTTGAAGATAGACTTCGCAGAATACTTGAAAGTTGCATATATTGGACACGGAGTTCGGACCAATGTCTTGCGGATGGAGTTGGAAGCTTGCGAGGACATCCCGGAAATTTTTTGATCCGGGCGGGCTGAATCCCCGGTCTAGGTGTTGCATAAAAACAATCACTTCTCCTTCTTGAGGTTCAGGTGGACATTCCGATTCCGGAACTCACCAGTGAGAACATTTTTTGAGGCTAAAACGCCAGTGGTGACGTAGCCGTTGAGTTGTGTTTCCGTGATCCGGGACGGAACCCAATTGCAAGCAGTAAATTGTTTCGCCATTCCGGAAGGGGGGAGCTGAAAGAAAATCAAACAGGTGTCGGTTTACTGTCCACGGTTTGTAAGTGAAAGATTCAGTGTTAAACCGGTGAAAATACAATGCAAGGTCCAGTTGGCGGTTTAAGAGAGGGCTAATGACATATGGCGGATTGGCCATCAAGGATTAAACCGCCCATAGGCAGAAAGGCCAAGATTCAAGATTTCTGCTAAGTGTTGACAGAAACAGGTTTTACACAATGTTCAAATCTATTTGGATCTACCGCACATCTATAAAGTAGTTTTTACTGCGTTCTTTAAAAGGCGTTTCAAGTAGAACAGAGAAGGATGCATACTTTGCAAGAAGAAAAGGAAGGGCTGCTAGTATTAAAAACAGATGCGGAATGACTACCGCAAGAGATCTATACCGTTTTTGATCAAAACTACCGCGGCAGAAGGTAGGATGAAGAGGAAAAATGGATAACTGTGCGGATGAGCTTGCAAAAACCTAATGCAGATCTAAGGACGAAGAACAGAAGAAGTTTACCGCTGCAGATTACGGCGGAGGGGGTCGATGAGCCTCTGATCGAACTCAGGTTGATGCAGCGGCCTTGGTTGGTGCAGTTCTTGAAGGTCGCGGACGGCGGCGGAGCTTCAGAGCTGAGGGCGTCGCGAGGAAGAAGATGCAGAAGAGGAAGAGAAAAAGGAGCCCTCGGGCTTTATTTATAAGGGAAAGAGTAAATGGCAGGCACGAGAATCAAGGCGTCCGAAGCGGCCGAGTGGGCGCGCTTGTCGCCTCGATTTTTTAGATAATCATTAATGAGAAGGGAATCTTTTTAATCCTTTTATGCAGAGATGATGTCATGACGGACCATTGCGGTGCTCCGAAGATGACGTCACAGCGGTTTACAAAAATTCACAGGAGAAGTCAATATGGCGGTTTACGAAAATACAAGAAGATGTTTACAAGATATTTTTAGTGTTGAAGATTGACATGAATAAATTCAAATCAATCCGGGCCTAATGTTGAGGATATAGCTACTAAGTATAAACCGGCCGGGAGGGCCCAGTTCACCTTACTGTCTTTGAAGCCCATGAAGGTCTTGAAGATGGCGTTCAACTAGTAAAGCTTGAAGCCCACGGCCCAAAGGGGATTAGGGCCCGTAGTGGTAAACCGCCATGATTATGTAAACTTGTAATATAAGTTAGAAAGGAGAGACCGAGCCGGACACTTTGTATAGGTCGGCTCGGGACTCTGTAGACTGGTCGGGCGTCAACCTGTGTATATAAAGGGACGACCCGGCGGTGGTTCAAGACAGACAACAACAACTCGAGGCCTAGGCGAAGCTTATTTGCTCCCTAGTCATCGAAACCACATCAATCCCATCACAACTAGACGTAGGCTTTTACCTTCATCGAAGGGGCCGAACTAGTATAAACTCTTGTGTCTTTGCGTCCGCTTTAACCCCTTCAAGTTAACCCGTAGCGATGGCTCCACGACTAAGTCCTTTCACGAGGACATCTGCCGTGACAAAACCACGACAGTAGGGCTGCACCACCACCTGAGGTACGAGATCATGACCATCTTCCTAAACTAAAGTTGAATATTACACCATTTGAGGGTAGATATGTTCCTGATATATATCTTACTTGGGAGTTAGAAACTGAACAATGTTTTACATGTTTACAATATCCTGAGGAGAGACGTGTTCCTGCTGTTGTTTGTGCTTTCACTAGTTTTGCATGTGTTTGGTGGTCTGAACATTGTAGATTATATCATATTCCAGCTACTTGGGCTACTTTGAAAACTGCTAGGCGTACGCATTGGGTTCCATCATATTATCAACGTGAATTACTTCAAAAATTGCAGCATTTAAGACAAGGAAAAATTCTGTAGAAGAATATTATCAGGAATTACAAACTGGCATGATTAGATGTGGTATGTTGATGATAATGAAGCTATGCTTGCATGTTTTATGGGTGGATTAAAGAAAGAGATTCAGACCATTCTAGAGTATAAGGAATATAATAATATCACTCATTTATTCCATCTTGCTTGCAAAGCTGAACGTGAAGTGTAGGATCGACAGGCATTGGCGCGAACTAACTTTTCTGCAGGTCAACCTTCATCATGGACACAATGTGCATCCTCTACTTCCACACTTACTGCTGCACCGGTACCTCCGTCAGCTGCCACCTCCAACCGTGATACAAGAAAGTAGGCACAACCACCACTATCTGCAAAGAACACACCTTCTGGGCCTACACAGAGCTCTTCTTCCTCCATGGCATCAACAGGGCAAACACATGATATTATTTGTCGTCTTTGCAATGGTGGAGCTCATTATGCGAGAGAATGCCCATCTAAGAGTGTGATGATTGTTACTGAGGATGGTGGGTATGAGTCCGCTAGTGACTATGGTGAGGAGACTTTGGTTCTTATTACAAGTGAAGAACACGATGGAGATGATTCTGATCATGAGACGCAATACATGGCTACTGAAGATGCTGACAGGTATGAATGTTTAGTTGCTCAACGTGTTTTGAGTGTGCAGGTTACACAAGCTGAGCAAAATCAGAGGCATAATGTATTCCATACAAAGGGAGTTGTGAAGGAACGTTATGTTCGTGTCATCATAGATGGAGGGAGTTGTAGCAACTTGGCTAGCATGGAGATGGTGGAGAAGTTATCTCTCACTACAAGACCACATCCACATCCTTACTACATCCAATGGTTCAACAGCAGCGGCAAGGTTAAGGTAACACGTACTGTTCATGTGCATTTTAGTATCTCTACATATGCTGATTATGTTGATTGTGATGTGGTACCCATGCAAGCGTGTTCCTTATTACTTGGTAGACCATGGCAACTTGATAAAAAAATTGGACACCATGGTAGAAATAATTAGTATACTCTTGTTCATAAGGGTAAACATATTACTTTGCTTCCTATGTCTCCTGATTCCATTTTGAAAGATGATATTAATAGAGTTAATAAAGCAAAACATGAGAAAAATAAGAGTGAAAATCAGATTGTGGCAAAAGAATTTGATCAACAAATGAAGCCTAATAATAAACCATCTAGTGTTGCTTCTGAAATTAAATTGAAAAGTGCATGTTTACTTTCCACCAAGTCTGACATTGATGAGCTAGATTTTAGCAAATCTGCTTGCTATGCTTTTGTGTGCAAAGAGGCATTATTTTCATTTGAGGACGTGCCTTCCTCTTTGCCTCCTGCTGTTACAAACATTTTGCAGGAGTTCGCTGACCTCTTTCCACAAGACGTGCCACCGGGATTACCACCTATTCGAGGGATTGAGCATCAGATTGACTTAATTCCCGGTGCGTCGCTACCCAACCGTGCACCATACCTTACCAATCCAGAGGAGACGAAGGAGATTATGTGTCAAGTCGAGGAGCTGCTCGACAAAGGTTATATACATGAATCCCTTAGTCCTTGTGTTGTTCCTATTATTCTAGTGCCGAAAAAGGATGGTACATCGCGTATGTTTGTTGATTGTAGAGGCATTAATAATATTACTATTCATTATCGTCATCCTATTTCTAGGCTAGATGATATGCTTGACGAATTGAGTGGCTCTACAATATTCTCCAAAGTGGATTTGCGTAGTGGATACCATAAACTTCGTATGAAATTGGGGGACGAATGGAAAACAACATTTAAAACTAAGTTGGATTATATGAGTGGTTAGTCATGCCTTTTGGGTTAACTAATGCACCTAGTACTTTCATGAGATTAATGAACAAAGTTTTACGTGCTTTCATTGGATGGTTTGTGGTAGTCTATTTTGATGATATACTGATTTATAACATTTGGAACATCTACGTGTTGTTTTTATTGCTTTACGTGATGCAGGTTTGTTTGGTAACCTTGGGAAGTGCACCTTTTGCACCAACAGAGTATGTTTTCTTGGCTATGTTGTTACTTCACAGGGAATTGAAGTTCATAAAGCCAAGATTGAAGCTTTTAAGAGTTGGCCACAGCCCAAAACGGTCACACAAGTGAGGAGTTTTCTTCGACTCCCTGCTTTCTATAGGCGTTTTGTGAGAAATTTCAGCACCATTGCTGCACCTCTCAATGAGCTTACAAAGCAGGGTGTGCCTTTTGTTTGGGGTACCGCACAAGAAGAAGCCTTCATGGTATTTGAAGATAAGTTGACACATGCTCCTTTAGTCCAACTTCCTGATTTTAATAAGACTTTTGATTTTGAATGTGATGCTAGTGGAATTGGATTAGGAGGTGTGTTATTACAAGATGGCAAACCTGTTGCATACTTTTCTGAAAAATTTAGTGGGCCTAGTCTGAACTATTCTACTTATGATAAATAATTATATGCTCTTGTTCGGACCTTAGAAACATGGCAACATTATTTATGGCCCAAAGAATTTGTTATACATTCTAATCATGAACCTTTGAAACACATTAAAAGTCAAGCAAAACTGAACTGTAGACAAGCTAAATGGGTTAAATCCATTGAGACTTTCCCTTATGTCATTAAACACAAGAAGGGTAAAGAAAATATTATTGCTGATGCATCATCGTTATACTATGCTTTCCCAACTTGACTTTAAATTTTTTGGTTTGGAGACCATCAAAGATCAATATGTGCATGATGCTAAATTTAAAGATGTATTGCGGAATTGTAAGGAAGGGAGAACATGGAACAAGTTCATCGTTAACAATGGATTTGTGTTTCATGATAACAAGCTATGCATTCCAGGTAGCTCTGTTCGTCTTTTTTTGTTGCAGGAGGCGCATGGAGGAGGGTTAATGGGACACTTTGGCGTGAAGAAGATGCAGGATATACTTGCTACACATTTCTTTTGGCCAAAGATGAGACAGGATGTTGAGCGTTTTGTTGCTCGCTGCACTACATGTCAAAAAGTTAAGTCACGACTCAATCCTCATGGTTTATACATGCCTTTGCCTGTACCTAGTGTTCCTTGGGAGGATATATCTATGGACTTTGTTTTAGGGTTACCTCGAACAAAGAAGGGGAGGGATAGCATATTTGTTGTCGTGGATAGGTTCTCGAAAATGGCACACTTTATACCATGTCATAAAAGCGATGATGCTGTTAATGTTGCTGATTTGTTCTTTCGTGAAATTACTCGCTTGCATGGTGTGCCAAATACTATTGTTTCTGATCATGATACTAAATTTCTTAGCCACTTATGGAGATGTTTATGGGCTAAGTTGGGGACTAAACTGCTTTTTAGTACTACATGTCACCCCCAAACTGATGGACAAACTGAAGTAGTTAATAGAACCTTGTCTACTATGCTTAGGGATGTTTTGAAGAATAACAAGAAAATGTGGGAAGAATGCTTGCCTCATATTGCATTTTCTTATAATCGTTCATTGCATTCTACTACTAAGATGTGCCCTTTTGAAATTGTGTACGGTTTCTTACCTCGTGCACCTATTGATTTGTTGCCTCTTCCATCTTCGGAGAAGGTTAATTTTGATGCTAAACAACATGCTGAATTGATCTTAAAAATGCATGAGTTAACTAAGGAGAACATCGAGCATATGAATGCTAAATATAAACTTGCTGGAGATAAGGGTAGAAAATGTGTTGTCTTTGCACCAGGAGATCTTGTTTGGTTACATTTGCGTAAGGATAGATTTCCTGATTTGCGCAAATCAAAGTTAATGCCACGTGCTGATGGTCCATTTAAGGTGTTAGAGAAAATAAATGATCATGCATATAAACTTGAGCTGCCTACAGATTTTGGGGTTGGTCCCACTTTTAACATTGCAGATTTGAAGCCTTATTTGGGTGAGGAAGATGAGCTTCTGTCGAGGACGACTACATTTCAAGAAAGGGAGGATGATGAGGACATCAATACCATTGTCACAACCACAGGCCCTACTGCTACATATACTGGAACAATTACTGGAGCTCGCGCACGCCAATTAAATTATCAGGTACTTTCGTTTCTTGGTAATGATTCTAATGTTCATGAGAATATGATGATGCCTAAATTGGATACATTTGCTTTGCTTACAAATGAAGGGCCTGGCATGGATAAGAGGGATGAACACTGGAGCAAGACCAAGCATGGAGAAGATGCATGCGCAAAGGGAACAAGAACAGAGTTACAAGTGATGATTTTAGGACTTTGAAGCCAGCATAATGAGTGCATGAAGCCTTGGACGAAACATACAAGATGCCACTTCATAAATTTTGTCTAGAGGCTATTTTAGGTGACGCGTCACCTTATTATGGGGCCAGGCCCATGTAATTTTTAAATACTTAAGTATAGGCTATTTTTGGAGTCTGTATGTGTGGGAAACAAGAGATAGGGTTGGTTTCAGACCCCTCCTCCAAGGGCCACGAAATTCCCCCCCCCCCTCTTCCTCCATATATACAACCCTTAGGGCGTTGTTTAGACTTTGGGTTTTGTTTAGATTAAAAGTTTGCCATAGCTGCAACTTCGCGTACTTCGATTGTGTTCAACGACCAGACAAAGGCGTCATAGAACCCCACCTTCATTAATAAAGCTTTCCTCTTATATTCGAATATCAATATTGCAATCTCAGTTTCTTGCTTGTTCTTTGTTTGCTTGCTGGAAACAGACCCTCGTGGTCAGGTTGATTATGCTCCGGCGTAGTCAATAACCCCTCGGAAGTTGGTTTAGCGATTGCTAAGGCGCGACGTCTCGCATGTTCATAGTCGGATCGTCAAGGTCGACTCCCACAGAAAACGATATCCACCATCTCATCGAAAAATCGGGACACCTTCGTGTCTATCAGCATCACACTTCAAAATTTGCACCGAAAGCACATGAAGGTTTAATGCTTGGCTACGGATAGGATTCGCACTCCTACAGAGTCTTCAACCTCTATCACTACAAAGTGCTTGAAACTGTGGATGTGCGGTTCGATGAGGCTAACGGCTCGCAAAGAGAGCATCTGCCAAATGTGCTAGATGAAGGTACACCAAGTGAATCTATCAAGCTTATTGGTACTGGAGAAATCATACCTTCAGAGGAATAGGCTGAAGAGGAAATCATCATTTCTGCACCTAATCAGCATGAAGACACTGCTCAGCCTGAAGCTAATGCTGAAGATGAAGACAATGATCAGCAAGGGCAAAATCTTCGTCCAGTTCATCCTCACGTTGAAAATCAAGTCCAGATTGAGAAGATAATTGATAGCATCAATGCACTTGGTCCACTCACTCGTTCAAGAGCAACACAGCTAGCAAATTTCTGTGGGCACTTTGCATTTGTCTCTGTATCTGAACCCAAGAAAGTTGATGAAGCCTTCATGGAACCTGAATGGGTTTAAGCTATGCAAGAAGAGCTTCAACATTTTGTGTTGAACAATGTATGGGAGCTAGTTAAGCGTCCAGATCCTCTCAAGCACAACATCGTCGACACCAAATGGATCTATCGCAACAAACAAGATGAGCATGGTCAAGTTGTCAGAAACAAGGCTCGTGTCGTCGCTCAAGGTTACACACAAGTTGAAGGGATTGACTTTGATGAAACCTTTGCTCCTCTGGCTAGGCTTGAAGCCATTCGCATACTGCTAGCCTATGCCAATCACAACAACATTCTTCTATACCAAAATGGATGTAAAGAGTGACTTTCTCAACGGCAAAATTGAAGAAGTGTATGTTGCACAACCACCTGGTTTTGAAGATCCGAAGCGTCCTGACATGGTATACAAGCTCAACAAGGCACTGTATGGCCTCAAACAATCCCCTCGTGCTTGGTATGACACACTCAAAGACTTCCTGAAGAGCAAAGGCTTCAAAACCTGGTTCCCTAGATCCCACTCTCTTCACGAAGACATATGATGGTGAACTGTTTGTATGCCAAATCTATGTGGATGACATTATCTTTGGCTGCACTGCCAGGAGATACAGTGATGAGTTTTGGCATATCAGATGTCCATGACGGGTGAGCTGAAATACTTCCTTGGTCTTCAAATCTTTCAACAGAGAAATGGCATCTTCATATCACAAGAAAAATACCTCAAAGATTTCCAGAAGAAGTTTGGAACGCAAGACTGCAAAGGGTACACGACGCCAATGCCAACCAAAGGCCAATTGGGCCCCGACGACAATGGTAAAGATTTCGATCAAAAGGTATACCGCTCCATGATTGGTTCTTTACTCTACTTATATGCATCTAGGCCAGATATAATGTTTAGTGTTTGCATGTGTGCCCGATTCCAAGCGGCGCCAAAGGAATCGCATCACTTAGCTGTGAAGCGAATTCTACGATATTTGGCTTACACCCCAACACTAGGATTATGTTATCCAAAGGGCTTAGAGTTTTATCTAGTTGGATTCTCAGATGCTGATTATGCTGGTGAAAAGGTTGATCGCAAGTCCACATAAGGCACATGTCACTTTCTTGGACGATCTCTTGTCTATTGGTCTTCAAAGAAGCAGAACTGTGTATCACTCTCCACTCCTGAATCCGAATACATTGCTGCGCTCAGCTTCTATGGATGAAGAAAACCCTCAAGGACTATGGCATGCACATGAAGCATGTGCCACTCTACTACGACAATGAAAGCGCCATCAAGATTGACAACTACCCATTTCAGCCCTCGAAGACAAAGCACATTCAGATTTGTCATCGCTTTCTCACAGATCATGCCATGAAGGAAGACATTGATATCATTCACGTCAACGCTAAAGAGCAATTGGCAGATACCTTCACAAATCCCTTGGATGAGAAAGGTTTTGCAAGCTGCTGTGAGCTAAATATCTTAGAATCCTCAAAAATCATGTGATTGGACACACATCCTAACGCTTATGCATGTTGATGACTTAGATGTGCAACACACAAAGTAACATATATCTTCAATCAATGAAGACCTACCCTCTAAGTGTGAATACATTAACACAGAATTTGACTTCGGAGCACCATGATAATTGTGCGCCATGTGTGGGTCTAATACTTCCTATACGGTGGGTAACGCCACCACCAATCTTTCTCGAAGATTTTCATTTCGCGTCATGATTGCATTATCTTCGCAGTTGGTTTGTCTTTAACATTGATTTGACTTCAAGGTTTATCTTCGCAATGTTGATTTGGTATCTTCTAGTATATATATGCATGTTCTGTCCTCTACAGCATTCACTTATAGCTATGTCTTCAAACTTGCCATTTTCTGAACTAAGTGAATGTGATCGGACCCTAACCCCTTCTATGCTTCTTCCTCAAATTCTGTCTATCTAGTCATATGCATTCTGTTGAAGTGTGTCAAATTTCTTCACTGTATCCTTGTCAGCTGAAGATACACAGACGCACATTTAAAACTGCTTTTAATGCTATATCTTTTTTGCCTGAACACCGGAGAAGCTAGAACGACCACCCGAAAAACCAGGCGTGCGTGGGAACATGGAACAACTCTCAATGAGTTGCATGCATGCCATGTGTCCATCAGATGTGAACCGCCAGGGGCACCTGCATAATTGCGCTGCGCATCCCTTTACCCTATAAATACACATCTAGCATGGTCATTATCTCCTCTTCCACCTTGCCAACTCGCTCAATCCCTAGCGCCACCGCTAGCTCGCGTCGACATCGTAGACGAAGCGCTTAGCTGCCGCGACCTCTTCGACGCCGTCCTCACGCCAGCCGCGGACCTCGTCAACTCCGCCGCTGCCGTAGGTGTCTTCCGCCACCAAGTTAGGGTGCAGGAGATTGGACTGCTCGGTCTCCCTTCTGCCTCATCTACCAGGTCGTCTGTGGTAAATTAATCTCACTTTTTACAGCCTTTTTGATCTGTCAAATCCATCTACTTCAACCAAAAGTGGTTACTACACTTCCAAATCTAGATTTGTCTCTTTCCGAATCTCATATCTTGCAAAGTATATTCACTTATGCTTCATAACTAGTTAGATTCCTCACTTGTACTTATTCATGGATTTGTACAAATCTGGAACCAACTCACTTCAAATAAGTGAATGTCTTCACAGTATGAGGTCAATGTCTTCAAACTGATTTATCTTCAAAATCTTCCGAGAATGCATATGACCTCTTCCCCTTCCCTCGCATCTCTAATGCTGTCAGAGGTACATGTCTGTGGGAGAATCCCTTGGTTCTCATAGTCTGCATTCATTTGTAGAATTCTTATATCATCATATTGACTCCCCTGAAGCCAGTTCTTGTTTGACAAGTAGACGGAAGCCTTTCACTATTTTGAAGCCTCTCTGTCTGAATATTATGGCTTCTGAGATATTTGCAAGGAAGGGTGGCAGGCAGCGCCGTGGAAATACTGCTCTAGATCTGCCTCTGGATCTGCATGAACTGTACAAGACTGATCCTGAGGAGAACTATAATCAAAGCAAGACCAGGATCCAATGGATCCAAAGATATTGGGCTGAACAGTGGTTCAAGTACAACTTCGTCACTGCTGAATATGCTGAGAAGAATGCCATGAAGCGCCCACGGGGCGATATTCTGTACAAGAATATGCAACCCAAGTCGAAGCCTGAAGCTATTGCCCAAGGCTTCTATCCTTGCATGGTCCGAGGACCTCATCCAAAAAATGCCGACCGATCGTCTCTTCTATGGTGTCATGACGACAATCTCTTCAAGCGCAACTTTCTGTTTGCAAAGGTGTCAGCTGCCAAGAACAAGAAGGAGCTCGAACTCCACTTCAACCCTGGTCCGTCTGCTTCAAAGCCGGATGGCACACGCGATGCCAATCCTAATGTCATCAGCCCCTTCACTAGCTTCGATGGGCTCCTCCCCCACATTTCTACTCAGAGGGCCATGGTTGATCAATCTGCTGATGATGCAGACTCTGAAGATACTCCTGCACCACCAAAGCAGAAGAAGAAGTCAAAAGCTTCAAGGCCCTCTGCTGCACCAACAGCTTAGACGGTGAAGCCACTGACAACTGCACCTCCTGAACCCAGTGTGCAGTCTGAAGACTTGTCTCATGTCTCCAAGAAGACTAAGAAGACCCAGAAGCCCAAGAAGATTTCAGGGCATGACCTGACACCTGCTGTCGTTATGCGCAATGAGAAGAACACCATTGATCTGTCCAGTGATGAAGATCTTGGTGATGAAGCTCTAGAAATGCTGATCAAGAGCAAGCAAGAGGCAGAGCTCTTTCAAGATCTGCCTCTCTTTGATGCTAACATTCTGGACAACTTCATTGATGAATGGTTCAAGGACCAAAGCATCAACATTGATGATCTGCAGCTACCAGTGGACATCAACGTCACATTTCATGGAACCATTGCTAATGAACTGGCCTTGGCTCAAAAAATCATCGAGCTCAATGAACTGGCCTTGCCAATGAACTGGACAACTTCAAGAAGCACATTGCCGAACTCAGTGTGGCTGATGTGCAAATCTTCAAGAAGATGATGCAAGATCTCAAGGCAGAGTTCAACAAGAAGCGTGAAGAAGGCAAAGGCTCACGCGAGCGCATGAAGTACTATGCGCAGAAATGTGTGCAAGCGCACAATGAAGTTGAGAAGAGAAAGGCTCTTGGGCGTCCTGGCATCGACCCCAGAATGGCTGCCAAGCAAAAGAAGAAGTCTTCTGAAGCCAAACCGGAAGCTCAATGACAGGAACGACCAAGCATAGTTTTCCCTGCCAGCATGACTCGCTCGAAGCCAAAGGTCCCCTCAGCAGCTTCTGAAATGAAGACAAGGCCAGCCGAAGCCGAAGCTAGGAGAGGAAGCTCTAGGACACCTCTGATAATGCTCCCTCCAAAAAGAAATTGAAGACTAAGGCTTCAAAGTCTTCAAAGAAAGAGTGCGTGCTGCCCCAGAGCCCCTCGTCTTTGAACCCATCTCAGTTGCTCTCCCTGCCTCTACCAACCGAGAACGCCGCCTGGTGATTCATGAGCCTGCTTCCACAGAGGCTACAGAAAGTGAAGAAGTTCCAGCTATTGACCCCAACGCAGCTGAAGACATTGGTCGTGAAGACAATGTAAATGATGATGAAGTCCTTCCTCAGCTCGAGCCCAGTCGGTATCATTGCCTGCTCTCACGAGCAGTGAACTTATTAGCATTGGTCGTCCTCTGACGCCAGTTTCTCAAGATGACTCATGGGCTGAGCGACAACAACAAGACACCCCTCTACAAGATGAGACACCAATAACTCCACCAGCTCAAGTCACCACTCCAGTGCTTGATGATGACAACTTCATGGAACAGACCACCCCTTCTCCAAAGGCGTCGCCAGCATTCCGCAGGCTTCGCAAAGGCCTCAGGCCATAGGTCTCCATGTCAAGCATTCCAGAAGAGGAAGTGCAACACCATAGCTCAGTAGCACATCAAGTGTTTCCTGAATCCACCCCTTCTGCGTCTGCCTCTGAGTCTGAAGCCAAAACTGCTGAAGACATTCTGGCTACATTAGCCGAAGAAGAAAAAGAAGAAGAGAAAGGAGAAGAAAGAGAAGCCACACCCCCTGTCAGTGATCTAGTCATTCTTCAAGAGAATGTGATCGTACCCGACCCTCCAGTTGTCGAATAGATGGAGGTTGAAAACAATGAGGCTGCCACCAACAACACTAGTGAAGACAATGACTCTGTCATGGCTGAATATAATGTGGAGCCCGAAGCCAATGTGACCACTAACACCACTATGACGCCAATTATCTCTGATGATGTCGCTCCTCCACCAAGGCCCCATATTATGGAACGCGCATTCAATTGTGGTGAGTTGGTGACTGTTAGATGGCCCACCATGGTTCCACCCACTGCTCCCGGGCCATAATATGATTATCATGTGGAGTAGAGGCCTCAGGTTCAGAAGCCAAAGCCAAGACTACCAAGGCTTCCAAGTGCTGCCACAACACATGGCTCATTCAGCGTGCTCAGCTTCAGAGAGCACAATACATTCTTTGACAGTGCCTAGAACCCGCACACGAAGCCCAAGATCACCTCTGATAGATTTTGGAGCCATCAGCAGCGAAGCTATTACTCTTGCATCCTATACAACCAAGACCGGATTTTTTCGCATAAGCGTCTGGATTGTGTTGCTATGGCTGGGCTGCCATGTCTTGAGGAGGCCCTTGACTGCTTTCGCGATGTTGGGCTTCTGCCTTTTGTGACTAACAAGGAACATTGGAACAAAGAGCTTCTGCTGTAGTTCTATGCTACACTACACATTCGAGGCTATAGCAAGGATCCGAAGACTTGGGTCCTTGAGTGGATGATAGGTGATGTTCATCATGAAGCCAAAGCTCAGGATATCATCGAGCTTACTTCCCTGCCCACGCCAGGTGAGCTATATGAAACTGGTTGTCAGCTTCATCAGAATGAGCTGCAAAGCATTTCCCAGAAGCCAGAGTCAAACATGAGCCAAATGCTCAGCATGATGAAGCCATTTTTGCGATGCGAACTCAAAGCCACTCCACCACAAAAGCATTGTGCATGATGAAGCCATTGCCCCATGACGCCGAATATCCTAAGGAATTCTTTGTTCAGGACCTTGAGTACTTGCCACACATAGTCTATCATATTCTGAGGCGTACTCTCTGGCCCATCAAAGGCAACTCCTCTGAAGCTAAACTTGAAGGCGCCATGAAGACATTGGTTTTCTATATTGTCAATGGCATCAGATTCAACACTCAGGATTTCTTCATCCGGTAGCTAGCTGCTTCTGGGATTGATCTATTTGGCCTGAAATTCTATGCTCCATGCGTGATGCGCTTGATCAAGCTTCATTCAACCATCGACTATCAACCCTCAGCGCGCAACCACATTGTCTTTCTGCCTGATGTTGATATGTCTATTTAAGCCATCTACCCCGAGCCAGCAAAGAAGCCACTCCACCTTCAGAATGCAGAATTCCAAAGCTTCATGCAGCCTATTGAAGGGATTCATGTGCCCAATGCTGCAACTCCTGCTTATCCTCTAGCTGGCAACTTGCGTATGCCGCACCGCGCCAACACTGAAGCCACTGCCAGCACCATAGCTCAAAGGCCTCAGAAGTGTCCTCGTGTCCTCAATGACCGTGAGCTTCTGGTGGATTTACATCAAAAGTAGGATAGGCATCATGATTGGCTGAAGCGTCAGATGCAGAGTCTCTTGGTGGATGTTAATCACATTCGCAACATGGCCACCAAGAACTCCTTTGTTGCTCATGAAGCTTGTCGGCTGTCCTGGAAGAGCCTTACATTGCTTTGCTCTGAAGAAGATCTTCGCGAAGATGGCTTCATAGAGAGCTTCAAATTTGACTCCAGGCCTCCACAAAATGCAAGCTAGTGTCGCACTCCATCTATTGAAGATTCTGAACATTCGTCTTCGGCTGCAACTGTTGTTGCGAGAGTCATCGATGAAGAGGATGACGCCACTTCATCAACCTGGGCTGCACTGCATCATGATTCCACGGCAGGCCCGTCTGCACCACCAAACTCCAATGTCGACCCTGATCCATCTTCTACTCCAACTGGGAACGAGTAGATCCTCTATGTCCTCAAACCTTTTTCGTCATTACTGACAAAAGGGGGAGAAGCATATGAGGTTGATACTCTTCAAGCGGGTCCATATGGGTGGTTGCATTATTTTTGGTAAGTTCTTACAACTCTCGTTTTGAAACTATTTGGCTCTTGAGTTGTAACACTTAAACTTGATGGTCATCTGCTACTTTTGCCTGCTAATCTGTGATCCGATGATAAATTCCGCAGGAAGTCATTCTGCAGACGCCCATTTTCATTGTGCATGTCATTATCTTCGTTATTTTTATATATGCATGATGAATTGTCTTCGTATGCTAAAGAGGATCTCCACAAAGTAAAACCTACCATGTGCATTTGCATTCAAAAGCAAACTACTTGTATGCACATCTTCAGGGGGGCCTTTTGCGACATATGAAGACAATGCCTTAATCCTTACTTTCACATAATTTTAAACCCGTTGAAAACTTCAACCAGTTTATCATCAATCACCAAAAAGGGGGAGATTGTAAGTGCATCTAGTGCAACCCCTAGTTGGTTTTGGAGTATTGACGACAAACTTGGTTGAGGGACTAATGTGTTTGTGAGAATTGCAGGATAACACAGGTAGCAGTCCCTTATTAATTCGGTTTACCTACCAGAGATGACCCAAAAAATATGTGAAGACATTGAAGACAATGGTGGTTTGTTAAGACATTCACGATGAAGGTTATGACATGTGAAGACATTCACTTGAAGACTATGAAGTGCGAAGATATATTTGTTTTGCAGTTTCCTTTTCTTCTTTCTTGAGTCATAGGAACCACCGTACTGTTAAGTGGGGTCCAAGTGAACAAAGTCAGAGTGACTGATGTGATGCTCAACCAAAATCCTATGTCTTCGAGCGAAGACAATGAGAGCAAATCTTATCCAGAGCTGGATGAGTCAGCTTTGCTTGTAGCCCAAGTCAAGCAGCCGTGTGTGTTTGAAATCCGACCGTTGGACATGTGTCGGTTCCTTTGTGACTCAGGGTCATTTTGGACATATCAGGTCGGGTTGCCTCCTGGCTATAAATAGCCCACCCCCTACACCATAAATTGGTGGTTGCTCAGAGTTAGTGCATGGCTTTTGTCGTTTGAGAGCAACCCACCTCCGAAGCTTTTGAGAGAGAGATCCTTGCGAGGACAAAGCCCAAAACACCCAGAGCCAAAGAGTGTTAGACATCACTAAAGTTTTTCTGTCGAGGTGACCTGAAGACTTGTTACACTTGAGGACTGTGAATCCTCCAGCCGGTTACGCGTCGCGTTCTGAGCATCCAAGAGTCATTTTGGATCGCCCGATGAACGAAATCTGTGAAGGTTTGAAGTCTACCTTGAAGAATTACAGAGTAATTGGGAGAGGCACAGGTGTCCTTAGCTCAAGGGAATAAGGTGAAGACGCGGTCTTGAGTTAAATCTCAGCCTCCTTAACTGACATACAGAGTTGTCACAAACAATGGAACTGGTCTACCAAATCCTTGTCTTCAGCAAGCTACTGGTTCTATCCTCCACTTCCCTTTACTTTACAGTTTGTCTTCGTGAAGTCATTGCCTGCTTGTGTGATCTGATTGACTTCACTGAGTGAAGACTATCTACTGTTTGGCTTCATACTGTCTTCCACCCTGATCCATACTTACCTGCTGATAGTCTTCGTGCTTTCACTACATTGCTTACTTGACTATGGCTTGTCTAGTGTAGTCTATCTTCCGCTGCATATCAATAGGTTCATTGCTAGTGTTTGTCTTCAAAGACCTTGTGTTTTGAAGACTTACATAAAAATCGCCTATTCACCCCCCCCCCCCTTTAGTCGATAACTAGCACTTTCAGGCTGGAGACCTTTCCCTGCAAGAGAGGTTAATTTTTCTTAACCACCCACATCTTAAGGGGTGGCTTAGAAGCAATAAGTCTAAGTGTAGCATCTGAGAACTTTGGCTTTGGAGACCTAGCAAATAGTTTTGCAGGAGGTGAATAGTACTCAAAAGAATATGCAGAAAAGTTCTTTGATCTGTGAACATTGTGGTTGGATGAAACACGCTCATATTCATGAATCTGGTGATAATTTCCCTGCAAAACATTGGCGTTAGGGCGACCTTGTGAGGTCCTCTGTCTGTATGGAGCCTTTGGGCCATATGATGCCTTTGGTCTGGGGTTTGTCTTCTTCCCTGGTGGTGTCATGATGACATTCACAGGAAGCTTCTCAAGACAACTTTTAGGTACCCAGATCTTCTTCAAAGGTGGCCCATTCCTGCAGTTAGTACCAATAAACTTGACAAACACTTCACCATCCTGATTCTTAAATAACTTATAATTGGATTCGAAGGACTCATCAATGATAATGGGGTTAGCACAAGTGAAGCCAGATAAAGTAGATGGATCTACTAAAGGACCCTTTGCAACAACCCATGTGGTTTTCGGGTACTGCTCAGGTTTCCAGTATGAACCAATAATATTCATTTTCCTCTTGAAAACAACACCCTCTTTCCTAGGGTTTTGGTTCAGAATCTGTTTCTTTAGGACATCACATAGTGTTTGATGCCCTTTGAGGCTTTTGTACATGCCCGTTTCAAGCAATGTCTTCAACCTGGCATTCTCATCAGCACTAGTAGTGGTATCCTCAGAAGAGGGGTTAGTTACCACATCAGGAGTTGAAGATATTGCAACATCAGAGGCAGTAGAACATTCAGCAATAGGGACAGCATTGTCACGCTCAAGGCATTTTAACACATGGTGGCACAAAATTTTCCTGAGCGAAACTAATCTGTTGAGCAAGTAGTGAATCATTCTCCTTTTGAAGATCTTCATGAGACGCTCTCAGTTTCTCTAGATCTTGCTTCCTTTGAAGATAATCATAGGAAAGCTTCTCATGAGTGGCTGAGAGGGTTTCATGACGACTTGCAAGTTCTTCGTACTTAACGCGAAGGTTTTTGATGTCTTCGATTTTAGGACTGAGTTTGATTCATTTCCTCGTCCAACAGGTCATCGCTTTTGTCTAGCAATTTTTGAATGTGTTCCATAGAAGTTTGTTGTTCAATTGCAATTTTAGCAAGATTCTTGTAGCTTGGTTTGGATTCACATTCAGAGTCATCTTCACTGGAGATTTGAAAGTAAGAATCTCATGAGTTTACCTTGGCACCTCGTGCCATGAAGCAATAGGTCGGAGCAGAGTCGTCCACATCATCGGCTTCAGCGTCGGTGGTGTGACCATTGTCTTCAGTGTTTTAGATGGACTTGGCGATGAATGCTGAAGCTAGAGCCAGGCTTGCCACACATGATTCAGACTCCTCCTCAGACTCCACCTCTGCCTCCTCAGAAGCAGACTCCTCCTCTGAATCCATCTCTTTGCCAACGAATGCATGAGCCTTGCCAGATGAGCTCTTCTTGTAAGACAAAGACTTTGACGAAGACTTTGAAGAATACTTTGAGGATTTATTCTTCTTATTGTCATCATAATCATATTCCTTGCTTTTCTTCGTTTTCTTGGCTTCCTTGTCCCATTAAGGACATTCAGATATGTAGTGACCTGGCTTCTTGCATTTATGGCCTGTTCTCTTCTTGTAGTCATGAGAGGAAGCCTCATCATTCTTGGAACTGAATCTTGAACACTTTCCGAAGCGATTCTTCTTGGAGAACTTCTGGAACTCTCTCACAAGCATTGCTAGCTCTTTGCCAATATCTTCACAATCATAAGAACTGCATTCAGATTCTTCTTCAGATGAGGAAACAACTTTTGCCTTCAAAGCACGGGATTGGCCATAGTTGGGGCCATAGATATCTCTCTTCTCAGACAGCTAGAACTGATGTGTGTTGAGCCTCTCAAGTATGTCAGACGGATCGAGATCTCTGAAGTCAGGGTGTTCTTGAATCATCAGGGCCAAAGTGTCAAATGAGTTGTCAAGTGATCTCAGTAGCTTCTTCACAATTTCATGCCTCGTGATCTCAGTGCGCCGAGTGTGCGAAGCTCATTTGTGATATCAGTGAGGCGATCGAACATGAGCTAGACATTCTTATTGTCATTTCTCTTGAAGTGGTTGAAGAGATTGTGAAGTACATCAATCCTTGAGTCTCTCTGAGTTGAGACGCCTTCGTTGACCTTGGACAGCCAGTCCCAGACTAGCTTCACAGTTTCGAGAGCACTCACATGACCATACTTTCCTTTGGTCAGATGACCACATATGATGTTCTTGGTGGTTGAGTCCAGTTGCGTGAAACTCTTGACATCAGTAGCGGTGACACCTGCACCGACCTTGGGAACTCAAGTCTTGACGACATACCTGAGGTTGATGTCAATGGCTTCAAGTTGCATGCGCATCTTATTCTTCCAGCAGGGCAATCAGTGACATGGAAGACGGGGCACACAGCGGACACCTTGATTATCCCTGCAGTCGACATAGCTAAAACTCCAGGTGGTTAACCCGAATCACACCGAACAAGGGAGCACCTTGCTCTGATACCAATTGAAAGTGCTAGTTATCGACTAGAGGGGGGGTGAATAGGCGATTTTATGGAAGTCTTCAAAACACGAGGTCTTTGAAGACAAACAATCAAATTGAATCTATATGATATGCAGCGGAAGATAAACTACTCTAGACAGACCATAGTCAAGTAAGCATAGTAATGAAAGCACGAGGACTAATAGCAGCTAGGTAGTACAGATCGGAATGGAAGATAGAATGAAGTCAAACAAATCAGGCAAGCAAGCAATGACTTCAAGAAGACAAACTGAAATGTAAAGGAGGTGGGGGATAGAACCAGTAGCTTGGTGAAGACAAGGATTTTGTAGACCAGTTCCAGTTGTTGTCACAACTGTATGTCTGGTTAGGAAGGCTGAGATTGAACTCAGAAGACCACGTCTTTACCTTATTCCCCTTGAGCTAAGGACACCTAGTCCTCGCCCAATCACTCTGGTAAGTCTTGAAGGTAGACTTCCAAACCTTCATAGACTCCGTTCATCAGTGATCCACAATGACTCTTGGATCCTCAGAACGTGACGCCTAACCGGCTGGAGGATACACAGTCCTCAAGTGTAACAAGTTTTCAGGTCACGCGGACAGAAAGACTTCAGTGATGCCTAACACTCTTTGGCTCTGGGTGTTTTGGCCTTTGTACTCGCAAGGCTCTCTCTCGAAGGCTTCAGAGGTGGGTTGCTCTCAAATGACAAAAGTCATGCACTAACTCTGAGCAGCCCCCAATTTATGGTGTAGGGGTGGGCTATTTATAGCTAGGAGGCAACCCGACATGATATGTTTGAAATGACCCTGGGTCACTAAGGAACCGACACGTGTCCAACGGTCGGATTTCAAACACACGCGGCAGCTTGGCTTGGGCTACAAGCGAGGCTGACTCATCCAACTCTGGATAAGATTTGCTCTCATTATCTTCACTCAAAGACATAGGATTTGGTTGAGCATCACGTCAGTCTTCTGACTTTGTTCACTTGGACCCCACTTAACAGTTCGATGGTTCCTATGGCTCAATAAAGAAGAAAACGAAACTATGAAAGAAACTATGTCTTTGCACTCATAGTCTTCAAGTGAATGTCTTTACATGTCATTATCTTCAAGTGAATGTCTTCACGAACCACCATTGTCTTCAATGTCTTCATACATTTTAAGGGGTCATCTCTGGTAAGTAAACCGAATCAAAGAGGGGCTACTACCTGTGTTATCCCGCAATTCTCACACACACATTAGTCCCTCAACCATGTTTGTTGTCAATACTCCAGAACTAACTAGGGGTGGCACTAGATGCACTTACAATCTCCCCTTTTTGGTGATTGATGACAAACTGGTTGAAGTTTTCAACGGGGATAAAATTATGTGAAAGTTAAAGTACTTGTGCATTGGCTTCATAAGTTGAAAGAGGCTCCCCCTGAAGATGTGCATATAAATATTTTGCCTTTGAATGCACATGAACATGGCAGGTTTTGCTTTTTGGAGATCTTCTTCATCTCATGAAGACAATTCATCATGCATACACAAATGTAATGAAGATAATGAAATGCAGAATGAGAAATGAGCGTCAGCAGAATGACATCATGCGTAAGTTATCATCGCAGTAAACGGTAGCAGCAAAAGTGGTAGACGACCATCAAGTTTTAAGTTTTACAACTCAAAAACCAAGAGTTCAAGAACGAGAGTTGTAAAAACTTAGCAAAAAATAAGAACCCCACCCATATAGACCCGCTTGAAGACTATCAACTCATATGCTTCTTCGCCTTTTGTCAGGAATGACCAAAAAGGAGTGAAGACATAGAGTGTTGATGCGTTCCCACGCGGTGTTGGTGAATATGTTGGGGCGGCAGGGTAGATGGTGGAGTTGGGCGGTGCAGCGGGGCCTGATGCAGAACCGTGATGCAGTGAAGCCATAGCTGGTGAAGTATTGTCATCCTCTTCATTAATGGCTCGCGCAACAACAGTTGGAGCCGAAGATGAATACTCAGAATCTTCAATTGAAGGATCACTACAAAAGAAAAGACACATCCGTGACATTTTGGGCTGAGCGAAATTTTTTTGTCATGGTTATCACACTTCTATGACGATAATTGTGAAAAAACACGGTATCATCATAGATGTGGTGGGCTCCTACTTATATGACCAAAAATCATGACAGAAAATGGGCTTTTCGTCCTGGGCATGCCGGAGACATAGCTGCATGACATTCTTTGGGCCACCCATGACGGAAAAAATCGTGGTAGAAGCGAGGGCGAGGAAAATATCACGGAGTTCCCGATTACGGTGGGTGGTCGGGGCTAAGCGATGCACTGTGGTTTGGGCGTTTCTCTCCTGTACGCGTGTGTGCGAGGCGTTGGCTAACTGAACCCGAGCGATCGCACGTTACTGAACCCAGCCGATCGATCCCTTGGCTATTAACTGAACCCGAGCGATTCATTCGCTGCTGACTGAACCCGAGCAATTCCTTCACTGCTGCTACTGAACCCGAGCGATCGATCACTGCTGCTGCTTACTGAAGCCGATCGAGCCCCCGTGCTGATGCGGAGCATCCTATGGGCATCACCATGTCAAGAGTCCGTTTTGCAAGTGACACGTGCGACCTCTAATTCACATACAGAAAGGTGAATCATCTCCTTTACACGTGCGCACTTGACCCCTTCGAGGATGGTATACTACTTGATACTTCTCCCGTGCGCATGCATAGGTATTATCGGAACTTCAAGGACAACGAGGAGGAGTGCAAGCGCCAAGGAACGACTACACCATCCGTGAGGGAAGCGTGGAAGGGAAGACGGAAGAAAGGACAAGAAGAAGACGGAGCGGCTGCTGGAGCTAGGCCAGACATTCAGACCGCCGTCCGGATCATACGGGCTCAGCCGGATCATCCGGACCCTCCCCCAGATCATCTGGATAACCGTGCCGAAGACACCCGAAGGCTTCACTTGAAGCCGGATCGACCGGATCCCCGATGCCCATATCCGCCGGAGCCCCACCCGGATCGCAAGTCAGAGAGCGTCCAAAAGCCTCCACTTGAAGCCGGATCATCCGGACGTTGCCCCGATCATCCGGAACCCCATCGGATCCTCCGGCCTTGCCTGCGCGCATGATTTGGGTCAAGGCCCATGTACCTGTTTTGCCCTCTCACTTACCCCTTCGCCCCTTAGACTATAAATAGACCTCCTCCACCTCTTTTCTAGGGTTAGCAAAGTGATAGATCATTTTTATGTGAGCTTTGCTCCGACCTTCCTCTACTCTTGAGAGAGAGAGAGACCACCACTCCCATGGAGTTCAAGACCTCCATGTGAGAAGATCCTGCAGGATATATCATCAAGACCCCTCACGGGAAGATCCATCTAGGATATCATCAAGACCTCCTCATGGAGATGAACTTTACCTTGTATATTCCCTTTGTTGTTCATGTACCTTGTGGATCTTGTGTGTTTGATTGTCTAGTGGATGTGTGATTGGACTTGTTCTTGAGTGTTTCCTCTTGTGATTTCTCTCCGTTCTTCCCTGTGTTCTTCGTGTTCTTCGAGGGAATCCACTCTAATCATGAAAGATCGGGCCACTAGGGTTCTACCCTACATCATGTTGGATCAGAGCAAGGTTGATCATGAATTTGGAGCCCCTAGCCCTTTGTTTTCTAGGCTAGTTTTGTTGATTTTGTCCCAATTTCGAAAATCCCCACCAAAACTAGGCCCAAATTGTTTTTGTGATTTGTTGGTTTGATGATGTTTTGTTGATTTTGATCCGTGGATTTGCTTGGTTTCCAGTGGATCTAGCATCTCCCCAAGTTTCCCCACCTTCCATCCACGAAATATCCTCAATTTTGCCCAGAAAATTATCCATTGCTGCCCAAAAATTCGTCCCTGAGAAGAAATCCCGAGCAGTTTGACCTGCCCGGATCATCCGGACACCTCCTGGATCAGTTGGACCCTCTCCCGGATGTCCGGATAACCCACGCACCCGAACAACAGAAGCGGAGCTGACGAACCCGGATCATCCGGAAGTACTCCCGGATCATCCGGACATGACCCTGGTCACTCGGACCTCCTCTCGGATGTCCGGGTAACCCTGACACTTACTCGGCTGAATTCTTGTTTCGGCCATACTAATTCATCCAGAGTCCGTTTTTGACGTTCTTAGCTCGTTTTGAAGCTCTTGACATCCCCCATACCACAAAATACCACCAACATCATTTGACTTAATCAAATTTTGGGAACTTTGGCATATTTGCCTAGGCCTTCCACCATATCATCCACATTACCACCACCAACTTCCGCAACCTAACCCATATTGATCCCCATTGGATATGTGGTTGTTTGAGTTGTGACTTGAGTCTCCTAAGGTGTTTCGGCTACTTAGGGACGGTTGCTTCTTCATCAACCACAACCACCACTTCCACATAGGCTTACCCACCATACACTTCCGCCACCTCAATTTAACCCAATTTTGTTTGAGCTTGTCTGAGTTGTGGTTTGTGTCTCCAAAGGTGTTTCGGCTACTTAGGGACATTGACTTCAACTCCGACATCGTGTATAGTACACCACCATAACCTCCACTTCCGCATTGCCTACTCGCATAACCCATCATTACATCACCACCGCTTTCCGCTACCACCATTTGACATTTGACGTTTGAGATTTTGAGTTCGTGGTTTTTCCGTTTCCTAAGGTGTTTCGACTTATTAGGAATGGGTCGACATCGACAACACCGCCTCTCATCATCGACATAGACGGTATCCTCGATGACACCATTGTATATTCCCCTTGCAATTGCATTGATAACCTCTAGCCCATTTTGCGTCACTTGCCTATCGAGACTAGTAATTTGAGTATTGCCGGCAACGTTACTTGTGCACATTAGTGATCTACACCTTCCATTGCATACATACCATATCATCTTGGTATCATCATATCATCCGTTGTGTCACAAGATAGTTCCCGCATATACACAATTGCTAACTTGGTTTGTGCATTTCGCAAAGTGGCCATACAAAAAAAAGAATAAAGCTTTTAAGCAAAAGAGAAAGAGCGAACAAGCTTGTAAGCAAGTGCCATATCATCATTCCACAATGCACATAATATTGCATATCCGATCATCTTGGATCATCTTGAGAAACACCGAGAACCATACATAATAGCATACTTTGGATAGAAGTTGATATATCTTTGCATCTTATAGATTGTGCACAAGTGTCGTATCCGTCTATTGAGCAATCGTGCTAGTGTCTCTCTTGAGTTGTGCAACACGAGCGTTTTCCGTGGATTCCACATTTTGTGCTCATTCCTTGGTTGCACGGCCCCATTTATCTATCCGTGGGTGCGTTTCCGTGTGCCATTCATTGCTATTGGTCTACTTGTTTCACTTGCGAATTTGTGAATCTCTTTCAACATTATTGACTCTTGCTAACATTTTGCCTCAAATTTATTTTCCACTATCCTAACCAAGCTACACCATAAGCTTTACTTGATAGGTGTGAGTGAACAAGTCCGGTACCAATTCCACTATTCTTTCATTTCACATTGAGTGAAATGGGATACATCCTCAACTTTGGGAAAAGGTAACTTGGTATTGTTTATCTCATTTCCTACTCACCTCTACTCGAGTCTTGTGATGGATAGGCAAGGAATTTCACCTTCGGTCTACAAAAACAATGACGAGTTCGATGCCACAAAAAATTCCACCAATGCCAAGATGCATGCTCAAATGGAGGAGATCAAAGCCCTCATCAATTCCTACAAGAGATCTTCCTCATCTTCGAGAAGACGCTCAATAGCACATGCCTCCAAGCTACCATCTCCGGCAAGATGACATCGGCATCAACACCATCACCAACAAGAACGTGAAGGTCAAGATCTCAACACCAACAACTGCTCAATGACTTCACCATCTCCCTTGGCATCTTCAGCAAGCGACTTCAAGGCATCTTCTCCTACGGACATACGACATCTTCGCCAACAAGAACCTCAAGGTTACGCTCAAGAGAAGCTCCCCAAGCTCAAGTCCGCGACATCCACGAGCTACTACGACCTCAACACCGACCACAAGGTTCCTTTCTATGGGACTCAAGAACCCGAGGAGTATCTCGCGTGGGAGCGCCTAATGGACGACTACCTCAAGCTACATCAAGTTCCTCCCGAAGATCAAGTGAAGTGCGCCACAAGAAACTTCCATGACTACGCGTCGACATGGTGGCTTCACACACCTTCGGAGACCTACGACATGAGTTGGCCCAAGACGAAGAGAGCTATGCGGCGAGAGTTCGTGCCTCGAACCTACACGGAACATCTTCTACGCCAATTTGAAAACACCATCCAAGAATCCCAGTCCATCGACATGTACTTCAAGGAGATGAAGAATGCCTTACGAGGAGCTGACATGGATGACCCCATTTCGATGAAGTTCCACTTCATGATGGGATTGCACAAGGACATCTCCAAGACTATCTTCCTCGTGAACTACAAGTCCCTCGATGACTACTATATTGGTGTTCTCAAGGCGGAACAAGAACTCATAAAGGCCAAGACTTCTCCACCGCAAGCACACTTCTCGAAGACCAAGCTCCAAGAAGGCGAGCATGAGGATACTACCACCAAGATGTCCAAGCCCGACGAGCTACAAGATGATGCTCCCAAATTCGAATTCACCGCCATCCCTCTTTGTGGCATTGATGAGACCGAGTATACTTTGACTCTTTTGAAGATGGTGCGGCGATGGCTACGACTACGAAGCCATTCAAGGACCAATGATGTAGGGTGGAACCCTAGATGGCTGATCTTTCATTAAAGGAGCGGATCCCACGAAGAACACGAGGAGAAAACGAGGGGAAACACAAGGGGAAACACGAGAGAATCACTCAAACCAACAAGATTCGATTACAGATGTGCTAGATCCTCGGGACACAAAGAGATACACGATCCAAAGTCAACAAGGGACAATACATAGGGTAACGGTTCTCCTCCACGAGGAGGTATTGATGGGGCCACCCGAAAGGGGTTCTTGAATTCAACGTGGATCTTCTCCCAAGAGGGGTCGCGGTCTCTCTTGAGGAGTAAATCTGTATGGATGAGCGAGGCTCTATCTCACAAATGATCTATCACAATGCTAACCCTAGAAAGAGGGAGGAGAATATTTATTTAAATGACAAGGGGTGTTGAAAATATTTGAATTTCATTTGGAAAATATTTCCAATTCTGAAACTTTATGCAACTCAATGATTTTCACGAGCGTAGATAAAATGACTTCTTCAAAACATATGAAATATGAGTTGGGAGTTTCAAAGAAATAAATTCAAAGTTCTTTTGAATTTATTTTCAATTGGAGTTATTTGAGTTTTATTCAAATTATTTTTCCCCAAAAATAAAATATATGGAAAATAGGGTAACATGATTCCCTACATCGAATATTGGATGAAATAAATTTGAAATAATTTTGGTATTTTTAAAATGATTTTTACTGGATTTTATTAGAGCGAAGCACTCTTTGCTATATTTGAATATCTGTGGATTTTATTTGATATTAAAAAATGCTCACAATGTAGGAAATCTGTTTCGAAAATTTTGATATATTATATGCCTATATAATATTTTTTATTTCTTTTGTTTTTATTTTTGTTTGTCTATTTTTTTAAAGAAAGACTTCACTGACCGGGCCGGCCCAGCTTAGACCAGCCACGGCCCAGCCAGCCCAGCCAGGCTGGCTGTCCCGAGCTCGGGATGAGTCCCGAGTCACACGCCCGCCGACGCCAGACACCGCCCGGCCTCCCGCCGCCGCCTCCTCTGCCCCCCCACGCCACCTTGCCCCGCCCCTTAAATACGAAGCCCGGCCCGTTCTCTCTCTCTCTCTCTCTCCCCTCGACTCCACCGCCGCATCTCATTTGAGCCGCCGCGCCGCTGTTTCTACACCACCACCGGCCAAGACTCGACCGCGCCACCCCCGCCACCTCGTCGCCCTTGCCCCTCGTCACGAAGCCGCCGCGAACGCCGGAGCTCGCCGGACTCGTCGGAGTCCGCAGCCTCGCCGGAGAGCTGCCGGTTTTCCGCCGAAGACCGCCGAACCACCAAGGATTGGTATAAAAACCGAACCCTAGATCGGTTTTCTACAGAAAACCTAGATCTGATTTTTTTTATGTTTAGTTATGTAGTGAGCGTTCACTAGTTAGGCTTCTGGAGGGAACGGTTTTCATCAGTTTTGTCTCTGTAGCGAACGATCCGTTCGATAGGATTTTTCTTTTTCTTTTAATTTCGGCCAGGGACCCATCCATGAATATTTCTTTTACAGATTAGTCCCTGTTTTTCAAACGACCATAACTTTTTGCTCGTTAGTCGGAATTCAACGAAACCAACGCCCACTTCTTCGTTATGATCCCCTCTATCCAGTAATCCAACTCAAACATGTTTTTGAAGTTTTAAAATTTTGAATTAGACCAGATTTGAATTTGAACTTTGTTTGATCATAACTTGAGTTTCGTAACTCCGATTTAGTTGATTCTTTTTGCAAATTAAAGATCTTTACATAAACCTTCTGATAAGGCCAAATTCACATAATTTTGGTACTGTTAGAAATTGTTTTATGTTGCAAGAGTTATTTGCTTGGTTTCGATGTTTTCCGAATTGTTTTCGTCGTTCGGTCCGATGTTTTGAGTGATTGCTTATGTGTGGCTACTATTGCTTGATTACGATAGATTGACCGGAGTGTGATGAGTAGAACTATCAAGAGTTTTGAGTGCGAATTATCTTCATAAACATTGCAGGCAAGTAACACTTTGATCATACTCTTTTCTACTACCCAGTTTTATTGCATTAGATCAATCCTCAAACATTGCATGATTAGAATCTAATTAAATTGTGGGATGGGAAGTAGTTGAGGCAGTACCTATTACCTGATTTATATTCAAACCGTTGGGAGTTACTTCTATGTTTGCTTATTATGCCATGCTATGCTAGTAGACGTGGATTGGGTGCGTGTATTCCATGACAGATGTGAGATGGTTAAATTAATGGTTTATCTAAGGTGGCAACTTAAACACACATCTGGGTGGATTGAGGCACCTGGTTTCCATCAGGACTTGCCTGTATTTCTTCGGACCGCCACCCAGGCTCAAAGGGATCATAAGATTATTCATGCTAGAAACTTACGTGTGCAGCCACAAGCCATTATGGGCTCTGGCATAGTTGATTAAGTCGTGCGAACTCTTACGGGTAGACTAGCAGATGTAGGGGAAAGTAGGTTTACCGGTCTACCCTATGTAAGGTGCTAGCGCTTCCGAAAGACTATGTCTCGGTCATCCGTTTCTCAAACATCATGTAGTGCGAGAAATCCAACGGAGGGATCGAGTCTTGTGGGGAAAAGTGCGCAAACCTCTGCAGAGTGTATAAAGTAATCATGGTTAGCCGTGTCCCCGGTTATGGACATCTTGAGTATCTAGTACTTGGATTATCCTGTTGATCTCATCACGTTACTTAAATAATTTGTTGGGTTGTTAATGAGTACTTTTAATTGGGATTGAGGATGATGTCAACCATTCTCAATGTTCAACAACCACCATGATAGTTAAATAAATTTATTCCTTTGCAGTAGGGAAAAATTGGCTTTACGCAAAACTGTAACCATAGAGCTTTCCACCAGCCATATATGCATGTAGTATAGGCTTATTCTTTCATTACTCTCTATGTGTTACATTGCCAGCATATTCCATCTGCTGACCCGTTTTCGGGCTGCAACGTTTCATGTTGCAGGATCTTACGACGAGTAAGTGATACGTTAGGGTTACGATTTCTACACTCAACTTTGCCGTTGGTGTTGATGGGAATCCACAACCTTGTTACTTCTGCTATTTTGGATTGAGGTAATAGTATTTATGTTATTTATACATGTGATTTACCTCTGTTATAAATCCTCGAGTACTGTGTGTGTCAGCATACCGATCCAGGGATGACACTTAAGCACAGAGACTTGACCCATTCAGGTCAGGTCGCTACAAGATGGTATCAGAGCACATGTTGACTGTAGGACGTGACCCTAGAAACTGGCAAGCCCATAGAAAGGATTTTCTCTAAAACTTTCTTTTTCAAAAAGATCTTTTACCTATTTTCTCTTCTGAGTTTATTCAAATATTCCCTTTTAGTGAGACCATACCCTTTTCCCTTTGACCCCTCAAAGATTCGACTGATGAGACCACTCCATGAAGTACAAAATATCGGACAACTAAGACCATTTGGAATGAAGAGGATTTTACCATGTAAATGGAAACTACAACTGTTGAAGACTCCGAAGACTAGGTGATTTTGAAGGCTCTGAAGAATTCCTAGATTTTTATGACCTAGTAAGGTTACTCTTATGGAATTTGACAGACTATGGAAGTTATCAATACCTGAGATCAAGGTGTATTGGAGTAAGACCGGAACATGGAGAGTTAGTAACTCAAAGTTTTGTCAGGAAAACCCTAAGGCAGGAGATATCAACTATGGAATGATAGCTCATGAAAATAATAAGAGCAGAAACATGGATATTCATGATGTTATTGTTTGCTTATGCTATTTTCACCGTGCTGAGTTAAGCATGCATTTCCTCGGAAGGATTGGATGGTAGAAGGCTGAAGGAGCATCTGTCAGCGAAGGATGCAGTTTTAACATTGCTGGTGTATCACCAGGATCTGGAGTGTTACATCAAGAAGTTTAAGATGGACCTGCAGGAAGCAGTATTTGTTAAGGAAGCATTTGGTGAAGAACTCGGAACCCAGAAGCTGAAAGTAGACAAGCCAGAGGAGATAAACCTCGAGATACCAAAGATTCGTCAGGAAATTGGAGGACAGTAAGACCATGGTTCATGCCAAGGATGATGAAACCCAGAAGTTGGAATGCAACTCATGAATATTAAAGGACGTCACGAGAGACTTTGCGATAACAGAGATGATCTGGCAAAAGAACTTGAGAAGGACAAGCATGATCAGAAGAAGCCAGCAGAGACATGACCAAGACTTGAAGAGTATGATGACTTTGAGATCTATTGACCATTAGAAGCCCAAACCCCTATTATATACTTGTGTTAGATGCGACGATTGTGAGCTGTCATTTGTTTGCTGTTTTTCCGACAGCCACAATGAAATCTGCCTTTTCAAAACTTTTGTTTTTATTGTGTGCATCCCTCTCTATCTCTCTTACCCCACCCCAAAACCCTTGGACCCAATAGAGGATGAATGGAGATGAGCTCGTATTTTCTGGACCGATGGGTCAATTGGAGAAAGACTGATGGATTTAGAACATGGAGGATCGCATGGAGAATAACCCTATAGCCGGAAAGGATATGACCCAGCATGCCCTTCAGTGCTTTGAAAGAGATGCTGCTACTTGGTGGAGGATGTACCAAACCATCAATGGATGGCAATGTGTAACCACTTGGAAAGAATTTAAGTGGACTTTGTTAAAGTCTTGGCTAGTGTCCCGGAAATTGAGGCCTTATGGAAAGGATATGAAGAAACCTTGTGCATACAAGCTTTGTGGAGAAATAGGACACAACCATAAAGAAAATAAGGACGAATACCCTCATAAGTCGAGGATTACCAAAGGAGTTAGCCGAGGATCTCAGGGAACTTCAGTTGGAGATTGTTCCCAAAGGTTTTGTTGCAGCAATGGAAGTTTAGTCTACATTGTTGGGAAAGATCTGTGAAGCTCAGAAGGATGACAAAGAGATTGCTGAGATAAAAGAGAGGATGAGCAAAGGAAATGCCAAAGGTTTTCGTAAGGATGAGCACGACACCTTATGGTTTGAGGATAGTGTGCATGTACCCAATAATGCAAAGATCAGGAAGTTAATACTTCAGGAGGCTCATGACTCACCATACTCGATTCGCCCTAGAAACACCAAGATGTATTTGGATTTGAAGAAGCGTTTCTGGTGGACTGGTATGAAGAAGGATATTGCGGAGTATGTAGTCGTAGGTGATGTATGCCAGAGAGAGTAAAAGCAGAGCATCAGAAGCCAGCAGGATTACTACAGCCTATGCCAATACCCAAATGGAAGTGGGATAAGTTTGGCATGGATCTCATTACCGGATTTCCCAGAACCCGAACTGGACATGATTCTGTCTGGGTAGTAGTTGACTCGCTTGACCAAAGTGGCTCACTTTATCCCAGTGAAAACCACCTATACAAGTGCGAAGTTGGACATGATTGGCAGCAGCTGCCTTGTACAAGGGAAAATTGTCATACCATTCTAAGGTTTAAACAAGGTTTTGATCGTCGCCTCTCTACTATGAGTAAGTCGGTATGGTGATCAATCCATCCCGCACCCATATCATTACCCTATATATGGTTTAGCAAATCTTGCATTCTAACACTCGGTCATCCTCACAAGCATTGCAGAATTTCTCTTGTTGACGAACCAAGTTCGGATATATCCATTGATTCTACAAGACAAACAAACATCTATCGTTCCTTCACAACTCTCAAGTTTTGCGTAACTCCTATAAGATCGTTTATTGATAAAGTCGTATCTTCTTCCAGGGTTTTTTTCCTCCAGCAAGAGTTTGCTTACTTCTTGGCAGGTCCTGGGGCCTGTGGGTTATGGCCCATCTCATCGCTTGTAAACCTTGAACTCATCATCGGGGCAACTGCTCGTTATTCCAACTTCCAGCCTCCTAGCATTCTTAATCCCATCCAATTGTACTGTCCTTCCTCCTTCTATTGGTTCCAAACAAAGACGTGATTACTCGGACTCATCATGGAGTTACATTTGCTCCATATTACCAACATTCTACCTCCTTTATATCCAATAGTACTTCGTCCCTTCATATTCTTGGGATATCCCACATATCGAGACAAAACTCATACTTATTTTGTCCGAAGTCCACTCTGTGGAATATCATTATATTTTCCAGGGGTCAAATCTCCTCACAGGGTACTACCACCCTTGAAATGCACAAATTCATCCATAGACCATATTTCTCATATCCTCGAAAATGGTCAAAATCTTCCTTCATAGAGTCACTGCTAAAAAAATCCAAATCTTTACCAATGATGCTAACTTTATTGATTCTCAAATTATTACCATCTCCTGCATTTCCATTACATGCCTCAACTCAACACCTCAATAATAAAAGAATTATTCCCACTACTACTACTATATTCTCACAGACTCAACTATTTAGCACAAGCCTCCTTCTCTTTGGGGCATTCTCTGGCAAAGTGCCCTGCTCCATTACAACGAAAACATATTACTTCTGACAAGTCTCGAGGTTTCCTTTTTGGGAAACCGCTGAAGTAGTGCCCTGACTCCTTGCACCTGAAACAGGTGATATGACTCAGGTCCTTCCTGAAATCAAATCTATTTCTCTTCCTGGACTTTTCCGTGCCAATCGGGCTTCCATTTCCTGTGGGTCATATTCTACTTCCTCTGTCGGGAATTCTATTAGATCCCCATTCCGACAATTCTTGGAGATGTGTCCTTCTTCTCCACATGAATAGCATGACTTGGTGCAGGATTTAATTCTGTTTCCTTTGTGTGTGTCCTCGACATCTTCCTTCATCACCGTTTCTTCTAAAATTTCCATGAGGGCTCCTTTCATTGCTTATTTCTTTTGCTGGATGGTTCTTTGTACCATCGGGTAAATGTGACACTGAGCAGGGTAGTGGGTAGTCCCTTCACACAAGAAACAAGTCATCTACCTAGTTGGGCATTCTTCAGCTGGGTGACTTCTTTCACAATTTGGGCATTCATCTTTGTGTTCTTTATGGTTGTGTCCTATTTCTCCACAAAACTTGCATGCACAGGGTTTCTTCATATCATTTTCATAAGGCTTCAATTTCTGGGACACAAGACGAGACTTTAGCAGAGTCAACCTAAATTCTTTCCAAGTGGTTACTCCTTGCCATCCATTGATGGTTTGGTACATCCTCCACCAAGTAGTAGCACCTCTTTCAAAGCACCGAAGAGCATGCTGGGCCATATCCTTTCCGGCTATAGTGTTATTCTCCATATGATGTTCCATGTTATGAATCCATCGGTCCGTCTCCAATTGAGTCATCGGTCCAGAAAACATGGGTTCATCTCCATTCATACTCTATGGGTTCCATGGGTTTTGGGGGGAAGATAAGAGAGAGAGAGAGAGAGAGAGAGAGAGAGAGAGAGAGAGAGAGAGAGAGAGAGAGAGAGAGAGAGAGAGAGAGAGAGAGAGAGAGAGAGAGAGAGAGAGGGATACACATAATACAAACAATAGTTTTTTGAAAAAGACAGATTTTATTTGTGGATGTCGAAAGAAAACATCAAACAAATGACAACTCACAATCGTCGCATCTAACGTAGGTATATAATAGGGGTTTGGTCTTCTAAAGGTCAATAAATCTTCAAAGTCGCCAAACTCTTCAAGTCTTGTTCATGTCTCTGATGGCTTCTTCCGATTGTGCTAGTCCTTCTCAAGTTCTTTTGCCAGATCATCTCTGTTGATGTGAAGTCTCTCATGACGTCCTTTAATATTTCGGGAGTTGCGTTCCAAACTTCTGGGTTTCAACATCCTTGGCATGAACCATGGTCCTACTGTCCTTCAGTTCCTGACTAATCTCCGATATCTCGAGGTTTTGTTCCTCCAGTTTGGCTACTTCAGCTACTGGGTCGTAAGTTCTTCACGAAATGCTTTCTCGTCAAATACGGCTTCCTGCATGTCCAGCTTAAAATTCTTGATGTAATACTCCAGATCCCGGTGATACACCAGCTAAGGTGAAAACTTCATCTTTTGCTGATAGGTGCTCCATTAGCCCTTTTGTCATCCAATCCTTCCAAAGAAATGCATGCTCAAGTCAGCACGGTGACAATAGCATAAGCGGGCGATAACATCATGGATAGCCGGGTTTCTGCCCTTATCATTGCCATGAGCTATCATTCCATAGTTGATATCTCCTGCCTTAGGGTTTTCTTGACAAAACTTTGAGTTTAATGCTCCATGTTCCGGTCTTTTCCCGACACACCTTGATCTCGGGTATTGACAGCTTCCATAGTCTGGCAAGTTCCATAAGGGTAGCATTCCTAGGTCATACCAATTTGGAATTTCTTCAGAGCCTTCAAATTCTCCTAGTCTTCGGAGTCTTCAACCGTCTTAGTTTCAACTATTCGGATGCACGGTAAAATCCTCTTTATTCCGAAGTGGTCTTAGTTGTCCGATATCTTGTACTTCTTGGAGTGGTCTCATCATTCGAATCTTCGTGTGGTCAAAAGGGAAAAGGGGTATGGTCTAACTAAAAGGGAACATTTGATAAAGCTGAGAAAAGAAGAGAGGTAAAAGATCTTTTGAAAAAGAAGTTTTAGAGAAAATATTTCCTAAGGGTTTTGCTAGTTTCTAGGGTCACGTCCTATAGTCAACATGTGCTCTGATACCATCTTGTAGCGACCCGACCTCAGACGATCAAGTCTCTGTGCTTAAGTGTCATCCCTGGATCGGTATGCTGACACACACAGTACTCGAGGATTTATAACCGAGGTAAATCACATGTATAAATAACGTAAATACTATTACCTCAATCCATATAGCGGAAGTAACAATAAGGTTGTGGATTCCCATCAACACCAACGACAAAGTTGAGACTCGTCATAAGATTCCTGCAACATGAGACATTGCAGCCATGTAGGCTAGTACGTTGAATGTACTAGAAATTTCACACTGTAGAGCAACGCTGAATAATGGCTATCACTACATGCATATTTGGCTGGTGGAAGCTCTAAGTTTAAGTTTTGCATAAAGCTAATTTTTCCCTACGACAACGGAATATATTTTATTGAACTACAAAGTTTGTTGAAAATACTGAGAAGGTTCCTCCAACTCAATCCCAAAATAATAATCATTAACCCAATCAAATTAATTAAATAGAGTGTTGAGATCAACATGATAATCCAAGTACCAGATACTCAAGATGTCCATAACCGGGGACACGGCTAATCATGATTAGTTTGTACACTCTGCAGAGGTTTGCACACTTTTCCCCACAAGACTCGATCTCCTCCATTGAATTTCTCGCACTACATGGTGTTTGAGAAACAGATGACCGAGACATAGTCTTTCAGAAGCATTAACTCTTTACTCTAGGTAGATAGTACACCTACTTTCCCCTACATCTGCTAGCCTACCACTGAAAGAGGTCACACAACATACTCAACTATGCCAGAGCCTATAATGGCTTGTGCCTGCACACGGAAGTTTCTAGCATGAATAATCTTATGATCCCTTTGAGCCTGGGTGGCATTCCATAGGGTGATCACACGGGTACTCCGGGATCCCCTTGGGTAAGCACTGGGTTCTCCAGGTGCCCGAGCAACCACTGGGTGCTCCAGGGTGCCCCAACCAATCCACCCAGATGTGTATTAAAGTAGCCACCTTAAGTTAAACCTTAGTTAACAATAACTCTAACATCCTTCATGAATTCTCTCAAAACCAAACCACGTCTACGAGCATAGCATAGCAGTAAGCATAACGTAGTAACTCCCAAGGGTTTGATATAAAGGATAATAGGTTCTACCTCATCAAATGCTTCCCAAAACCCACATATTAATCAGATCCTACTCATGCAATGTTTGGGGGGGTGAAACTAATGCATAAAAACTGGGTATGAAAAGGATATGATCAAAGTGTGAACTTGTCTATACTATTGATGAAGATGATTTGCACTCATAACTCCTGATAGTTCTACTCGTCACACTCCGTTCAATCTATCGTCAGCAAGCAATTGCATACATAAGCACTCACTCAAAAGATCGGAAAGAAAGAACAAGACAATTCGGAAAACATCAAAACCAAGCAAATAACTCTTGCAACAGAAATTTTTTTCTAACATTACCAACATTAAGTGAATTTGGCCTTATCAGAAAGTTTAGGTCAAGAGCTTCCATTTGCAAAAAGAATCAACTCAAACGGAGTTATAAAACTTAAGTTACGATCAAACGAAGTTTGAATACAAATATGTTTGAATTCAAATTTTAAAACTTTTGAAAATAAGTTTAAGTTATTTTACGTGATAGAGGGGGTCGTAACGAAGAAGTGGGCGTTGGTTTCGTCTAATTCCGACAAACGAGCAAAAAGTTGTGACCGTTTGAAAACTAGGGGCTAAACTGTAAAATAAAACAACTACAACTAAGTCCCTGGCAGAAAAATAAAAACAAAAAGAAAAATCTATCGAGCGAATGCTCGCTAACATAACTAATCTAATGAATATGCTCACTAAAGATCCTAAACGAACGAACGTTTGTTAAACAGATCGGGTTATTAAGATAAAACCGAGGAAAAACCAAAATAAACCGGGACGACTCGGCGGTTTTACCGGTGGATTTTCGTCGGTTTTCTTCGTCGACGGCGGCGGGGTCAACTACGAGGCGGGGCGATGGCTCCAGCGAGCGAGGCAGCTCCGGCGATGGCAGTAGGCGGTGCGGGCATCAGCGAGACGATGACGGCAGGCAGCGCGGCGAGGCGGCGGACTAGGCGTGATGCGGCACGCTATGGCGGCGGTGGTTGGTGGTAGTGATCTGCGGTGGTGGGAGGCGAGAGGCGGCGCAGCTCGGAGGAGAAACAGTCGGGGCGGCCTCCTTATAGGAGGCGGGGCGGAGTGCAGGACAAGGGGGCAGAGGAGCCCCGCGGCGTCACAGAGGCGGCGGCGATGTCGGTCACGCTCGGGACTTCGTCCCGAGCTCGGAGAAGGTGGCGCGACACTGGACCGCGGCATGCCTTAAGCTGGGCCGGCCCAATTCGGAAAGTGTTTTTAAACACACACACACACAAATTAAATAAAACAAAAGAAATAAAAATATTATAGAGGCATATAATATATCAAAATTTTCAGAAAATAATTTTCTACAACATGAACATTTTTCTAGCATCAAATAAAATCCACAAAAAATCAAATAAATCAAAGAGTGCTACTGGTGCAATAAAACCACCAGTAAAAATCATTTTAAAAATACCAAAATGATTTCAAATTTATTTCTCTCAATTTTCTAATGTAGGGAATCATTTACCCTATTTTCCATATATTTTATTTTTGGAGAAAATAAATTGAATAAAACCCAAATAACTCCAAATTGAAAATAATTTCAAAGGGATTTTAAATTTGATTTCTTTTAAACTTCCAACTCATATTTCATATGGTTTGAAGAAGTAATTTTATCTTCTCTCATGAAAATCATTGAGTTGCTTAAAGTTTCTGAATTTGAAATATTTCCAAATGAAATTCAAATATTTTCAAAAACCCTTTTCATTTTAAATGGAAGAAGTCATGTCATCATCTCTCTAGGGTTTTGTATTTGAAAAGAATTTGAATTCATGGATATCATAAATGCAAAATGAAAGTTTGGGAAAGTCCTTTTATTCCCTCTCATTTAACTTTCAAAAGTTTCAATTTCACTCACTTCCAGTCAATCAATCACACAACAATCATACAATCAATCAAAACTATCTATTTAATATAACATTCCAAAATTTAGAATTTTGGGATGTTACAGGTTCTGTGACCGTCGGTGTACAAAAGTAAGGGCTCTCCTTTTTGACCCCTTTACTTGTGCACGGGCAGTCAGAGCCACGCGCCACGGCCGCACGAAAGGTAAGGAGGAGGAGGAGCCGAGAGAAGCCGAAGCACAAGATGGCCAAGGCAACGCCAAGACCAGAAACACCGAAAAGCAAGAGGGCGAGGTTGACTTCCCCGGCAAGGCCCTTGCCGGGGCAACTTGCCCGACGCCAGCAGAGTGAGCCACCCTTGAGCCCACGGGTTCCAACCCAACCAACTGCGTTGGAACTAGGGCTCGGGAGGCACCTCCGTAGTGGCATGCAGATCTTTGTCAAGATCATAAACATGTGAGGTCAGATGAGGACCTGGGACGGCGACCCTCGGCGGGATCCTTGCCGAGGAGATCCACAAGATCGCAAGCGCCTTACCGGGGACAACTGCAACGCCACAGCAAGACCCTTGCCGGGCCCACGGCAAGACCCTTGCCGGGCCCCCGGCAAGGCCCTTGCCGAGGGCGTCAGCAGGGCCACAGCCAGGCCCGCGTCGACCAAGACTGCACCGCCGTCCCCAAGCAGCTGCTAGCTCAACCAGCTGGGAAGGCACCTGCGTGGTGACTGGCGGCCCCTACGCCAACTCAGCACGCACCTGCGCGGTGGCATGCAGATCTCGTGAAGACCCTACCACCACGCCACCTCAGCTGCCTGCCTGCCTACATGGCGCCGCATGCACTACTGGCCTAGGCGCGTGTCGAAGCAAGGCGAGGCGGCAACGGACGGGACGGGCCTCGTTCCCGTCCCCAATAAAGCTAAGGGACACCTAAGCTACGCATTAAATGCGTCTTTGCCTGTAACACGAGCGATAAGCTCGCAGCACTTTAGACCCTTCCACCTCCTGCGTGCCACTCTGGCAGCCCCTTTCGACTATAAAAGGAGGCCCATGGCATACTGGAGAGGGATTCAACAATTTTTGAACTAGGCAGCCACCATAGCTAGTTCGAGAGCTCAAGAACTCTCTCAAATACACACCAAAGTAGGACTAGGGTATTACGCATCCTCGCGGCCCGAACCTGGGTAAACGATCCTTGTGTTGACTGCTAATCCTGCTCTTCTCACAACCCCGCACCTCGGCAACCGTAGTAGGGATTCTTGTGATCCCATAGGTGTCGTTTCCCACCGACATCTTTGGTGCGCTAGGTAGGGGGCACAATTGTGAGAATCTGGTCTAGTAGTTAGCCTAGCAGTTGTTCATCGCCATGGCTCCCAAGAAGAAAACGATCACGGCGATCAGCTCGTCGACAGCCGAACGGCCCGTGCCAGTGCGGACGAGCAGCGGGCCTGTCGCGGACAGGACCCAGGCCACAGTCCGCGAGCACCAGCATCGCTCTGGCAGTCAGAGCCTGGCAAGCGGCATCGTGCGTGCCCTAGGCGACGGGCCGCACGCCGCCAAATCCAAAGACGGAGCTGCCCCCGTAGGCGGCGCGGGGCCCTCCAGGAGTGTCGTTGTGCCACCCACGGGCGGCGCAGCAACCTCCAAGACGCCCACGCCGGCGCCCACAGCGCGCTCTTCCCAGGGTGCGCACGACGAGCAGCGCCACCACGCTGGAGACCCCGGACACCGCCGTCGGAAGAGCCCTCTGCATCGTCCGTGGGACGAAGGATTCCAGCATGCTCGCCGAAGTGTTGGCGAAAATGGCACGCAACCGCTGGGCCGTGGTAGAGCTCCTTCTAACATAGTTAGAAGTCGAAGCCCGCCACGGTCCATCCAGCTGCACCACCACCCAAGCCAGCGGAAGCTTTGGTGCGCGCGCAGCTGGTCCTCGACTTCCCTCCTGCTGCGGAGAAGCTCGACGAGTGGAGAGCCACCATCCGGAGCCTCGTCGCCGTCGCCAATAAAGATGATCCGCGACCGGCGGGCCTTCGAGCCGGCGCTCTATCAAACCACCGCATGCCAGCGGTGGAGGGGCCAGGGGTGCTGCGGCCATGGTGCACTCTCCTCCTCCACGCCAGCTACCGCGGGTGTCGGTCCGTCGCGATGACGCTTGTGATAATATTTCCATAGCGTCGTCTGACCCACGGACCCACCGCGACCAACACCAAGTTCTTCGAGAACGAGCTCACGAAGATGCTCGAACCACTATCGAGCGTCGGCGTGATACACGCCACCAGTCGGACAAGCGGGCGGGACCCGCTATGGACCACCCAACACCGGGGGGAGCTCCGGCAGCCTACCTTACGAGGTGGGCTGCCCAGCCTTTACCCGTGAGCTGCGGCGGTTCCAGTGGCCGTCCCACCAAATGTTCAAACCCGACGTCGGCAAGAAGTACACTGGCAAGACCCATCCATCAGAGTTCCTCAGCATCTACACCATCGTGATGCAGGCTGCCGGAGCTCGCGACGATAAGGTGCTTGCCAATTACTCCCCGTTGGCACTGAAGCCCAATGTCATGTCTTGGTTGATGCACTTGCCGGCGGATTCCATTTCTTCTTGGTCAGATCTGTGCCATGAGTTTGTTGGCGCCTTCACTGGAGGCCACCAAGCTCATGGCTAGGTGTAACACCCCGGATACAACTTTCCATATTCGTAACTCCGACTCTTGCCCTTTCCGGAGATGTGATTTATTATTTCCTTCGTGGTTGGGTTTTGTCTGTTGTTTTGCATTTTGTTGTTGTTATGCATCTCATCTCATGGCATCATCTGCATTTCATCTGCATGTTTTTCAAAACTTGCATCCGTTCGTGTTCCGCCGGTTCTCTCCGTTGTCCGCTCCGAGTCCGGATACACTCGCACTTGCGCGCTGCACCTCCAAATATTATTTTATAAGTGGCATAATAATGTTCTCGGAATGGGTTGCAACTTGTCATGCGGTCTTATTATAGTGTAGACAGGCCGCCGCCAAGTTTCACGCATTCGAGTCCATTTGATAGCCCAACCGTTATATATGTAACCGGATATAGCCGGTATTTTCGCCAGACGTTTTGGTCTCCGGAAGCAGATGCCGGTCGCTCTGTTCCTCTCTCTTCTCAGCCCGAGGCATTCTACACAGCCCACCAACCCCTCTCCTAGTTTCCTCCGCTCCTCGATCGTCGGATCGTGATCGGAGGCTCCGAAACGGCCTCAAACCCCCCTAGAGACCAAACCCTAGCCCTATTTCCTATTTAAACCCCCCCCCTTCCATTTTGGGCAGCTACCTACCTCCCTCCTTGATTTCCGCGCCTCCCCAATCATCAGCCAGCCGCCTCCCACCTCCTCTCCTCCATTTCCGCGCCTCTCCCGTCCCTGCCCTCCACTTGGCGCCACACACTTGCCCTGGCCAACCCATGAGCGCCACGTCGCCTCGGGCCGCCTCGGGCCAACCCAGCAGGCTGTGGCCTCCCTGCCCCACGCCGCCGAGGCCGCTGGAGCCCGTCCGCTGCCCGCTTTAGGCCCGATCTGGCCGAGGCCCGAGTGCCGTCGCCCGTGCTGGCTCCCTCGCCCGACGACCGCCTCCCGCTCGCATCCGCCGCCGTGCCCGATCCTCGCCGCCCGCCGCTCGTCCTCGCCGGAGGCAGCGCCACCGTCGCCGGCAACCCCACCAGCCGGAGCCTCGCCGCCCCGCCCTCCTTCCTTCTCCCTCTTCTCTCTCTCTTCCCTCACGGCTACCGCCTCTCCGCGAAATCAGCTGTCGCCGGAGTTCCCTCGTTGCCGCCCGCCGTTGTTGCGCCCGATCCGCCGGAACGGATCCGGAGCGACCGGATCTGGTCGTCCCCGGCGCCCTCGACCTTCCCCCGTTCTTTGCGCCCTCGCCGGCGGCGCGTCGCGCCGCCGCCTCTGCCTTCTTCGTGCGGGCACGGAAGGAGGACGACGCCCAGCCGGCCTCGTGGGCGACTCCTCCGCGTGGGCCTCCCCGAGGCCCAGCCGCGCCTCCGCCGGCCTGGGCAAGAACCGCGCCAAGGCCCGGCCCTAAGCCTCCCGCTGCCCGGCTCGCCAGCCCGCGTGGGCCGCACCAACGGGCCCTTGGCCCAGGGTGAGCCGCCTCCCCCAGCCCCTCTCTGGTGGCCCAGCCGGATTCGGCCCGCTTTCGTTTTTTTTCCGTTCTGCGAATTTGTTATTTATCCAGGGTTTTACTATTTTGCAGAAAACCCCTTGTTCTTCATGCATTTAATAACTTCCAAATGGTGCATCGGATTAATATGTTTTGTATATGTAATATGCTCAGAAAATTGTGTAGATTAATAATATGCCATTTTCATCCATGTTTAAAATGTTTAAATTGATGTTTGCATTAATTTGCTAATATGCCATGTTAAAATGCTTTAATTCATAACTAATTAACCGTAACTCGGAATTAAATGTTCTTTATATGTAAATGGGGTGGAAAAATGCCTAGATTAACTTGGTCCACTTTATTTTCCTGTTAAACAACAATAAAATATGCTTTAGGTCAGATCAGCACCAAATCTAATATATGTTCATGAGGTTCTTCCGGAGTTGTTGTTTGTTGTTCCGGCCTCATTTAAACTTGCCTAAATAGCTAGTTTAATTATGCTCCACCTCTTGCCATGTTTAACAACATTTAATATTGTTGTGTACCTAACCGAGATCAAACTAAATAAGTGTTGTGGTGTTCCGTCAATATGCACCTCGTTGCATATTGAGCTCCACTTAATTTGTAGTGTTGTTTGTGCATATTGCCATGCCATGCATATTTAAACCGGACATGCATCATACTTGATTGTGCATCATGCCATGCTTATGCTTGTGCATTTATCATGTTGTTTGTTTCTTTCCGGTGTTGCTTCTCGGTTTCGGTTATGTTGCGATTGTGAGGATTCGTTCGACTACTTCCGTTCGTTCTTCTTCATGGACTTGATCTTCTTCCTTGCGGGATTTCAGGCAAGATGACCATACCCTCGAAATCACTTCTATCTTTGCTTGCTAGATGCTCGCTCTTTTGCTATGCCTATGCTACGATGCCTACCACTTGCTATATCAAGCCATCCCAAATTGCCATGAACCTCTAACCTGTTGCACCCTTCCTAGCAAACCGTTGTTTGGCTATGTTACCGCTTTGCTCAGCCCCTCTTATAGCGTTGTTAGTTGCAGGTGAAGATGAAGTTTGTTCCTTGTTGGAACATGGAGTTGTTGTTCCTTGTTGGAACATGTTTACTTGTTGGGATATCACAATATATCTTATTTAATTAATGCATCTATATACTTGGTAAAGGGTGGAAGGCTCGGCCTTATGCCTGGTGTTTTGTTCCACTCTTGCCGCCCTAGTTTCCGTCATATCGGTGTTATGTTCCCGGATTTTTGCGTCCCTAACGCGGTCGGGTGATTTATGGGACCCCTTGACAGTTCGCTTTGAATAAGACTTTTCCAAAGAAGGCCCAACATTGGTTCTACATTTGCCTCACCTAGCCTTTTTCCCTTGGGAGTCGCGCTCTCAAGGGTCATCTTTATTTACCCCGGGCCGTGCTTGTCTAAGCGTTGGTCCAAACTAGAGCACCGTCTTGGGACCATCCCTTGGCAACTTGGGTTACGTCGGTTCTCAGACGCTTCGCTTATCCGGTCGTGGCTCGAGACGAGATCTGCGGCTACTATCGTGGGTGTCGACGCCGGAGGTCTTCTGGACTTGTTTTATTGCTGTGAAATGTCTTGTAGCCGGATTCGAGACTGATCGGTCTTCCGGGAGAAGGTCTATTCTTCGTTGATCGCGAGAGCTTATCATGGGCTAAGTTGGGACACCCTGCAGGGTATAAACTTTCGAAAGCCGTGCTCAGCGGTTATGTGGCAGATGGGAATTTGTTAATGTCGGTTGTAGAAAACCCGAAGTTGATCTTAATTAAAATACACCAACGTGTGTGCAGAACGTGAGTGTCTCTTTTCGGGTTGATCGAAAGGAGAACACGGTTTCGGGTTATGTCTGACGTAAGTAGGAGTTCAGGATCACTTCTTGATCATAGTTGTTCGACCGTGCTTTTGCCTCCTCTTCTCGCTCTCTTTTGCGTATGTTAGCCACCATATATGCTAGTCGCTTGCTGCAGCTCCACCTCACTACCCTGTCCTACCTTTAAGCTTAAATAGTCTTGATCTCATGGTGTGAGATTGCTGAGTCCTCGTGACTCACAGATACTTCAAAACCAGTTTGCGGTGCCGATGAAACCGTGCGGTGTTGGACCCGAGCTCAAGGAGGAGCTCGATGAAGATCTTGTTCTTTGTGTTGTTTCGTTTGAGTTGATCAAGAGTGGAGCCCAGTTGGGACGATCGGGATCTGTGTAGCTTTGGGGTAGTCTTCTTTTATTTTGGTTCAAGTCGGACCTTGTTTGTATCTATATGATGTAATGTTTTACCCATGTATTGTGTGAAGTGGCGATTGTAAGCCAACTATGTATCTCTTTCCTTATGTATTACATGGTTGTGTGAAGATTACCTCACTTGCGACATTGCTTTCAATGCGGTTATGCCTCTAAGTCGTGCTTCGACACGTGGGAGATATAGCCGCATCGAGGCGTTCAAGTTGGTAATCGAGCCTTCCCGACTTAGGAGCCCCTACTTGATTGTTTCTCGACGCTGTTGAGTCTAGAATGGAAAATGTTTTGAGTCTTAGGATTATATATATCGAGAGTAGGATTCTTTTTACTCCCGGTCCTTCGTCGCTCGGTGAGGTATCCCGACGTAGAGTTTTGACTATTCTCTCCTCAAATTTCACAAAAAAATTTTAGGATCACGTGGGTATCTTGGAATCGTTCCGATGGTTTTGTGACGAGAACATTGTTCTTGGTGCCTCGACATTTAGGGGTTGTGGCGGTGTCCGGGGAGTTGAGCTCCGAGGTGTTGTCGCCACAATTTTATCGTTGCATTCTGGAATACCGAGTTTTGCCGACATCGAAATCTCTTTTGTGCAGTTGTTGGTGAGATAACCTCGATAGCCCGATCTTGTGGCGAAAAGGGAGTATTGCCATGACTTGTATAACGGATGTTTTTCAAGGTCGAGGTACACGATTTCGAGGATTTCTTGGTTATGTGTTGACGGATGGATACAATTTGGATCTAGGTATTGTTAGTTTGGGTGATATATTTTGTGTCCCTGTATCCCCAACACCAGATTGCATAACCGAAAGTTTCGGAGTTTATAGGTGGGAATTCTAGTAGCTTACGGGATATTCTTTCCGGCGGATGTATGATTTGAGATTGGGGTTCAACGTCTAGTGGTCCGCCCATTCACGGTCGATTTACAGTGGTCGCGAGACGTATTAAAGAATCCTTGGCTATGCTGATTCGGGGACGTCTTGTTTGTCATTCGTGACGTCCGCTATACGTCGTGTCCGTGTGGGCCCCACCACGAACACTTTGGGCGAAATCTCTATCATGTGTTTGTTCCGGTTCATTCTTGAAGCCAATCCTTTGTTTTTGTTTTGTTTTGTGGTATTCGAGTTGCTTCAATGCCAAGTGTTGATTCCATACCTTTCCTAATTGGTGTTCTCATATTGCTATGTGAATACTAATCCTTCTTGATCACTGAGCTTGTCATGTTAATTCTTTTCCAACCGGCGTGCTTCTCTTCAAGTGAATCCGATCATTCCAACATTCGCAAGATCAATTCTAAGCTTTTTCTCAACGGTGTTCGTTTCATCCGACCCAAGTTGTTTTGATTTCCCGCCCTCCCACCCTTTTTCTTCAAGGACTCAGATTTCTTAATCAAGTATCCATTTTTATTGAGTGAAGTTTCTTCATTCTTTTCCTTTAATGTTTTATCCGGTGATTTCTCATGAAGACGCTAAGGAAGTTTCAACCTTATCATTGTTCCATTCTAATTTTCTTCTCCGGTGGACTCAAGTCAAGTTTTCAGTGTTGATCGTATTCTTTTCATCGTTTCAAATGCTTTCTCTTGTCGGTGCATCTCTTAATCATCCACTTCTCACTATCCAATTGTTCCGGAGTGTTGAAGATATCTCAGAAGATTCTAGTTTCCATTCTCATTTCACTCAAGTTCTTTTGAGGATGCTATCTCATTCAAGCCATTTAATTCAACCGGTGCAATCCCTCTTTTCAAGCAATTGTTCAACGGTGGTTCTTTTGAGTGGGCCCTAACCCACAGGTCTTTTCCCAGGATCTTACCTAACTCTTCTAATTCTCCCGGAGTAATTCTAAAATTCTTTTCAAAGTTTGACGTAAGAATGAATTATCATCAGTCAAATGTTTTTTTTTTCTCCAAGATCTTCCAAATTATTTTTCATTGTTGGTTCAACCTTCCTAATTTTCATTCCGGAGTACCTCAACAATTCATGGTGGTGTTTCTCGTCGTCAGTTGAAGATTGAAGAAGAGTTTCTCTTAAATCTTGCTCTATTCACTTCAAGATTTATGGTTCTAGCTTCGTGCCATTCTCATAATTGTTTTGATTGTGAGAATTCTTTTAACCCACCCGGAGCGTTTCAGGAGTCTTTTCAGTTTGATTCTCCGCAGCCCATCATCTCAGAATTATTCATTCAAGCATTCATCTCTGGTTTTCCAAATCTCACCGGTGCATCGTCGAAATATCCTCTAATCAGTTCATGATCTCTTCGTTCTAATGTATCTAAATTTTGTCAAGCATCTTTATTCGTTTTACAATTCTTCCCGGTGAAATGTGCTTTCGCTACGTTCATTTTCAATTCTTACGGTGGCTTGTTCAAGAGTTCTTTTCCTTCGTTATCATATAGACTCATTCGTTCTTTCCAATCCTACCGGTGGTTCGTTGAAGACCTTCCCAAGTTTGCGCCATATCTATCTTAATCTTTTCTACGGAGATAAGTAGTATGCCAAATCCATTGCTTGTCATCAATTTATTTTGTTGAAGGATAAGCATACAATAAATCTTATTCTTATTTCCTCGAGTTGTTTAATTCTTTTCTTCCGGAGATTGTTCATGATATCATTATCGGTTCTAAGATGTCCATCTTTTTCTTTCCGGAGTTCCAAGTTTTTCTCGGTTATATCATTTCAAAGCTTCATCTTATCACCGCAAGGCTTCACCTTGTGTTGTCAACTTCTCTTCCTTTTTATCATCTTTTCTTTACCGGAGTTTTTCATGGAGGTTCTACATGGTGCTTCCTCAAGGATTCTTTTCATTCTTCAATTGTTCTTCAAGATTTTTCTCGGAGTTATGATCCGCCAAGCCATACTTCAAAATAAACATGGTTCCAACACATGTTTTGTTTTGAGGAGCTCAAGCATTCTACTTCTTGCATTTCGAAGTGCAATTCTTTCTACCTTATCATTTGAGGTGGTGTTATGTCATTCTCGACAATTTGAGTTCGTGTTTCATGTTTCACATGTTGTCAAGAATGAGGTATTTTAAATCCATCATTTTCTCTTCGTTCAAGAGATCTTTTCAATCCATCAATCTCTTCATTGGACTTATCTTGGGCTATATTTCACCTAAAGCTTTCCCTAAGGATTGTTGCTAATTATGGTGCTTATAAAGGACCCAAGTTCTTCATTTGTCCTCCCGGTGAAATAAGTTTCTCGTCTCCTTGTTGATATCAATCCAATCATTTGTTTCCGTTGGTGGCAGAAGCTCACCTCATAATTTTGAGATGTTTTCCATAAGCCCACTACAAGCTTATTATTTTCGTTGTTGGTTTTCCAACAACTCCGTTCAATTCTTCTTTGCAAGGGTGCTTTTCCAAGTTCATTTGTGGCAGAAGTTGTCATTTTCCTCTCCATTCCTTTATTCCAATGACCTATCTTCAATTTTTTTTTCCGGAGGCATTGTGATGTTGCACTCTGCGACCCATCATCTTTCTTTTGTCAAGATCATGTTCTTTTTCTTGCTTATCCATTTAACCGGAGTGTCATGTTTTCATTCGAGTTCTCTCATCTTATCAAGTTTTGCCTGTTTCCTCAACCGGAGAGCTGTCTGAAATCTTTCTTACCCCTTGTGCCATTCTTTCATTAGTTTCGGAGGCAGTATGTTGTTGATTTCATCAACTATCATCCCATCTTCTCAAGTTCATGTTATATTCCTTCCATGTTCAATCGGAGTGCTGCCAAAATTATATCGTTCTTGTTCATTCGTGTCTCGTTTCAAACGGAGTGGCTTCGAATTCTATCTTGTCCATTAAACTCTTGATTCATGCCTTTTCAACCTTCAAGTTATCGTAATGTTCCTTGTTCCTCTTTTCTAACGGATTGTTTGCATTCTCGCTCATCTTCGTTGTTTTCTTTCTTCTTTTGCTCAACCTCTCAAGGTTCTTTGGTTTCACTCGCTTGTCAAAGAAGCAACTTAGTTTTACCTCTCATCTTCCTCGTTCTTTTCCCCGGTGCCATCCTAGATCTCGGACGAGATCCTCTCGTAGTGGTGGAGTGTTGTAACACCCGGATACAACTTTCCATATTAAGTAACTCCGACTCTTGCCCTTTCCGGAGATGTGATTTATTATTTCCTTCGTGGTTGGGTTTTGTCTGTTGTTTTGCATTTTGTTGTTGTTATGCATCTCATCTCATGGCATCATCTGCATTTCATCTCGCATGTTTTTCAAAACTTGCATCCGCTAAATGTTCCGCGGTTCTCTCCGTTGTCCGCTCCGAGTCCGGATACACTCGCACGCGCGCTGCACCTCCAAATATTATTTTATAAGTGGCATAATAATGTTCTCGGAATGGGTTGCAACTTGTCATGCGGTCTTATTATAGTGTAGACAGGCCGCTGCCAAGTTTAAACGCATTCGAGTCCATTTGATAGCCCAACCGTTATATATGTAACCGGGATATAGCCGGTATTTTCGTCGGACGTTTTCGGTCTCCGGAAACAGATGCCGGGTCGCTCTGTTCCTCTCTCTTCTCAGCCCGAGGCATTCTACACAGCCCACCAACCCCTCTCCTAGTTTCCCCTCCGTTCCTGATCGTCGGATCGTGATCGGAGGCTCCGAAACGGCCTCAAACCCCCCTAGAGACCAAACCCTAGCCCTATTTCCTATTTAAACCCCCCCCCTTCCATTTTGGGCAGCTACCTACCTCCCTCCTTGATTTCCGCGCCTCCCCAATCATCAGCCAGCCGCCCCCACCTCCTCTCCTCCATTTCCGCGCCTCTCCGTCCCTCGCCCTCCACTTGGCGCCGCCACAAGGCCCGGCCAACCCATGAGCGCCACGCCGCCTCTGGCCGCCTCCGGCCAACCTCGCGTGGCTGTGGCCTCCTGCGCCCACTTCGCCGAGGCCTGGAGCCCGTCGCTGCCCGCTTTGGGCCCCGATCTGGGCCGAGGCCCGAGCGCCCGTCGCCCGTGCTGGCTCGGCCCTCGCCCAGACGACCGCCTCCCTGCTCAGATCCGCGCCGTGCCCGATCCTCGCCGCCCGCCCGCTCGTCCTCGCCCGGAGGCGCAAGCGCCACCGTCGCCGGCAACCCCACCGGCCGGAGCCTCGCCGCCCGCCCTCCTTCCTTCTCCCTCTTCTCTCTCTCTTCCCTCACGGCTACCGCCTCTCGCGAGGAGCCGCTGTCGCCGGAGTTCCTCGCTGCCGCCCGCCCGTTGTTGCGCCCGATCCGGCCGAACGGATCCGGAGCGACCGGATCTGGTCGTCCCAGCGCCTCGACCTTCCGCCGTTGCTGCGCCCTCGCCGGCAAGGCAACGCCAACGCCGCCTCTCGCCTTCTTCGTGCGGGCACGGAAGGAGGACGACGCCCAGCCGGCCTCGTGGGCGCCTCCTCCCAGCGTGGGCCTCCCGAGGCCCAGCCGCTCCTGCTTTGGCTGGCCGCAACAGCGCCAAGGCCCAGCCTTAGCCTCCCGCTGCCCAGCTCGCGCCCGGCCCGCGTGGTTGCACTAACGGGCCCTTGGCCCAGGGTAAGCCGCCTCCCCCAGCCCCTCTCTGGTGGCCCAGCCGGATTCGGCCCGCTTTCGTTTTTTTTTCCGTTCTGCGAATTTGTTATTTATCCGTGGTTTTACTATTTTTGAAAACCCTTGTTCTTCATGCATTTAATAACTTCCAAATGGTGCATCGGATTAATATGTTTTGTATATGTAATATGCTCGAGAAAATTGTGTAGATTAATAATATGCCATTTTCATCCATGTTTAAAATGTTTAAATTGATGTTTGCATTAATTTGCTAATATGCCATGTTAAAATGCTTTAATTCATAACTAATTAACCGTAACTCGAATTAAATGTTCTTTATATGTAAATGGGGTGGAAAATGCCTAGATTAACTTGGTCCACTTTATTTTCCTGTTAAACAACAATAAAATATGCTTTAGGTCAGATCAGCACCAAATCTAATATATGTTCATGAGGTTCTTAGGAGTTGTTGTTTGTTGTTCGGCCTCATTTAAACTTGCCTAAATAGCTAGTTTAATTATGCTCCACCTCTTGCCATGTTTAACAACATTTAATATTGTTGTGTACCTAACCGAGATCAAACTAAATAAGTGTTGTGAAATTCGTCAATATGCACCTCGTTGCATATTGAGCTCCACTTAATTTGTAGTGTTGTTTGTGCATATTGCCATGCCATGCATATTTAAACCGGACATGCATCATACTTGATTGTGCATCATGCCATGCTTATGCTTGTGCATTTATCATGTTGTTTGTTTCTTTCCGTGTTGCTTCTCGGTTTCGGTTATGTTGCGATTGTGAGGATTCGCTCGACTACTTCCGCTCGTTCTTCTTCATGGACTTGATCTTCTTCCTTGCGGGATTTCGTGCAAGATGACCATACCCTCGAAATCACTTCTATCTTTGCTTGCTAGATGCTCGCTCTTTTGCTATGCCTATGCTACGATGCCTACCACTTGCTATATCAAGCCATCCCAAATTGCCATGAACCTCTAACCTGTTGCACCCTTCCTAGCAAACCGTTGTTTGGCTATGTTACCGCTTTGCTCAGCCCTCTTATAGCGTTGTTAGTTGCGGTGAAGATGAAGTTTGTTCCTTGTTGAACATGGAGTTGTTGTTCCTTGTTGGAACATGTTTACTTGTTGGGATATCACAATATATCTTATTTAATTAATGCATCTATATACTTGGTAAAGGGTGGAAGGCTCGGCCTTATGCCTGGTGTTTTGTTCCACTCTTGCCGCCCTAGTTTCCGTCATATCGGTGTTATGTTCCCGGATTTTTGCGTCCCTAACGCGGTCGGGTGATTTATGGGACCCCTTGACAGTTCGCTTTGAATAAGACTTTTCCAAAGAAGGCCCAACATTGGTTCTACATTTGCCTCACCTAGCCTTTTTCCCTTGGGAGTCGCGCTCTCAAGGGTCATCTTTATTTACCCCGGGCGTTGCTTGTCTAAGCGTTGGTCCAAACTAGAGCACCGTGCGGGACCATCCCTTTGCAACTTGGGTTACGTCGGTTCCTCAGACGCTTCGCTTATCCGGTCGTGGCTCGAGACGAGATACGCGGCTACTATCGTGGTGTCGGCACGCCGGAGGTCTTGCTGGACTTGTTTTATTGCTGTGAAATGTCTTGTAGCCGGATTCCGAGACTGATCGGTCTTCCCGGGAGAAGGTCTATTCTTCGTTGATCGCGAGAGCTTATCATGGGCTGTTGGGACACCCCGCAGGTATAAACTTTCAAAGCCGTGCCGCGGTTATGTGGCAGATGGGAATTTGTTAATGTCGGTTGTAGAAAACCCGAAGTTGATCTTAATTAAAATACACCAACCGTGTGCGTAACCGTGAGTGTCTCTTTTCGGGTTGATCGAAGGAGAACACGGTTTCGGGTTATGTCGACGTAAGTAGGAGTTCAGGATCACTTCTTGATCATAGTTGTTCGACCGTGCTTTTGCCTCCTCTTCTCGCTCTCTTTTGCGTATGTTAGCCACCATATATGCTAGTCGCTTGCTGCAGCTCCACCTCACTACCCTATCCTACCTTTAAGCTTAAATAGTCTTGATCTCGCGGGTGTGAGATTGCTGAGTCCCCGTGACTCACAGATACTTCCAAAACCAGTTTGCAGGTGCCGATGAAACCGTGCAGGTGTTGGACCCGAGCTCAAGGAGGAGCTCGATGAAGATCTTGTTCTTTGTGTTGTTTCGTTTCAGTTGATCAGTAGTGGAGCCCAGTTGGGACGATCGGGGATCTGTGTAGCTTTTGGGGTAGTCTTCTTTTATTTTGGTTCCGAAGTCGGACCTTGTTTGTATCTATATGATGTAATGTTTTACCCATGTATTGTGTGAAGTGGCGATTGTAAGCCAACTATGTATCTCTTTCCCTTATGTATTACATGGGTTGTGTGAAGATTACCTCACTTGCGACATTGCTTTCAATGCGGTTATGCCTCTAAGTCGTGCTTCGACACGTGGGAGATATAGCCGCATCGAGGGCGTTTCACTAGGCCAGTGATCTGCATATCATTCCCAAGAAGGAAGGGAAAACTCTGCGCAAGTACATCCAGAGGTTCAGTCGGGTGCAGTACAACATCCCCGATGTTCATCCCGCCGCCGTGATCAGCGCGTTCCATCAGAACGTGCGCAACTGCAAGATGCGCGAAGAGCTGGCGATGAGCAAGGTTAAGGATGTGGCCGAACTCTATGTTCTAACCGATAGGTGCGCCCGGGCTAAAGAAGGAAGGAAGTACCCCGGCGCAGAAACCGACTCTACTGATGAAGACACCGCCGCCCCGACGAGAAGGGCCGGTGTCACAACAGGAAATGCAAGGGCAAGACCGTGCTTGCCGTCGAGGGATCCGACAGCACCGGCGCCGCCAAGAAGGCCAAGGCAGACGACCCCGGCAAAGAAATCGCTGGGTGCGCCGCTTGCCGGGCCTTGGCGGCTGCCGACAAGCCAGGGGGCTCCGACAAGCAGTACTGCAAGATCCACCGCACCAAGGGCCACGACCTCCAGAACTGCCGGCAAGTCGAGAAGCTTGCTGAGAAGCAAAAGGCCGAGTATGAGAGGTGGGACAAGGAGAAGGGTCAGGACGGTGCCGAGGGATCCGACAAGAAGTGTGGCAGCCAAGGAGGCCGTCGCGACAAGGACAACCAGCAAGAGAGGCCCGCCCGGGGCCATGACAAGAAGCAAGAAGACGATGATCATGACGAGGATGACGAGTCCGGCGAGAAAGAGTTCCAGAAGGCTACGGAGGCCATGTGCGTCGATGGTGGCGCCTCGCTGCATACTTCTCACCGCCATCTCAAGCAGTGGGCGCATGAGATTACATCAGCGGAGCTGTCGTTCGACGCTCAGAAGCCGCTGAAGTGGTCCAGCACGCCCCTCATCTTTGACGCCGGGGACCACCCAGACCGCACAACCGCGGTTGGGTGTTTGCCGTTGTTGGTCTCGCCAATGGTACAGAAGCTCAAGGTGAACAAGATGTTGGTTGGCGGTAGGGCCGGCCTGAACTTGATCTCGCCCGTCGTGATCAAAAGGCTGCAAATTCCTGATGGGGACCTCGAGGAAACGGGCACGTTTCAAGGGGTCAATCCGGGGAGGAGCCAGCTGAAGGGAAAGGTCACACTGCCCATGACGTTTGGAGGAGAGTTGAACTACAGGATGGAGAGGATTGTCTTCGATGTAGCCGAGATCCCCTTGCCCTACAACGGGATCCTCGGCCGCCCGGCACTGGCCAAGTTCATGGCGGCGTCGCACTATGCCTACAACACGCTGAAGATGCCTGGGCCGATGAACATCATCACCGTCCCCTTCGACAAGAAGGACGCGCTGATCTGCACCGACCTACTATACCGGGAAGCAGTTGCAGCAGCTGCTGCCAAGGCACTTGCTCCTGCCGCTGAAGCCCCGGGAGGGAAGAAGAAGACCGGCAAGACCTCTCGCACCCACTCCGGCAAGCGCACCTCTTTGGAGTGTTGTGCTACTGTCGAGGACATGCCAGAGAGCTCCACCGGCAAGAGCAAGAAATCCAGAGCTACACCACCAGAGAACAAGAGGGTGTCCGTCAGGGAGGATGGCACGGGAGGGGCTTTCACCATAAGCTCCACCCTCGACAGCAAATAGGAAAGCGCGCTCATTACTTTCCTGCGGGAAAATGTCGATGTGTTTGCATGGCAAGCATCTGACATCCCCGACATTCCCAGGGAAGTGATTGAGCACCATCTTGCTATCTATCCCCATGCGCGACCCATCAAGCAGAAGGTCAGGAAGCAGGCTCTGGAAAGGCAGGAGTTCATCATAGAGGAGATCAGGAAGTTGGAAGCGGCAGGTTTGGTAAGAGGAGTGCTCCATCCGACGTGGTTGGCCAATCCGGTGGTGGTGCGCAAGGCAAATGGGAAGTGGACGCTGTGTATTGACTACACAGATATCAATAAGGCTTGTCCCAAGGACCCCTTCCCATTGTCGCGCATCGACCAGATTGTTGACTCCATGGCCGGGTGTGATCTGTTCTCATTCCTCGGCGCCTACTCGGGCTACCACCAGATCTTCATGACAAGAGAAGATGAAGAGAAGACAACATTCATCACCCCATGTGGTATGTATTGCTTTTTACGGATGCCTTTCAGGTTGATGAGTGCTGGCTCGACGTTTGCAAGAGCGGTCCAAATTGGTTTTGAACCCCAGCTCCCTAGAAATATGGAAGCATACATGGATGACATAGTGGTCAAAACCAAGGACAGGGCAACTCTTGTAAAAGACCTGGAAGAGAAGTTTGCCAACCTGCACAAGATCAACCTCAAGCTGAACACTGAGAAGTGTGTCTTCGGTGTTCCGTCTGGCAAGCTTCTCGGGTTCTCTGTGTCGCAGCACGGATCGAGGCAAACCCAGACAAGATCAAGGCTATTGAACAGATTGAGGCGCCCAAGCGGATCAAGGATGTGCGTCGGCTCACTGGCTGTGTTGCCGCCATGAGCCGGTTCATCTCCAAGTCTACCGAGCGCGCCCTCCCCTTTTTCAAAATTGATGCAGAGCATCCCACGTACATCCCCATGTACACTCTGACTAATCTCCAAGCCCCAAGAGGACATATGACGAGACCTCGACCATACACCATTGGGCACAAGGTGAACTCACTCCTCTTCGAACCTTCACTTTCCACATGTGAGACATGGCTACTACCTCATGCATGGACCTTGCATACATTCAGGTACAACCGAGACGACCATGGAGGATCCAAGGACCAAGGCCAAGCATGGAAGAGGAGAAGGAAGAAGAAGCAGGGACAAGCTTCTGGAAAGCCTGGAACTTCCGGCCCCCAGACCTTCCGACCTGCCCGGAACCTCCGGCCCCCGGAGTCCAGACCAGCCCCGAGTGCGCCAACTCTCTGGATAGCCCGGAACCCGGCCGGAACCTGCCCGGAACTTCCGGAGCCCGGAACTTCCGGCCTGTCTGCGCACAGTGTATTGGGCCGAGCCCATGTACCCCTTCGCCCTCACTTACCCCTTCATGGGCTAGCACTATATATACTCCCCCACCTCCTCCTAGTTAGGGTTAGCGTTGTGATAGCTCATCTTGAGATAAAGCATAGCTCATCCGTACTGGATCTACTCCACGTGAGGGACCGTGACTCTTCGGAGAAGATCCATTCGGATTCAAGGCCTCCATCCGGAGAAGACAATCAAGATCTCCTCACGGACAAGAACGGTTACTCTTGTATCTTCCCTTTGTTGATTTTGGATCAGGTGTTACCTTATGTGTTCGGTGATCTAGCCCTTGTGTGATCAATCACTTGTCGGTTGAGTGTTTCTCTCATTCCTCCCCGCGATTTCCCTTGTGTTCTTCCACGCATTCTTCATGTTTCCCCGTAGGATCCACTCCAAACGTGAAAGATTGGCCCCATAGGGTTCCGCCCCACATCATCTTGGTATCATGAGCCACGTTGATCACGTTTTTGGAGCCCCTACCCTTTGTTTTCTGGCTTGATTTTGTTGATTTCGTCCTAAATCCGAGAATCCCCACCATAAATAGCCCCAAAAGTTTTTGTGATTTGTTGGTTTTGATGATGTTTTGTTGATCTTGATCCATGGATTCGTTGTGTTTCAAGTGGATCTAGCTTTCCCCCATTTTTTCCCCCTTTCCATCCACAAAATCTCCCCAATTTTGACCTTGGAAATCGAGTTTTTCCGCCCCCGTTCTCAGATCTAGAATTTAGGGTTCGTCCCGGAAGAAATTCCACGACCCCCAGAACTTCCGGCCTCCCCCGGAATTCCATCCCCCGGAACTTCCGTCCTAGCCCCGGAACTTCCGGGCTAAACAGAAAGTTTAACCCTAAAATCCCCCCAACCCCCGCACTTTTTCCATGACCCCTTAACTTCCGCCACCCCGGAACTTCCGCCCTAACCCGGAACTTCCGCCTAACCCAAACATTGCATGAATTTCAGCATCAGCCTTCTTCACCTTTTTCATCATAACTTTTTGCTCCGAACTCCGATTTGAGTGTTCTTTGGCTCGTTTTGAATCTATCGACGTGCCCGAGGTCCTCAAGTGAGTTTCACCACCTTTTGACACCATCTAATATTTGAAAATTAGGCATCTTTTCCTAGGCCTTCCACCATAACATCCGCTCTGCCACCACCGACTTCCGCAACATAACCCATTTTGTTCCCCATAGCATTTGAGGTTGTTTGAGTAGTGACTTGAGTCTCCTAAGGTGTTTAGGATACTTAGGGACGGTTGCTTCTTCATCAACCACCACCATAACTTCCGCATAGGCTTGCACACCATACACTTCCGCCATGCCAACTTAACCCAATTTTGTTGTGTTGAGAGTTGTGTCTCCTAAGGTGTTTCGGCTACTTAGGGACGTGCTTTCAACTTTGACTCTGTGTATAGCCCATCATACGCTCCCACCACCATAACCCGGTCAACTTCGGATACTCGGATTTCCACAAATACTTCCGTTTTGCCAAGTGCAAACCACCACCGCATTCCCGCTACCACCATTTTGACATTTGACGTTTGAGATTTTGAGTTCGCGGTTTTTCCGTTTCCTAAGGTGTTTCGGCTACTTAGGGACGAGACTCCATCATCTTGGTTTCTACATCAAGAACACCGCCACTCATCATCGCCGGACGGTAACCTCCATATCATCTTGGTATCGTGGTATCCCTCCTCTGTATATTCCCCTTGCCATTGCATTGTTAACCCCTAGCCCATTTGCGTTACTTGCCTATCGAGACTAGCCATTTGAGTATTGTCGGCAACGTTACTTGTGCACATTAGTGATCATACTTCCCATAGCATACATACCATATCATCGTGGTGCATATATTGGTATCATATCTTGTGTCACAAGTTTGTTCCCGCATATACACAATTGTTATCTTGGTTTGTGCATTGTGCAAACTGGCCATACAAAAAAAAGAATAAGCTTTTAAGCAGAAGAAAGAGAGCAAAGAAGCTTGGAAGCAAGTGCCATAACATCATACCACATTGCATATATGATTGTCATATCCGATCATCTTGGATCAAACACCGGGAACCATACATATATAGCATACTTGGGATAGAAAGTTTATCCGTTTTGCATCTTATAGGTTGTGCACAAGTGTCGTATCCGCCTATTGAGCAATCGTGCTAGCGTCTCTCTTGAGTTGTGCAACACGAGTGTTTTGGTGGATTCCACATTTTGAGCTCATTCCTTGGTTGCACGGCCCCATTTATCTATCCGTGTGTGCGTTTCCGTGTGCCATTCATTGCTATTGGTCTACTTGTTTCACTTGCGAATTTGTGAATCTCTTTCAACATTATTGACTCTTGCTAACATTTTGCATCAAATTTTTGTGCCACTATCCTCACCAAGCTCCACCATAAGCTTTTACTTGTGTAGTTGTGAGAACCGACAAGGATTGGTACCAATAGTGCTATTTCATTGTCCGCATTTGAGTGAACTTTATTCATCGTCAACATCGGTCAAGGTACATTGGTATAAGTTCTTCTCTTTCTCCCACTCATATTTGCTCGAGTCTTGTGATGGATAGGCAAGGCATTTCCTCTCTGGTCTACGACAACAACGACGGCGTGAACAACTACATCTCCAAAGCATCCATCTTTGATCTACAACGACAAATGCAAGGCGCACAATCAAGATTGCGAGAGCGCATCGAGGAAATCTCCGTCGACATTCGTCACTCCGAAGCAAGGAAAAGGGACTACAACGACAAGAAGCTTTCCGCACATAAAGAGGAGAAAGATGCAAGGATGGAGGAGATTAGAGCCTTGATCAAGTCTTCTTCCCCTTTGTCATCTTCAATGCGGCGACATTCAACCCACAAGTCTTCGGAGCGCGAAAACGATGCAAGTGCAAATCGTCCTCATCCACATCTACATGGCGACCATCATCACGTTCGTGATCTACATCGTCATGAAGGGCAAGTCACCTCCAAGCAACATGTGCACGATGATCACGAACGACATCTACTACGAGCTCAAGCACGACAACGACATCATCATCATGAAGATGCTCCACAAGCGAAAATGCAAAAGTCCTAGCAAGCCCTACTTCACGCCAACTCCAAGCTTCATGAGCAAAAGAGAAGACCGCGAGACGACCACAACCAAGACGGTGCTACGGCTACAATAGCCACTTCGACATCTTCGCCTAGTGCTATCAAGGCATCTTCACCTTTGGACGTACGACATCTTCGCCTACTTCCCACGTGTACGCCTACATCGACTTCATCAAGTCCAAGGCGACTACCTACGAGCAAGGGTGACACTTCCATCTTCGGAAGTACCCCAAGGAAGATGGCCGAGCATGGGAAACTCCCTTCGGTCATGGAGACGAGCTACGAGGTGCCACATCATATGGGCCTCCCACACCAAGACGGTGACAAGAAGGTCGAGCAAGGGCCATCCCCTTCGACCACGGCGATAGGAATTGAGCATGGAGACATTTGCACCAACATCTCTCCGACACACACATATGTCGAGATGCCCCATTTGTCATGTGAGGAGAGCCACCACCCCATGAGAGAGATGAGTGACTCCACCATATGTGACATTGAGAGCATTTCCTTTGAGAGGATGAGTGTTACCACCACTAGCCCCACACATGAGAGCATGCCACACATCCTACGTGAGGTTGAGCGCCATTTGAGTGACTCCACCAACCATATGAGTGAGAGCATCCTTGAGGGAGTGAGTGAGCCACAACACTTAGCGAGTGAGATAGTTGACACGGCATGTGAGGCCACTTTGATTTCTAACGACTTAACCTCTACTCCTAGTGTGTTTTATTATTTGGTGCTAGGTCTCCTACATGACGACATACCTATCCTCGACGAGTCCATCCCTCCAATGGAGATGACGATGGCCATGGTGGACGATGATACACCCCCCACATGGTTCCATCAAGATGAAGATGACAACGAGTGGATCTTCAACACCTCACCTACAACACATGAGCGACGCTCCAAAGGTAACATAGGTGATGGTGCTTCTCTTATCCCACTAGTGGACTCTCTTCACAATGATTGCTTGCATGATGTTGATCCACCTATTCCCATGCTTCATGCTAGTGCGACTTCTTCAGGCCTTGACTTACCTATTTATGATGAATATGATGATGAGCATGTTGATTTGCATAGTTGTGATGCTATGCTCCATAGGATATCATGTGAAAATTCTATTGGTCACGTCATGTTTGACAATCCATTGAACTTGTCATATGCTATGAGTGAGATCTCCCATATTGCATCATGTCAATCTCAACATAGTAACTATGCATGCCCCATTAAGATAAATCCCATTTGCACTTATGGCATAGATGACGAGATGATGGTCATTGGATTTTGTTTCTCTTGTGATGATATTGCCATGCTTCATCTACATGATTTGCACAATTCATCTACTATGCCATGCCATGATCACAATGTTCCAAATATGCTTTGTTTTGGATGTTGTCAATATTCTCCATGTTATGTTTCTACAAATGCTCATGAGGAGACCCCCATAGTTTGCTCATACATATTAGGAGATTTTGAAGCATTCCATACTTTGCATGATTTTCATAATTGCTTGCACCATATGCATCCCACGCATAACAATGCTCTACATATTTCTCATGATGCATTACACAATTTGAGTCTCCATTATGCTATACATAACAAAAAACCTATCATGATGGATGACATGTTTCTATATCACGCATCTCACTTATTTGAGCATTGGCTATTTTGTGCTAACCGACACATGCATGTGCGCATCATGATGGATGATGTGTACATCTATCACGCACACACAATTTTTCCTTTGTCTTTGTCTTGTGTAGGTACTCATGTATACTCGTCAACCTCTCAATCCCAAGAGTTGACGAAACGAGCTCTTGAGAGCAACGATGCTTTGGGATCCCGTGGAAAATTCATACAACCATTCCCTTCGCGCAAGGACTGCGCGCATCTCTTCTACTTGGTTCTCACACGGCTTTGGGCTATATATCACTTGTCATCTTATACCCATTTTCTCGTGTTCACTTTGCATGATATGCCTCTTTCCATGCCTTTGACATGAAATTGTGACCCTTGCTTACACTTACATATGATTCACCATTATGCTACTTCTATGTGTATTTGCATGCTTGGTGGAGATCCTTGTTGCTATTGCCATGTTTATCATGTGCCTCATGCTATTGATACTTTTTGTGTTGGGAGAGTCATGATGTCCCTTTGCTATTTACATATGGCCTCTCGCCAATACATTGATGATACTTTCCTCATATCTTGCTTTCATGCTTGTGCTATGCCATGTGAATTATTCATGCCCACTATTTGCACACATGACATGCTTGCCATGATTCCTCCTAGTATGTTGCATCTTCGCTACTAGCTTGCTTGACTTGATCAATATGATTGCTTTCTTTGTCGCATCACCCATGTTCCATTCTTACTCGCTTTCTTGGGTTGATGACATATATGTTCATGCCTCTCACTAGATTTGTGTTATTCATTGTCTCTTGTCTCCATTAGTTGCATCTCTCACATCACCTTGTATTGAGTGCCAACTTGCTATGCTTATTGATTGTGGAGACTTAGACATATTACTTGTGATGCATACTTGTTTACTTGAGCCTATTGTATTTGGTTGTTCTCGCATCATATGCCTCCACACTATGAAATGCTCCCTTGTCCTTTCTTATGATGAGCATGATGCATACACTTGTTGGGTATCTTACCACACGAATGATAGGTTTTGCACTTCTGCTAACCTCATTTGTTTTTTCGAGTGTTTGTCATGTTCTTTCATTTTGGAGGATTCACAAGGCGGTGCCGTGATGCGCCAACTTGGTCATGCGAACGCATACATGATGTGCAACACCAACATCTTCGACATCCTCCTAAAGGTGAACCCCTTCCATTTGAGCCATCCTCACATATGCATATTGGACGGGTCACTCTTTCATTGTTGTTTCCTTCTTGTTGTGTACATGTTACATCTATTGGATGGAGGAGCGACATTGGAGATTGGCTCTATGGACCTTCACATTGAGGAGCACTCGCACTTATTGGACGCACCTTCGGAACTCCACTCATGCCATGACATCAAGCATTGGTACATCAACACTCCTTTGACACATTGCACCAACACCTCCATATTTGTTGATTGTGCTTCCTCATGTCATGCTCGATGGACATATCATACTCACCACAAGTTTGCACCCAATGCATGGATTGACACCGATTATGCTTGTCTTGTTACACCTATTTCCATGTCATCCATGATATATGAGCTTGTGCATTTCCTTAGTAAATTTGTTGTGATCTTTCTTGATGGCATATTCATACATCATGATCATATTGCCCACCATCAATTGCATGATTACAAACACATATTGAGCATCCATTGCCCTATTCATGCTATTGATAAACCGTCTCACTATGACATCATTTTGCACCGTGGTTGCATTGATCACTTTCACAATACATTTGTGTGCAGAATAAATGCTTTTGCTCCCATGATGCATATCATCCTATATCATCTTGATAAGCTTCATGCACTTTGTCACGAACAATCTTGTCGAACAGACTCAGATTTACTTGATGGATACTTTGTGTGCGCTAACCATTGTATTTCCGAGTGTTGCTTGTGTTTGCTCTTTTTGCATGTCTACCACTCCGGCGACACCTTGGAGTACTTGGATTGCGTCATGTCGTCAACTCCGTCCAACTCCCAGCCCGTCCATGGCAACCGTTTCCACGGTGATGAGGATCACGATCCCAGGTCGGATCTTTCCCAAGGGAGGGGAGATGATGCGGAGCATCCGACGTTCATACCCATGTACACTCCGACTAATCTCCAAGACCCAAGAGGACATATGACGAGACCTCGACCATACACCATTGGGCACAAGGTGAACTCACTCCTCTTCGAACCTTCACTTTCCACATGTGAGACATGGCTACTACCTCATGCATGGACCTTGCATACACTCAGGTACAACCGAGATGACCATGGAGGATCCAAGGACCAATGCCAAGCATGGAAGAGGAGAAGGAAGAAGAAGCAGGGGCAAGCTTCTGGAAAGCCCGGAACTTCCAGCCTCAGCCCGGAACTTCCGGCCCCCGGACCTTCCGGCCTGCCCGGAACCTCCGACCCCCGGAGTCCAGACCAGCCCCGAGCGCGCCAACTCTCTGGATAGCCCGGAACCCGGCCGGAACCTGCCCGGAACTTCCGGAGCCCGGAACTTCCGGAGCCCGGAACTTCCGGCCCCGCCCGGAACTTCCGGCCTGTCTGCGCATAGTGTATTGGGCCGAGCCCATGTACCCCTTCGCCCTCACTTACCCCTTCATGGGCTAGCACTATATACCCCCCACCTCCTCCTAGTTAGGGTTAGTGTTGTGATAGCTCATCTTGAGATAGAGCATAGCTCATACATACCGGATCTACTCCATGTGCTGGACCGTGCCTCTTCGGAGAAGATCTATTCGGATTCAAGGCCTCCATCCGGAGAAGACAATCAAGATCTCCTCACGGAGAAGAACGGTTACTCTTATATCTTCCCTTTGTTGATTTTGGATCATGTGTTACCTTATGTGTTCGGTGATCTAGCCCTTGTGTGATCAATCACTTGTCGGTTGAGTGTTTCTCTCGTTCGTCCCCGTGATTTCCCTTGTGTTCTTCCGCGCGTTCTTCGTGTTTCCCCGTAGGATCCACTCCAAACGTGAAAGATCGGCCCCATAGGGTTCCACCCCACATCAAAAATCTTGAAGAAGGCAGGCCCAATGGAGTGGACCCCAGAAGCCGAGGCGGCGTTGCAGGATCTGAAGAAATACCTTTCCTCCACGTCAATACTGGTTGCGCCTAAACCACAAGAGCCGTTGCTGCTGTATCTAGCGGCAACGAATCAAGTGGTCAGCGTTGCACTGGTAGGACAGAGGGAGGTCGACGAGGAGGCAGTGGCAACGACTGGACCGGTGGATGGCAAGGCAGAGATTCTCCCGGCAGGGCCTGGTGCCGGCAAGGCGAGGCCCCCGACAGAGTCTGACACCATCGGAGCGGTGCCTGCGCAGTCAAGTGAAGTGGTGCAGAAGAAGAAGATGATGCAGCACCCGGTTTACTTTGTTAGCTCCCTCTTGCAGGGGGCTAGGTCGAGGTACTCCGGTGTGTAGAAATTGCTCTTCGACCTCCTTATGGCCTCAAGGAAGCTGCGTCATTACTTCCAAGCCCATGAGATCACTATCGTCACTCGTCTCCCGTTGCAACCGATACTGCACAACCCAGATGCGACCGGAAGGATTGTGGAATGGGCCTTGGAGTTGTCGAGATTTGGGTTGAAGTTTGAAAATACCTCGACAATCCAGAGCAGAGTCTTGGCGGAGTTCATTGCAGAATGGACCTCGACGCCCGATGAAGAAATCCAGGAGACCGCTCTCCCCAGCAAGGAAGCAAGCTGTAATTGGATCATGTACTTTGATGCGGCTTTCTCGCTGCAAGGCGCCGGTGCCGGTGTGCTGCTTTTCGCACCCACCGGAGAGCACCTCAAGTATGTGATCCGGATGCACTTTCCCAGGGAGATGTCCACAAACAACACTACTGAATATGAGGGGTTGCTTGCCGGTCTCAGGATCGCGGCGGACCTCGGGGTGAAAAAGCTCATCGTCAAGGGTGATTCACATCTTGTCGTCGGACAAGTTCACAAGGATTATCAGAGTCCGTTGATGGAGGCCTACATAGATGAGGTGAGGAAACTAGAGGAGCGCTTCGACGGTATACAAGCGGAGCACGTTCCCCGAGCAAAGAACGACATCACTGACTACCTGTCAAAGCGCGCTGCATTCAAGCTACCTATGGAACCAGGTACCTTCTTGCTTCGGTTAACTCAACCATCCGTCGATCCATCAACATAGCAGAACAAGCGGAGGAAGTCAGGCACCGAAAGTACTTTCCCGCCGAGCCCCCAGGGGCTGCCGGCAAGGGTGTTGCCGCGGATCCTGAGCCTGCCGAGGGACGGGTGGCTCCGGCAGGGCGCCAAGCCCTGGCCGTAGAGACGGCTACCCCCATGGCGGAAGAGATGCCTTTAGTCCTTGCCGTCGAGCCCCAGGCTCCAGCATGGGCACAACATACCGTCCATTCCCTCCAGGCAGGGGAACTTCCTGAGGAGCAGGAAGAAGCGGAAAAAGTAGCTCGCCGGTCTGCCTTGTACCAGTTCATCGATGGCGTCCTGTACAGAAGAAGACTGAACGGTGTGAAATTGAAGTGCATCCCCTGGAGGAAGGAATGGAGCTGTTGGCAGAGATACATGGAGGCATATGTGGCTCCCACATAGGGTCAAGGGCCTTTGTCGGCAAGGCATTCTGGCAAGGCTTCTTCTAGCCCACCGCCCTTCAGGATGCAACAACACTAATAACCAAGTGTGAAGCGTGTCAGTTCCATTCAAAGAAGCTTCATCAACCAGCTCAAGCCCTTCAAACAATCCCTCTCTCCTGGCCATTTTCGGTCTGGGGGCTCGACATACTGGGCCCTTTCCCCTGTTCTTTTGGGGGCTTTGAGTACTTGTACGTTGCAATCGACAAGTTCGCAAAGTGGCCGGAGGTGGAACCGGTGAGGAAGGTGACAGCACAGTCAGCCTTCAGGATGCAACGACACTAATAACCAAGTTTGAAACGTGGCAGTTCCATTCAAAGAAGCTTCATCAACCAGCTCAAGCCCTTCGAACAATCCCTCTCTCCTGGCCATTTTCGGTCTGGGGGCTCGACATACTAGGCCCCTTCCCCTGTGCTGTCAGGGGCTATGAGTACTTGTACGTTGCAATCAACAAGTTCACAAAGTGGCCAGAGGTGGAACCGGTGAGGAAGATGATAGCACAGTCAGTCGTAAAGTTCTTCAAGTGACTAGTCTACCATTTTGGTGTGCCAAACAGAGTCATCACCGACAACGGCACGCAGTTCACAAGCCACACCTTCATGCAATACATTCAAGACCTCGGCAGCAAGGTCTATTTTGCTTCCGTGGCCCACCCCCGGAGCAACAGCCAAGCGGAGAGGGCAAATGCTGAAGTGTTGAGAGGCCTGAGAACGAAGACTTTTGACAAGCTGTACAAGAGCGGAAGGCACTAGATTGATGAGTTGCCGGCGGTTCTTTGGTCGATCAGGACGACGCCAAATCGAGCCACCGGCCAGACACCCTTTTCCCTAGTATATAGGGTAGAAGCAGTTCTCCCCACGGAACTCATATACGGGTCACCTCGAGTGCTCGCTTATGATGAGCTTGAGCAAGAGCAGTTGCGACAAGATGACGCAACGCTCCTTGAGGAAGATCGTCTTCGGGCGGTTGTGAGAGGAAGGCGACCTTGTTCTTCGGTGCGTTCAGTCGGCCAAGAATTCCAACAAGTTGATGCTGAAGTGGGAAGGCCCTTATCGGGCAATACGAGTCACCAAGCCCTTAAATAAGGCCTTCCCTCGTTCATCCTTTTCTCTCACAAGATAAACTACTCATACAAATGCATCTTGACATTTCGTGCAACGCATGGGCATTTAGTAGTTTCTTTTAAAATAGTTCTTGTGATAATTGGGTTGAAGTGATATATTTTATGTCTACCCCGAATGACTTCAGATTCACTAGTAGTAACAAAGAATAGGTTGCCTTGTTAATTAACAGAAAACAAGGTGAAAACTATCACATGAGGCCGGTAAAAACAAGGCACACTGGGTTCAGCGTCATCGTCACTACAGCTGTGCGCGCGCGAGAAGTCTACATATCAGTATGAATATATATCTTCCAAGGAGATGAGTAACTAGTTTGTGTCACCTTGCAGAGGGGGTGCAACGAAGATAAGATTGAGGATTTCCAAGTACAAGATGTTAGGAAGGAGCCTTGCAAGAGAAGGCGGAGCGATCTTGAGCACTGTTCAACCGATTAAGGTAAGTCACTTGTATCCAACTCAACAGTTCAATTGCTTGTTTGTTTCACGATAGTTAAGTTGCTCTTTTCAATTACTTTATTTGTCCTCAGTTAATCAGATGCCCAAACAATGATGCCTGATGTTGGGTACTTGTATAACTATTAGTTGACATAATTAAAGTCCTTACCATTTAATTACTCTGGCGAAGTGTGCCTGAAGCTTTGAAGTCTATTAACCAACTATTACTGCATGAGGCTCACAATCTAGTTTATACTAAGCTAATGATTGCATGGTTTTGCTTGTTGTAGTAGGTTTGTATGAATCCCTCTGCTTTTCATTATGCTCCCTAAGACTTTACTTGAGCTACAGAATGGCCAACTGCTTGCTTACTTATACACAACGTGCTGTCTAAATTTGTAACCTGTCTGTGTTTTGGATTTGGCCCCAACATCATGCTCCTCTTGTGAGCTAAGAGAGATTTCTATATGCGGGCTACACAGACTACCATTTCTGTAATTTTTAAATTATCACCTGCTTATTCTTCATGACGTGTAATCTTATTGTTAGTCCTGTTTTGCCATGTACAAAATAGTCTGTCTTGCTCGCTTCACTATTGTAACTATACTTTTGCCCTAGTCATGTGTAGTTATAGAAACATTTTAGGATGAAGTGACATCAACACAAAGATCTCCGAGTAGTGTGGCATGGCCGTTACAAAATGATTATAGATTGGAATTGGAATGTGCTGATGTTCTCGAGCATCAACTAGAGGTGGCAAGACAACGTGTACATGATTCTCAACGTGCAATCAACAAGTTAGGACTGGACTTGCAGGTATAGATGCAAGAGTCAACAAAAATGACACGAGACACTGAGGTAACCACGAAGGAATTGGAGATTTTGCAGACTGAAATTTGTGCTATCTGAATCCGGCCAATCCTATTTTCTAAAGAGATTATAGTTCGAATGGTAAGTTCCTTTGATGCGTGTCCATGATGTATGAGCTTTATTTGTCCAGTGTATGTAATTTGCTATTTGTGTACGCTTTATTATCACTGCTGCCGAACTATAATGCCCAGTGGGTATATTCGGCTGTAATTTCTATATTGTATATTGTAGGATTATTCTATGTTTCTATGCCTTCGTCTTTTTATTGTATAGTGTATGGTTTTTAGAGGCGATAGTATAGAGTAGGATAATTCTTTGAATTTGCTATGTCGTTGAAACGGGGGCCAACACGCCCAACCATTTCCTGGATACCATACAAATGAACAAACATGTGTAGTCAAAGCGGTCCTTAATTGGGCTGGTCAAAATAATATTTAGTGGATCCCAAATGATGTGGCCCACCGTGACAACGACTCTTAGCGGGCCGTTAACAGGCCGAAAGCTTGATAGGCCATATAAATGGAAATGGCCCGCGGGCCTCTAGCAGGCCAAAATAAATGTCAATTTTGTCTCAGCCCTTTTACTTTACGGGCCAGTAAGAGGCCGAAAGTGTTATGGGCCATAGGAGGCCCAATTTGCAAACTAGGCTTTTAACGGGCCGAAAGTCGTGCCGGGCTGAAATTTTGCCCCGCGGAATGTGGGCCCCTAATGGACCCAAAGTCAAAGGCCCAACTGTTGTGCGGGCCGTTAACACGTCGATAGACATAATGGGCTAGGAATTGGCCCATTTACCGAATGGGCCGAGGACAGGCCTAAAGTCACAACGGGCAAGAATTAGCCCAAGTGCAGAATGGGCCGAGAAAAGTCCGAACCACGTCCCGGGCCGGTAACAGGCTGGAACTGACAATGGGCTGCTAACAGGCCGAAAGAAGCTCGGGCCGTAATTGGGTCCAAAGACGTAGCGGGTCATTAACGGGTTGAAACTGTTGGGGAACGTAGCAGAAATTCAAAATTTTCCTACGTGTCACCAAGATCTATCTATGGAGAAACTAGCAACGAGGGGAAGGAGAGTGCATCTACATACCCTTGTAGATCGCTAAGCGGAAGCGTTCAAGAGACGGGGTTGAAGGATTCAGACTCGTCGTGATCCAAATCACGGAGATCCTAGTGCCGAACGGACGGCACCTCGCGCTCAACACACGTACAGCCGGTGACGTCTCCCACGCCTTGATCCAGCAAGGAGAGAGGGAGAGGTTGAGGAAGACTCCATCCAGCAGCAACACAACGGCATGGTGGTGATGGAGGAGTGTGGCATCCCGCAGGCTTCGCCAAGCACCAAGGAGAGGAGGAGGAGGAGAGGCAGGGCTGCACCAAGAGGGAGAGAACTCATGTGTGTTGGGCAGCCCAAAACCTCAAGTATATATAGGGGGAAAGGGGGGCTGCGCCCCCTTTAGGGTTTCCCACCCCAAGGGGTGCGGCCAGCCCTAGATGGGACTTGGGGGTGGCTAAGAGGGGAGGAGTGCCTCCCAAGTCAAGTGGAGGCCCTCCCCCTTAGGGTTTCCCCCTTCCCATGCGCATGGGCCTTGGGGGGGCTGGTGCCCCTGGCCCATTAAGGCTAGGGCGCCCCCCTACAGCCCATGCTACTGTATTGGACGTGGTGGAACAATTTCCGGACCTCCGGACCCCTCCGGAATCCTCCGGAACCTTCTGGAAGCTTCCCGGTACAATACCGAAAAAACCCAAACTTTTTCCGGAACCCGAACAACAACTTTCCATATATAAATCTTTACCTCCGGACCATTCCGGAACTCCTCGTGACGTCCAGGATCTCATCCGGACTCGAACAACATTCGTAACCACATACAAACTTCCTTTATAACCCTAGCGCCATCGAACCTTAAGTGTGTAGACCCTACGGGTTCGGGAGACATGTAGACATGACCGAGACGTTCTCGGTCAATAACCAACAGCGGGATCTGGATACCCATGTTGGCTCCCACATGTTCCACGATGATCTCATCGGATGAGCCACGATGACAAGGACTCAATCGATCCCGTATACAATTCCCTTTGTCTAGCGGTATTGTACTTGCCCGAGATTCGATCATCGGTATCCTATACCTTGTTCAATCTCGTTACGGCAAGTCTCTTTACTCGTTCCGTAACACATCATCCCGTGATCAACCCCTTGGTCACATTGTGCACATTATGATGATGTCCTACCGAGTGGGCCCAGAGATACCTCTCCGTTTACGGAGTGACAAATCCGATCTCGATTCGTGCCAACCCAATGAGACACTTTCGGAGATACCTGTAATGCACCTTTATAGCCACCCGCCACGTTGTGACGTTTGGTACACCCAAAGCATTCCTACGGTATCCGGAGTTGCACAATCTCATGGTCTAAGGAAATGATACTTGACATTAGAAAAGCTTTAGCATACTGAACTACGATCTTTGTGCTAGGCTTAGGCTTGGGTCTTGTCCATCACATCATTCTACTAATGATGTGATCCGTTATCAATGACATCCAATGTCCATGGTTAGGAAACCGTAACCATCTATTGATCAGCGAGCTAGCCAATAGAGGCTTGCTAGGGACATGGTGTTGTCTATGCATCCACACATGTATTTGAGTTTCCTATCAATACAATTATAGCATGGATAATAAACGATTATCATGAACAAGGAAATATAATAATAATAACTAATTTATTATTGCCTCTAGGGCATATTTCCAACAGTCTCCCACTTGCTCTAGAGTCAATAATCTAGTTCACATCGTCATGTGATTAACACTGATAGGTCACATCGCCATGTGACCAACACCCAAAGAGTTTACTAGTGTCTGTAAACTAGTTCACATCATCATGTGATTTAGACTCAATGAGTTCGAGGTTCGATCATGTTTTGCTTGTGAGAGAGGTTTTAGTCAACGGGTTTTAGTCAACGGTCGAACCTTTCAGATCCGTGTGTGCTTTGCAAATTTCTAGGTCATATTATAAATGCTGCTTCCACGCTCCACTTGAAGCTATTCCAAATGGTTGCTCCACTATACGTATCCGGTTTGCTACTCAGAGTCACTCGGATAGGTGTTAAAGCTTGCATCGACGTAACCCTTTATGCCGAACTCTTTATCACCTCCATAATCGAGAAACATGTCCTTATTTACTCCAAGGACAATTTTGATCATTGTCCAATGATCCATTCTGGATCATTCTTGTACCCTTGTCGACTCATGGCAAGGCACACTTCGGTGCGGTAAACAAACATAGCATACTATAGAGCCTATGTACGAAGCATAGGGGACGACCTTCGTCCTTTCTCTCTTTTCTGCCGTGGTCGAGCTTTAACTCTTAACTTCATACCTTACATCTCGTGCAAGAACTCCTTCTTTGGTGATCCATCTTGAACACCTTCAAGATCATGTCAAGGTATGTGCTCATTTGAAAGTACCATTAAGCGTTTTTGATCTATCCTCATAGATCTTGATGCTCAATGTTCAAGTAGCTTAATCCAGGTTTTCAATTGAAAAACACATTTCAAATAATCCTATATGCTTTCCAGAAAATTCTACATCATTTCTGATCATCAATATGTCAACAACATATACTCATCAGAAATTCTATAGTGCTCCCACTCACTTCTTTGGAAATACAAGTTTCTCATAAACTTTGTATAAACCCAAAATCTTTGATCATCCTATCAAAGTGCATATTCCAACTCCGAGATGCTTACTCCGGTCCTTAGAAGGATTGCTGGAGCTAGCATACCTTTTAGCTTCCTTAGGATTGACAAAACTTTTCGATTGTATCACATACAACCTTTCCTTACTAAACCGGTAAGGAAACTCGTTTTGACATCCATCTGCTAGATTTCATAAATGCAGCTAATGCTAACATGATTCCGACGGACTTAAGCATCGCTACGGATGAGAAAATCTCATCGTAGTCAACTCCTTGAACTTGTGAAAAACTCTTCGCCACAAGTTGAGCTTCATAGACGGTGATCTTACCGTCCACGTCCGTCTTCTTCTTAAAGATCCATTTATCTCTATGGCTTGCCAATCAACGGGCAAGTCCACCAAAGTCCATGCTTTGTTCTGATACATGGATCCTATCTCGGATTTCATGGCTTCTAACCATTTGTCGGAATTTGGGCCCACCATTGCTTCTCCATAGCTCGTAGGTTCATTGTTGTCTAGCAACATGACCTTCAAGACAGGATTGCGTACCACTCTGAAGTAGTACGCATCCTTGTCACCCTACGAGGTACGTCAGTGACTTGATCCGAAACTTCATGATCACTATCATAAGCTTCTACTTCAATTGGTGTATGTGCCACGGGAACAACTTCCTGTGCCCTGCTACACACTAGTTGAAGTGACGGTTCAATAACCTCATCGAGTCTCCACCAGCCTCCCACTCAACTTTTCGAGACGAACTTTTCCTCGAGAAAGGACCCGATTCAAGAAACAATCCCTATTGCTTTCGGATCTGAATTAGGAGGTATACCCAACTGTTTTGGGTGTCCTATGAAGATGTATTTTATCCGCTTTGGGTTCGATCTTATCAACCTGAAACTTTTCCACACAAGCGTCGCAGCCCCAAACTTTTAAGAAAAGACAACTTAGGTTTCTCCAAACGGTGTCGTCTCAACGGAATTACGTGGTGCCCCATTAAAGTGAGTGCGGTTGTCTCTAATGCCAAACCCATGAACGATAGTGGAAATTCGATAAGAGACATCATGGTACGCACCATACCCAATAAGGTGCAACTATGATGTTCGGACACACCATTATACTATGGTGTTCCAGGCGGTATTAATTGTGAAACAATTTGCACAATGTCTTAATTGTGTGCCAAAACTCGTAACTCAGATATTCATCTCTATGATCATATCATAGACATTCTATCCTCTTGTCACGAAGATCTTAAACTTCACTCTGAAATTACTTGAACCATTCAATAATTCAGACTTGTGTTTCATCAAGTAAATATACTCAACATCTACTCGAATCATCTGTGAAGTAAGAACATAACGATATTCACTGCATGCCTCATCACTTATTGGACTGCACACATCAAAATGTGTTACTTCCAACAAGTTGCTATCTAGTTCCATCTTACTGAAACCGAGGCTTTTCAGTCATCTTGTCCATGTGGTATGATTTGCATATCTCAAGTGATTCAAAATCAAGTGAGTCTAAACGATCCATCCGCATGGAGTTTGTTCATGCGTATACACCAATAGACATGGTTCGCATGTCTCAAACTTTTCAAAAATGAGTGAGTCCAAAGATCCATCAACATGGAGCTTCTTCATGCGTTTTATGACTTTCATGGCAGTGCCACAAGTAAGTGGTACTATCATTACTATCTTATATCTTTTGGCATGAAAATGTGTATCACTACAATCGAGATTCAATAAACCATTCTTTTAGGTGCAAGACCATTGAAGGTATTATTCAAATAAATAGAGTAACCATTATTCTCCTTAAATGAATAACCGTATTGCGATAGACATAATCCAATCATGTCTATGCTCAACGCAAACACCAAATAACAATTATTTAGGTTTAATACTAATCTTGATGGTAGAGGGAGCGTGCGATGTTCGATCACATCAAAATTGGAAACACTTCCAACACATATCGTCGGCTCACCTTTAGCTAGTCTCCGTTTATTCCGTAGCTCTTTTATTTCGAGTTACTAACACTTAGCAACCGAACCGGTATCTAATACCCTGGTGCTACTAGGAGTACTAGTAAAGTACACATTAACATAATGTATATCCAATATACTTCTATCGACCTTGCCAGCCTTCTCATCTACCAAGTATCTAGGGTGGTTCCGCTCCAGTGGCTGTTCCCCTTATTACAGAAGCACTTAGTCTCGGGTTTGGGTTATCCTTGGGTTTCTTCACTAGAGCAGCAACTGATTTGCCGTTTCATGAAGTGTCCCTTCTTTCCCTTGCCCTTCTTGAAACTAGTGGTTTCACCAACCATCAACAATTGATGCTCCTTCTTGATTTCTACATTCGCGGTGTCGAACATTGCGAATAGCTCAAGGATCATCATATCTATCCCTGATATGTTATAGTTCATCACGAAGCTTCTAGCAGTTTGGTGGCAATGACTTTTGGAGAAACATCACTATCTCATCTGGAAGATCAACTCCCACTCGATTCAAGTGATTGTTGTACTCAGACAATCTGAGCACAAGCTCAATGATTGAGCTTTTCTCCCTTAGTTTGCAGGCTAAGAAAATCGTCGGAGGTCTTATACCTCTTGACGTGGGCACGAGCTTGAAATCCCAATTTCAGCCCTCGAAACATCTCATATGTTCGCGACGTTTCAAAACGTCTTTGGTGCCTCAACTCTAAACCGTTTAACCGAACTATCACGTAGTTATCAAAACGTGTATGTCCGATGTTCGCAACATCCACAAACGACGTTTGGGGTTCAGCACACGAGCGGTGCATTAAGGACATAAGCTTTCTCGTCTCGCATAATCGCTACTTTCAACTTTCAACTATATTTTCTCTAGGAACATATCTAAGCAGTGGAACTAAAGTGCGAGCTTCGACATAATTTGCAAAAGGTCTTTTGACTATGTTCAAGATAATTAAGTTCATCTTATGAACTCCCACTCAGATGGACATCCCTCGGTCATCTAAGTGATTACATGATCCGAGTCAACTAGGTCGTGTCCGATCATCACGTGAGACGGACTAGTCATCATCGGTGAACATCTTCATGTTGATCGTATCTCGCTATCGACTCATGCTCGACCTTCGGTCTCGTGTTCCGAGGCCATGTCCGTACATGCTAGGCTCGTCAAGTTAACCCTAAGTGTATTGCGTGTGTTCCGAGGCCATGTCTGTACATGCTAGGCTCGTCAACACCCGTTGTATGTGAACGTAAGAATCCATCACACCCGATCATCACGTGGTGCTTAGAAGCGACGAACTTTTGGCAGCGGTGCACGTTAGGGAGAACACTTCTTGAAATTGTTGTAAGGGATCATCTTATTTACTACCGTCGTTCTAAGTAAACAAGATGCATAAACATAATAAACATCACATGCAATTATATAGTAGTGACATGATATGGCCAATATCATATAGCTCCATTGATCTCCATCTTCGGGGCTCCATGATCATCATCGTCACCGGCATGACACCATGATCTCCATCATCATGATCTCCATCATCGTGTCTTCATGAAGTTGTCTTGCCAACTATTACTTCTACTACTATGGCTACCGGTTAGCAATAAAGTAAAGTAATTACATGGCGTTGTTTAATGACACGCAGGTCATACAATAAATAAAGACAACTCCTATGGCTCCTGCCGGTTGTCATACTCATTGACATGCAAGTCGTGAGTCCTATTACAAGAACATGATCAATCTCATACATCACATATCATTCATCACATTCTTCTTGACCATAGCACATCACATAGCATACCCTGCAAAAACAAGTTAGACGTCCTCTAATTGTTGTTTGCATGTTTTACGTGGCTGCTTTGGGTTTCTAGCAAGAACGTTTCTTACCTACGCAAAACCACAACGTGATATGTCAATTGCTATTTACCCTTCATAAGGACCCTTTTCATCGAATCCGTTCCGACTAAAGTGGGAGAGACTGGCACCCGCTAGCCACCTTATGCACTCCTTATGCACCAAGTGCATGTCAGTCGGTGGAACCTGTCTCACGTAAGAGTACGTGTAAGGTCGGTCCGGGCCGCTTCATCCCACAATACTGTCGAAACAAGATTGGACTAGTAACGGTAAGCATATTGAACAACATCAACGCCCACAACTACTTTGTGTTCTACTCGTGCAAAGAATCTACGCAATAGACCTAGCTCATGATGCCTTTGTTGGGGAACGTGGCAGAAATTCAAAATTTTCCCACGTGTCACCAAGATCTATCTATGGAGAAACTAGCAACGAGGGAAGGAGAGTGCATCTACATACCCTTGTAGATCGCTAAGCGGAAGCGTTCAAGAGAACGGGGTTGAAGGATTCAGACTCGTCGTGATCCAAATCACGGAGATCCTAGTGCCGAACGGACGGCACCTCCGCGTTCAACACACGTACAGCCGGTGGCGTCTCCCACGCCTTGATCCAGCAAGGAGAGAGGAGAGGTTGAGGAAGACTCCATCCAGCAGCAACACAACGGCATGGTGGTGATGGAGGAGCGTGGCAATCCCAGCAGGCTTCGCCAAGCACCAAGGGAGAGGAGGAGGAGGAGAGCAGGGGCTGCACCAAGAGGAGAGAACTCATGTGTGTTGGGCAGCCCAAAACCTCAAGTATATATAGGGAAAGGGGGCTGCGCCCCTTTAGGGTTTCCCACCCCAAGGGGTGCGGCCAGCCCTAGATGGGACTTGGGGGTGGCCAAGAGGGGAGGAGTGCCTCCCAAGTCAAGTGGAGGCCCTCCCCTTAGGGTTTCCCCTTCCCATGCGCATGGGCCTTGGGGGCTGGTGCCCCTGGCCCATTAAGGCTAGGCGCCCCTACAGCCCATGCTACTGTATTGGACGTGGTGGAACAATTTCCGGACCTCCGGACCCCTCCGAATCCTCCGGAACCTTCTCGAAGCTTCCGGTACAATACCGAAAAACCCGAACTTTTCCTAACCCGAACAACAACTTTCCATATATAAATCTTTACCTCCGGACCATTCCGGAACTCCTCGTGATGTCCGGGATCTCATCCGGGACTCCGAACAACATTCGGTAACCACATACAAACTTCCTTTATAACCCTAGCGTCATCGAACCTTAAGTGTGTAGACCCTACGGGTTCGGGAGACATGTAGACATGACCGAGACGTTCTCCGGTCAATAACCAACAGCGGGATCTGGATACCCATGTTGGCACCCACATGTTCCACGATGATCTCATCGGATGAACCACGATGTCAAGGACTCAATCGATCCCGTATACAATTCCCTTTGTCTAGCGGTATTGTACTTGCCCGAGATTCGATCGTCGGTATCCTATACCTTGTTCAATCTCGTTACCGGCAAGTCTCTTTACTCGTTCCGTAACACATCATCCCGTGATCAACCCCTTGGTCACATTGTGCACATTATGATGATGTCCTACCGAGTGGGCCCAGAGATACCTCTCCGTTTACGGAGTGACAAATCCGATCTCGATTCGTGCCAACCCAGCAGACACTTTCGGAGATACCGTAATGCACCTTTATAGCCACCCGATTACGTTGTGACATTTGGTACACCCAAAGCATTCCTACGGTATCCGGAGTTGCACAATCTCATGGTCTAAGGAAATGATACTTGACATTAGAAAAGCTTTAGCATACGAACTACGATCTTTGTGCTAGGCTTAGGATTGGGTCTTGTCCATCACATCATTCTACTAATGATGTGATCCCGTTATCAATGACATCCAATGTCCATGGTTAGGAAACCGTAACCATCTGTTGATCAACGAGCTAGCCAATAGAGGCTTGCTAGGGACATGGTGTTGTCAATGCATCCACACATGTATTTGAGTTTCCTATCAATACAATTATAGCATGGATAATAAACGATTATCATGAACAAGGAAATATAATAATAATAACTAATTTATTATTGCCTCTAGGGCATATTTCCAAAAGAAACTGATGATGGGCTGGAAATTGTCAAATCCAGAGTGGGCCTTTAATGGGCCGATTCTCTGTAACTTGTATGGGCCATGCTTGTGAATGGGCTTGACTCAAGTAGGCCGCTAATGGGTCGGCCCGCTTATTTTGACAGGCCTGGCCTTTTAACCTGAACGGGCCACTGTTGGGCCGAGACACGTGTCGACGTGTCATAGGCGCGTTCCGTCCATTCGCTAGATGACAACTGTCAGGACACCATGCCGACACGTGGATCTGCCGGCAAATGAGAACTTTACACATGGAATATCCCCATTGGTCCGGGCTGTTAACGTGTTATTGGATCTAAACTAGAACCCGATTGCTTAACGACGACCCGTTACGGTGGATGCCACGTGTCGGTTACCCTTGACGAAAGCACTTCTATGACGCGTGATTTATCGTCATGGAAGTGGACACTTCTGTGATAATTATTTTGGTAATGTCATGGAACACTTCTATGACAGCGCAGGTATGACTATCTTGATTGTTTCATAAAATCGTCATGGATGTACATGCATGACAGAAAACGTGACCTACTGTGACAAACATGTATTGATACGGAGCATCCTACGATCATCCCCACGAACACTATGACTACTCCTCAAGCCTCAAGTGCCCACATGTTGAGACGTCAAGCATACGCCATTGGACCTAAGGCGAACTCGCTCCTTTACAAATCTTCCCTTTTCGCATGTAAGACATTGGTGCTACTTCAATCGCGGACCTTGTGCATACTCAGGTACACCCGAGGAGGCCATGGAGAGCCCAAGGACCAAGGCCAAGTGTGCGCGGGAGCGAAGGAAGGAGAAGGAAGAAGAGCCAGCTGCTACAGCAGCCAGACATCTGGACATGTCCCGGACATCCGGCCCCTGCCCCGGAAATGAACGAAATGTCAAGATGCATTTGTATGAGTAGTTTATCTTGTGAGAGAAAAGGATGAAAGAGGGAAGGCCTTATTTACAAATGTGAGAGGGTTGTGGGTATCTTTTTACAAAATTGCCATAGTTTCCTTCCTATCCGTTAGATATAAATCCGACGACCTATATTGCAGGATGGCTAGCACACTGATAACCCACAAGTGTAGGGGAGCGCGCCCAGGAGGGGGGGGGCGCCCCCACCCTCGTGGACAGGGTGTGGGCCCCCTGGTCTTCATCTTTGGCGAGGATTTTTTTTTATTTTTTCTAAGATGTTCCGTGGAGTTTTAGGTCATTTCGAGAACTTCTGTTTTCTGCACATAAAACAACATCATGGCAATTCTACTGAAAACAGTGCCAGTCCGGGTTAGTTCCATTCAAATCATACAAGTTAGAGTCCAAAACAAGGGCAAAAGTGTTTGGAAAAGTAGATACGACGGAGACGTATCAACTCCCCCAAGCTTAAACCCTTGCTTGTCCTCAAGCAATTCAGTTGACAAACTGAAAGAGAAAATGAAAAACTTCTACAAACTCTGTTTGCTCTTGTTGCTGTAAATATGTCAAGTCAGCATTCAAGTTTTCAGCAAAGATTATAACTAACCACATTTGCAATAATTCTCAGGTCTCATGATTACTCATATCAATGGCATAATCAACTAGCGAGTCATAATAATAAATCTCGGATGACAACACTTTCTCAAAACAATCATAATATGATATAACAAGATGGTATCTCGCTAGCCCTTTGTGAGACCGCAAAACATAAATGCAGAGCACCTTTAAAGATCAAGGACTGACTAGACATTGTAATTCATGGTAAAAGAGATCCAGTCATAGTCATACCCAATATAAATTAACCGCAATGAATGTGAATGACAACTGTGCTCTCCATCTAGTGCTTTTAATAAGAGGGTGATGACTCGACATAAATGTAAATAGATAGGCCCTTCGTAGAGGGAAGCAGGGATTTGTAGAGGTGCCAGAGCTCGGCTTTGAAATAGATATAAATAATATCTTGAGCGGCATACTTTCATTGTCAACATAACAACTAAGAGATGGCGATATCTTCCATGCTACACACGCTATAGGCGGTTCCCAAAAAGAATGGTAAAGTTTATACTCCCCCTCCACCAACAAGCATCAATCCATGGCTTGCTCGAAACAACTAGTGCCTCCAACATACATCAGGTCCTAGGGGGAGTTTTGTTTGCAATTATTTTGATTTAGTTTGCATAAAGCATGGGACTGGGCATCCCGGTGACCAGCCATTTTCTCGTGAGTGAGGAGCAGAGTCCACTCCTCTTGAGAATAACCCGCCTAACATGGAAGATAAGGGCAGCCCTAGTTGATACATGAGCTATTCGAGCATACAAAGCAGAATGTTTATTTGAAGGTTTAGAGTTTGGCACATACAAATTTACTTGGAACGGCAGGTAGATACCGCATATAGGAAGGTATAGTGGACTCATATGGAATAACTTTGGGGTTTAGGGATTGGATGTACAAGCAGTATTCCGCTTAGTACAAGTGAAGGCTAGCAAAAGGCGGGAAGCGACCAACTAGAGGCGACAACAGTCATGAACATGCATTAAAATTAATAAACATTGGATGCAAGCATGAGTAGGATATAATCCACCATGAACATAAATATCGTGAAGGCTATGTTGATTTTTTTTGAACTACATGTGTGAACATGTGCCAAGTCAAGTCACTTAAATCATTCAAAGGAGGATACCACCCCATCATACCACATCACAACCACTTTAATATCATGTTGGCACGCAAGGTAAACCATTATAACTCATAGCTAATCAAGCATGGCATAAGCAACTGTGATCTCTAATTGTCATTGCAAACATGTTTATTCATAATAAGCTGAATCAAGAACGATGAACTCATCATATTTACAAAAGCAAGAGAGGTCGAGTTCATACCAGATTTTCCCATCTCAGTCAGTCCATCATATATCATCATAATTGCCTTTCACTTGCACGACCGAACGATGTGGATAATAATAAGAGTGCACGTGCAGTGGACTAAGCTGGAATCTGCGAGCATTCAATAAACAGGAGAAGACAAGGCAATATGGGCTCTTGGTTAAATCAACAATAAAGCATATAAGAGCCACTTCAACAGTTTAATCATGGTTTTCTCCTATAGACCCCCAAAGAAAAGAAAAGAAATAAAAACTATTTACGCGGGAAGCTCCCAACAAGCAAAAGAAGAACAGGAAATCTTTTTGGGTTTTCATTTTAATTATTACTACTACAGCAGGAAAAGTAAACTAACTAGAAGCTACACTAATTTTTTGTTGTTGTTTTCTTAAAGTTTATTAAACACACAAGAAGAAAGCGGGAAAAAGAAAATAAACTAGCATGGATATTACAGTGAAAGAGTATGAGCACCGACATCTAGCAATGAGTGTGTGTGAACATAAATGTAATGTCGGTGAGAAATACGTACTCCCCAAAGCTTAGGTGATGAGGACATCAATACCATTGTTACACCCACAGCCCCTGCTGCTATACATACTGGACCAATTACTAGAGCTCGCGCACGCCAACTAAATTACCAGGTACTTTCGTTTCTTGGTAATGATTCTAATGTTCATTAGAATATGATGCTGCCTTAATTGGATACATTTGTTTTGCTTACAAATGAAGGGCCTAGCTTGGAGAAGGATGAACATTGGAGCAAGAACAAGCATGGAGATGATGGCATGTGCAAGGGGAACAAGAACGGAGTTACAAGTGATGATTTCAGGGCTTTGAAGCCACCATAACGGGTGCATGAAGCCTTGGACGAAATATACAAGATGCCACTTCATAAATTTCGCCCAGAGGCTATTCTAGGTGCTGCGTCACCTTATTATTGGGCCAGGCCCATGTAATTTCAAAATACATAAGTATAGGCTATTTTTAGAGTCCTTATGTGTGGGGAAACAAGAGATAGGGTTGATTTCGGACCCCTCCACCAAGGGCCACGAAATTCCCCCCTATTCCTCCATATATACAACCCTTAGGGCACCGTTTAGACTTTGGGTTTTGTTTAGATTAAAAGTTCGCCATAGCTGCAACTTCGCGTACTTCGTTTGTGTTCAACGACCAGACCAAGGCGTCACAGAACCCCACCTTCATTAATAAAGCTTTCCTCTTATATTCGCAATATCCAGATTGCAATCTTAGTTTCTTGCTTGTTCTTCGTTTGCTCGCAGGAAACAGGCCCTCATGGTCAGGTTGATCGTGCTCCGGCGTGGTCAATAACCCTCGAAAGTTGGTTTAGCGATTGCTAAGGCGTGACGTCTTGCACGTTCGTAGTCAGATCGTCAAGGTAGACTCCCACAGAAAACGATAGCCACCATCTCATCGAAACATCGGGACACCTTTGCCTCTATCAAGTGGTATCAGATTTCCAGGTTGCTCGGTGAGATTTTACAGTTTTTTTTCGTAGATTAGATCGAGTCTGTTCTTCATACCTACAGTCCACGAAAAAGCCACACAAAAAATTAGGGGTAGTTCATCATATCCGAACCAATCTGAGCCTTTGCATATTCTTTTTAGGGTTTTTGCTTTGTTGAATTTGCGGTTGCATCGTCGTGTCAAGTTGCTGGTCTTAGAATCTAGTCTTTTAGAGTTTCGAGTTCTGGTCATAAGTTGTTACGCCGCCGCCGCACCATCATCATCGCCTTGCCGTCTACCACCATTGCTTAACCGCCACCGCTCTGAATCTGTATCCATATACCACCACCAATCCGTATCCATATACCACCACCGCTACCATATACCACCACCGCTGCCATATACCACCACCATATATCCAACACCAATCCGAGTTCTTCTCATATTAGGTTTGTTTTCGAGATCCATCTAAATTCGATTCGTGTTTCCTTGCTGCGTGAGGTCTCGGAAAAAAAAAGAGTCTGGAGACCCCCGGGCAGTTTTTAGGCCAAAATTTCGGGGACCGAAAATATTTTTCCCTATCCTATTTTTAGGCTGTTCTGAGTTTTTTGAGACACTCGCCATCATAGTGATTTTTGGTCGCACTTTTTCATCGTCGCTGCCCTGATTTCAAAAAAAATTGTCAAAAAAAACTTCGTACCCATCCTGTCAGTTTGACCTGGGAAGAGTTTTGAGACACTTGCCATTATAGTGATTTTTCGCAAAAAAAAAGAGGAGCACAAAAAAAAATAGCGCAAAAAAAAAACAGAGCGAAAAAAATTCCTGAGTGTGCTTTTCCCTTGATTCCGTGCAGCGCCGTGATTTTGTTAGTGTTTTAGGCTCGCGTCTCTAGCACGGTCTAGCCTAGGACCAACCAAGATCGTCGTTGAGCGTTTATTCAACTTTCGTCTCTGAATTGATTATTGCTGACCTTTTTTGCTACCATACTATAAGCCTTCCTAGCTCCACATACATCTACGTCGTGCGTTTGACTATCCCTGGCAATCGCTCTATCCAAGCTTTTCAGAGTTTTCACTACAACGGTTGCCGATCACCGCCTGCTGCTGGATAAGACTGGTAAGAATTTGAGATTTGCCTGACGGATTTGTGACACCCCACCACCATATTCCAGTAGGCTGTAGGATCATATTCTTGTCTGTTTCTATTGCTGCTAACTATGGCAGGAACACAAGTCGACGAGATTGCCTGGGAGAACATGACGAACAAAGAGCTTCATGATAAGTTTCAGCAAATGATGGGTCAACAGGTGGAAGACGTGATGGCCAGTTTTGGAAAGGCAATGGAGAAGATGGATGACATTGAGAAGTCAATTGACACCAAGTTGGACGCCAAGTTTGATGAATTACTCAAACACCTCCCACAACCAGTTCTACGCCGCGACACAGTAGGGCGAGCACAGCGTGTTCCTATTGAGCCAGGACAAAATTCGGGTGCCCCCCGCCATCGCTATTGGTGCTTCAGAGCTCCTGCTGTTACTGCAGAGATGGAGGACTATTACGAGGATGAGGTTGACCAAAATCAGAACTACGTGCAGCCACCGGCACCACCACCAGCAGGTCGACCTCGGTATATCTTCATAGCGGTAGGCTGCACCACCACCTCCGATGCGAGATCATGACCATCTCCCTAAACTGAAATTGAATATTCCACCGTTTGAGGGTAGATATGTTCCGATATATATCTTACTTGGGAGTTAGAAACTGAACAACGATTTACATGTTTACAATATCCTGAGGAGAGACGTGTTCCTGCTGCTGTTTGTGCTTTCACTAGCTTTGCATGTGTTTGGTGGTCTGAACATTGTAGATTATATCCTGTTCCAGCTACTTGGGCATGCTTTGGAAACTGCTATGCGTACTCGTTGGGTTCCACCATATTATCAATGTGAATTACTTCAAAAATTGTAGCGCTTAAGACAAGGAAAAAAATTCTGTAGAAGAATATTATCAGGAATTACAAACTGGCATGATTAGATGTGGTATTGTTGAGGAGAATGAAGCTATGCTTGCATGTTTTATGGCTGGATTAAATAAAGAGATTCAAACCATTCTAGAGTGTAAGGAGTATACTAATATCACTCGTTTATTCCATCTTGCTTGTAAAGCTGAACGTGAAGTACAGGATCGACAAGCATTGGCGCGAACTAACTTTTCTGCAGGTCAACCTTCATCATGGACACCATGTGCATCATCTACTTCCACTTCACCATTACCTCCTTCAGGTGCCACCTCCAACCATGATACAAGAAAGCAGGCACAACCACCACTATCTGCCAAGAGCACACCTGCCGGGCCTGCGCAGAGCTCTTCTTCTTCCATGGTGTCAACAGGGCACACAAGTGATATTATTTGTCGTCGTTGCAAGGGAAGAGGACATTATGCGAGAGAATGCAAATCTCAGCGTGTGATGATTGCTACTGAGGATGGTGGGTATGAGTCCGCTAGTGACTATGATGAGGAGACTTTGGCTCTTATTACACGTGAAGAACATGGTGGGGATGATTACGATCATGAGACGCAATACATGGCTCTGAAGACGGCTGACGGTATGAATGTTTAGTTGCTCAACGTGTTTTGAGTGTGCAGGTCACACAAGCTGAGCAAATCAGAGGCACAATTTGTTCCATACAAAGGGAGTTGTGAAGGAACGTTCTGTGCGCGTCATCATAGATGGAGGGAGCTGCAACAATTTGGCTAGCATGGAGATGTTGGAGAAGCTATCTCTCACCACAAGACCACATCCACATCCTTACTACATCCAATGGTTCAACAACAGCGGCAAGGTTAAGGTAACACGTACTGTTCATGTGCATTTTAGTATCTCTACATATGGTGATTATGTTGATTGTGATGTGGTACCTATGCAAGAATGTTCCTTATTACTTGGTAGACCATGGCAATTTGATAAAAAATATGTACACCATGGTAGAAACAATCAATATACTCTTGTTCATAAGGATAAAAATATTACTTTGCTTCCTATGACTCCTGATTCCATTTTGAAAGATGATATTAATAGAGCTAATAAAGCAAAACAGGATAAAAATAAGAGTGAAAATCAGATTGTGGCAAAAGAATTTGAGCAACAAATGAAGCCTAATAGTAAACCATCTAGTGTTGCTTCTGAAATTAAATTGAAAAGTGCATGTTTATTTTCCACTAAATCTGATATTGATGAGCTAGATTTCAGCAAATCTGTTTGCTATGCTTTTGTGTGCAAAGAGGCATTATTTTCATTCGAGGACGTGCCTTCCTCTTTGCCTCCTGCTGTCACTAACATTTTGCAGGAGTTCACGACGTCTTTCCACAAGGCGTGCCACCGGATTACCTCCCATTCGAGGGATTGAGCATCAGATTGACTTAATTCCCGGTGCATCATTACCCAACCGTGCACCATACCATACCAATCCAGAGGAGACGAAGGAGATTATGCGTCAAGTAAAGGAGCTGCTCGACAAAGGTTATATACGCGAATCCCTTAGTCCTTGTGTTGTTCCTATTATTCTAGTGCCGAAAAAGGATGGTACATCACGTATGTGTGTTGTGTGTAGAGGCATTAATAATATTACTATTCGTTATCGTCATCCTATTCCTAGGCTAGATGATATGCTTGATGAATTGAGTGGCTCTACAATATCCTCCAAAGTTGATTTGCGTAGTGGATACCATCAAATTCGTATGAAATTGGGAGATGAATGGAAAACAGCATTTAAAACTAAGTTTGGATTATATGAGTGGTTAGTCATGCCTTTTGGGTTAACTAATGCACCTAGTACTTTCATGAGATTAATGAACGAATTTTTACGTGCTTTCATTGGACGATTTGTGGTAGTTTACTTTGATGACATATTGATTTATAGCAGATCTTTGGAAGAACATTTGGAACATTTACGTGCTGTTTTTATTGCTCTACGTGATGCACGTTTGTTTGGTAACCTTGGGAAGTGCACCTTTTGAACCGACCGAGTATCTTTTCTTGGCTATGTTGTTACTCCACAGGGAATTGAAGTTGACAAAGCCAAGATTGAAGCTATTGAGAGTTGGCCGCAGCCCAAAACGGTCACACAAGTGAGGAGTTTTCTTGGCCTCGCTGGATTCTATAGGCGTTTTGTGAGAGATTTCAGCACCATTGCTGCACCTCTCAATGAGCTTACAAAGAAGGATGTGCCTTTTGTTTGGGGTATCGCACAGGAAGACGCCTTCACGGTATTGAAAGATAAGTTGACACATGCGCCTTTACTCCAACTTCCTGATTTTAATAAGACTTTTGAGCTTGAATGTGATGCTAGTGGAATTGGATTAGGAGGTGTGTTCTTACAAGATGGCAAACCTGTTGCATACTTTTACGAAAAATTGAGTGGGCCTAGTCTGAATTATTCTACTTATGATAAAGAATTATATGCTCTTGTTAGGACTTTAGAAACATGGCAACATTATTTATGGCCCAAAGAATTTGTTATACATTCCGATCATGAATCTTTGAAACATATTAAAAGTCAAGCTAAATTGAATCGTAGACATGCTAAATGGGTTGAATTCATTGAGACTTTCCTTATGTCATTAAACACAAGAAGGGTAAAGAAAATGTTATTCTTGATGCATTGTCTCGTCGCTATACTATGCTTTCACAACTTGACTTCAAAATATTTGGTTTGGAGACCATCAAAGATCAATATGTGCATGATGCTGATTTTAAAGATGTATTGCAGAATTGTAAATAAGGAAGAACATGGAACAAGTTAAATGCGTTAATGATGGATTTGTGTTCGTGCTAACAAGCTATGCATTCCAGCTAGCTCCGTTCGTCTTTTGTTGTTGCAGGAGGCGCATGGAGGAGGACTAATGGGACACTTTGGCGTGAAGAAGACGGAGGACGACTTGCTACACATTTCTTTTGGCCAAAGATGAGACGGATGTTGAGCGTTTTATTGCTCGCTGCACTACATGTCAAAAAGCTAAGTCACGACTCAATCCTCATGGTTTATATATGCCTTTGCCTGTACCTAGTGTTCCTTGGGAGGATATATCTATGGACTTTGTTTTGGGTTTACCTAGAACGAAGAAGGGGAGGGATAGCATATTTGTTGTCGTGGATAGATTCTCGAAAATGGCACATTTTATACCATGTCATAAAAGCGATTGTCGGTGTCAAAACCGGCGGATCTCGGGTAGGGGGTCCCGAACTGTGCGTCTAGGCGGATGGTAACAGGAGACAAGGGACACGATGTTTACCTGTGTTGGGCCCTCTTGATGGAGGTAAAACCTACGCCCCGCTTGATTGATATTGATATTGTGGATGTTTACAAGAGTGGATCTACCACGAGATCAAGGAGGCTAAACCCTAGAAGCTAGCCTATGGTATGATTGTAAGGGTTGTTGTTGTATCTGTCTATCGACTAGCCTAGCCCCGGTTTATATAATGCACCAGAGGCCTAGGATAACAAGAGTCCTAGCCGAATACGCCGGTGGGGGAGGAGTCCTTGTCTTGATCGCCAAGTCTTGTTGATTCTTCCTTGTATGCGGCAGCTGTCCGGACTGGCCCATGAGTATCTGACCATGGGGTCCTCGGCCCAATCCAACCGATCGGGAGACGGCGTGGTGCGTACCCCTAGTCCAGACACCGTCGAGAGCCCCGAACCGGTCTTCAAATTAGGGACGCTCCTCGATTCTTCCGAACTGTTCTTCATCTTCGGTCGTCGGTCTTGAAAACTGGTTCAACAAATCTTCTCATCTTCGATCTTGAGGATCGCCGAAATGCATTCGACGAGTTTACACGTCGGGTATCCGAGGAGCCCCTTTAAGTTTCCGGCCTTTATCAATGCCTTGTTATTTTTGTGCCATGCCTCGGGTTTGAAGTTGCTCCCAGGTGGCAAGGTCCTCTTGCGTCCGAGCTCCAACGCCGGACTGCATTCGAGGTATCTTTTGCAGCCGAGCACCAATTACGGACTGCTTCCCAGCTCTAACGCCGGACTATGTATCCGAGCTCCAACGCCGGACTGTATCCGAGCTCCAACGCCGGACTATGTATCCGAGCTCCAACGCCGGACTTTATCCGAGGTTTCATCAATCACCTTGGTTCAAAGAAGTTTGAAGGAGTTTAACCGAGCTTAATGCCGGAAATGCCCTCTAAGGAGCCAGCCACTTGCATCCGAGCTATATGTCGAATCGCTTCGAGGTGGTTAAGCACCTCGGTCGTGGGCTGATTTTTGGTCAATGTTTTTATTGATGTAATTTATTCTCCGACGAGATATATAGCCAGTAGCCCTCAAGGTATGTATCGGTCTAAAACCGAGATGCACTCGAAGGATGACATAAGACCGCTGATCCCGTGGCACCGAGACTCGGGTTGATTTGCAAAATCGGTCCGAGGATCAAGTCCTAGCTCGGCAGAACACTTCGGGACACAAAAAGCGGCGTGCTCAGTCCTCGAGACTCAGGTTGGGTGCGGCCGACCAACTTGAGGATCAAAATCTCCTCGGAAACTGTATTGCACTTAAGATTTTCTGCATAGAACAAGCAATGTAGTAGCCCCCGAGACACTAGTCAGGTGGCAACACCAGATCAGGGGATCAATGTGCCCCTTTAATATTTGTAAGTAATAAGCCCGAAGCCCAGTAGCCCCCGAGCCTTAATGCGGGCACGGGTGGCCGAATTAAGGATCAATATGCATAGTAAAATCACAAAGTATGTGTAATGACTCAATGTATCCAAGTACTTTATGTCATTAATGCTCGGATCCGCATTGTACAAAACTTTGTTAACCGACCATCGGCTTCAACCTCCTCGGCCAGTAGCCGAGGAGTGTTTATCCTACTTTATAAAGCCTTTATGAGGGCAAAGATTTACGACAAACAAGGCAATCTGGCCATACGGTTTTATAAACAAAGGTACGCAGAGAGATATGCTATATTACTGTTTAACAGAAGAAATGTCTTCCATAGAAAATAGTTCCGCTATCTGTTCCTTTCTTTGGGTTGCCATGCTAAGCATGATCATGAAACCTCAGCTCCAATGTAAGAGCAAAATATTGAGGATTTAGTTTGGGAGGTCAGTTACTAGCCCCCAGTAGTGTTCGGCGACAGGCGAGGTCAAGCCGGAAACACTTCGGCCAATGTCATGAATGGCCCGTCGTTTAACATAGTCATCGGATCGCTAACCAGTTTACACCTATTGTGACAGTCAGTTTTCGGCTTTCTCCACTGAGGTGCTTGACCACGCGAGCTGGAAGCACAATCGCAGTGGTTCTCCCTGTGCACACCTAGCCGAACAAAGCGGAACGTAGGAGGCAAGTCTGGTAGCCAGGCGACCCAACTATTGATCAAGACACAATTCAAACCGATGCATATATAGCAATACCGAGAATGTTTTGCGAATCTCTAAAGGAGTCCGCATTGCATCGCGAGACTTGTGCTGAAAACACACAAATAGTTTAAAAGTGCCAAAAGCTTGAAAACCAAAAACGCCAGTAAAAACATGACGTCCGAACACTCGTGTCGAAAAAAGGAGAGATAAATAATAAAAACTTTGCAACGACTAAGAAGAAAAACACTTAGTATGAAATGGCTCAAATAAACATAAGAGCCCCCAAGTGACTTGGGTAAAAGTTGACTAGATAATGTAAGGTGACATGTAGAATGCCTTCTAGCCGGATTGTAGATCGTTTGTCATAGCGGACCTTTTCGCTTCAACCTCTGGACCCAATAGTCCGGAGTGTGTCCGAATACCCTCGAGGTTATAAAAACTGGGGCATGCGTGGAGACCAGGCGTAGGGGTCATTAGTGCTGTATCAGACAAGTGCCCAACTAGTTATGTTATATTACATGGGTAGTAAGAAACATCTTCCAGGGAGAATAGTTCCGTTAAGGGTTCCTTTATTTGGGATGCATGCCCTAAAGTGCATGTCAAAGCTGCTATGAAAGCAGAAAATCATCTGGGGCAGATGGGTAAATAATTAAAATCATTTTTAGTTCACCGACCGAGTATTCCCTTAAGAACGCTTAGCTTTCGGCTTCACCCGGTCTGAGGTACACATCCGGTGACCCGACAAGAATAATCGCAGAGGTGCTCCTTTACCACCTAGCGAACAATCGGGAACGAGGGGTAAGCACAGAGCGAGCAACCCAGCTTGGCCAAAACTTAAGTCATATCGATGCATATAATGGTGAATAAAAGGTACATGCGAAGTGTGACACATGTGTAGGGCATAAAGCCCGTATTAATAAGCTTCATTAAAGAAGCCCCCATGTATAATGAGTGCGGGTAGCGCGTCAAGTGTGTGCGAACAAAGTTTCGACAAGGAAAATTTGTACAAGCAACTTTTTACAAAAAAGTATAATTCTTGGTCGAACCGAACACAAGTTAGAAATTTAAAACTTTGAGCATGAAGGCAACTTAGCTGGTTAATGTGTTCGGTGTTGACGACGCGGTCCGAGCTTGATGCGGGACAAGGTTCCATCCCCCAAGCCGGTCCCGAGGTGGCGGAGCAAGGAGCTCGGCACTCCGAAGTGGTGACATAGCACGGTCAATGCAGGACGGCAGAGTGATGCCGAAGTCCCCGGCATGGGGTAATGAAGTGTTGACGAAGCCCCCCGTCCAGCCGAGGTGACGCTAAAGGATATAGTCCGCTGGATCATTTTCCGTGCACAAAAATAGTGCGCACCGGGATAATAGTAATAATAGGAATTAAAAAAAATCGTTGCATAATAAATAATTTATGCAAAGTGAGTAATGACAGAAATATGGCCTGGCGCCGAAGTCAATGTCGATGCAGGGCGTCGGTGTGATGCGGTAAAGGCGTGGCCAAGCCTGAATTCACAGGCCGGTTCAAGTTCCGGATGCGGCGTTCGCCGGACTATGTACGAACCACATTGATAGACCCATTGTCTGGTCGGCTAGTGACGCCGAAGTGTCCGAAGTAGGTTGATGAAGAGATTGCGAGGCCCCCGGTCCAGCCGAGATGTCGAAGTAGGTCGGCGTGATGGACACCAGCTTGAAGAAGCAATAGTGCGGCCCTGCCGATGCAGGTCGTGACGTGGTTGATGCCGGCTTGATGAAGCGACCGTGCGGCGATGCCGGTATGCCCGCTCCGTGTAATCCGTGGGGCGGCGATGTTGGTGATGATTTATCCTTCGCGATGCCGGACTCTTGTTCGGCTTGCCAAGATGATGATCCGAAGAAGTTGAGCTAGGCTCAACAAAGTGACGACGTGTCTAGCGTGGGTCGGCAGCCGTGGAGCAATATTGCCGGACTGGTTTGACACCAGCATGATGTTGAAGATCATGTTCAAAAAGATCTTAAAGTTAGTGGGATGTGTCCGGGAACAAAACACAATACCCCATACAAAACTTCCTTCAAAAAGGATGTCCGAAATCCCGTTCATAAAAAAGATGAACCCGGGCCGGATTCGTTTTCGCGCAGAAAACAGATCCGAAAAGTGATGCACTAATCGGAAGGTTCCCGGAGTTTGGACGGTCGGATCGAGCTGAAATTTTGAGGGGTGGTAGATATAAGAATTGCGCAGCCGATCAACGGTTGGATCTTCCAAAGGAAGTCCGAGCTAGAAGCTGGACACCATGCCCTAAGCTCGTCCAGATTCAATGCGGCTTCGGTATACCGGAGATTGCCAGAGATTCCTCCATCGGAACTCGACGAAATTTTCCAGGGTTGTTGTAGACTCAATTCCGCACAATTCCACCGAAGCAATCATTAAAACGACACCTGAGGAGGCGGCGGCGGCGGACACAAGTCCGCTGTCCGTAAAATAAAGATCTGATCGCCGAGGGCAATGTTGACGTTGAGCCCCGGGCTCCTGGATGATTCCTCCATGATCTTGATAGAGATCGGAGTTGATGTTGATGAAGGCCCTCATCCGAACATGACGATTGGAGATAGGGCGCAGCCCTTGGTTGAACCAAGGTGGCCAGTCGAGCTGGTGACGAAGATGCCGAAGTTGCAGTTGACCTGCGGGCGAGCCATCGACCTTTTGCCGGACACACAGAGGAACTCTCAATGAAAGCACCAATGTCGGTGTCAAAACCGACGGATCTCGGGTAGGGGGTCCCGAACTGTGCGTCTAGGCGGATGGTAACAGGAGACAAGGGACACGATGTTTACCTGTGTTGGGCCCTCTTGATGGAGGTAAAACCCTACGCCCCGCTTGATTGATATTGATATTGTGGATGTTTACAAGAGTGGATCTACCACGAGATCAAGGAGGCTAAACCCTAGAAGCTAGCCTATGGTATGATTGTAAGGGTTGTTGTTGTATCTCGTCTATCGACTAGCCTGGCCCGGTTTATATAATGCACCGAGGCCTAGGATAACAAGAGTCCTAAGCCGAATCGCCGGTGGGGAGGAGTCCTTGTCTTGATCGCCAAGTCTTGTTGATTCTTCCTTGTATGCGGCAGCTGTCCGGACTGGCCCATGAGTATACGGCCATGGGGTCCTCGCCCAATCCAAGCGATCGGGAGACGACGTGGTGAGTACCCCTAGTCTAGGACACCGTCGTGATGATCTTTATTAATGTTGTTGATTTGTTCTTTCGAAATTATTCGCTTGCATGGTGTGCCAAATACTATTGTTTCAGATCGTGATACTAAATTTCTTAGCCACTTTTGGAGATGTTTATGGGCTAAGTTGGGGACAAAACTGCCTTTTAGTACTACTTGTCACCCCCAAACTGATGGACAAACTGAAGTAGTCAATAGAACATTGTCTACTATGCTTAGGGCTGTTTTGAAGAATAATAAGAAAATGTGGGAGGAATGCTTGCCTCATATTGAATTTGCTTATAATCGTTCATTGCATTCTACTACTAAGATGTGCCCTTTTGAAGTTGTGTATGGTTTCCTACCTCGTGCACCTATTGATTTGTTGCCTCTTCCATCTTCGGAGAAGTTTAATTTTGATGCTAAAGAACATGCTGAATTGATTTTAAAAATGCATGAGTTAACTAAGGAAAACATTGAGCATATGAATGCTAAATATAAACTTGTGGGGATAAGGGTAGAAAACATGTTGTGTTTGCACCGGAGATCTTGTTTGGTTACATTTGCGTAAGGATAGATTTCTGATTTGCACAAATCAAAGCTAATGCCACGTCTTGATGGTCCCTTTAAGGTGTTGGAGAAAATAAATGATAATGCATATAAACTTGAGCTGCCTGCAGATTTTGGGGTTAGTCCCACTTTTAACATTGCAGATTTGAAGCCTTATTTGGGTGAGGAAGATGAACTTCCGTCGAGGACGACTTCATTTCAAGAAGGGGAGGATGATGAGGGCATCAATACCATTGTTACACCCACAGCCCCTGCTGCTATACATACTGGACCAATTACTAGAGCTCGCACACGCCAACTAAATTACCAGGTACTTTCGTTTCTTGGTAATGATTCTAATGTTCATGAGAATATGATGCTGCCTAAATTGGATACATTTGTTTTGCTTACAAATGAAGGGCCTAGCTTGGAGAAGGATGAACATTGGAGCAATAAAAAGCATGGAGATGATGGCATGCGCAAGGGGAAAAAGAACGAAGTTACAAGTGATGATTTCAGGGCTTTGAAGCCACCATAACGGGTTCATGAAGCCTTGGACGAAATATACAAGATGCCACTTCATAAATTTCGTCCAGAGGCTATTCTAGGTGCTGCGTCACCTTATTATTGGGCCAGGCCCATGTAATTTCGAAATACATAAGTATAGGCTATTTTTAGAGTCCGTATGTGTGGGGAAACAAGAGATAGGGTTGATTTCGGACCCCTCCACCAAGGGCCAGGAAATTCCCCCCCTCTTCCTCCATATATACAGCCATTAGGGCACCGTTTAGACTTTGGGTTTTGTTTAGATTAAAAGTTCTCCATAGCTGCAACTTCGCGTACTTCGTTTGTGTTCAACGACCAGACCAAGGCGTCACAGAACCCCACCTTCATTAATAAAGCTTTCCTTTTATATTCGCAATATCCAGATTGCAATCTTAGTTTCTTGCTTGTTCTTCGTTTTCTCACAGGAAACAGGCCCTCGTGGTCAGGTTGATCGTGCTCCGGCGTGGTCAATAACCCTCGGAAGTTGGTTTAGCGATTGCTAAGGCGCGACGTCTCGCACGTTCGTAGTCGAACCGTCAAGGTCGACTCCCATAGAAAACGATAGCCACCATCTCATAGAAACATCGGGAAACCTTTGCCTCTATCATTAGGCTTTTGGCCTAAGTTGGTTCATTGCCGAGGATAGCTGGCGAGATACCGTAGGTGTAGCTGGGTCGTCGTCTTGTGATGAAGAGGACTCATCGCCATCGGCTGGCAGCCACCTCCGGATCCCAAGAATAAACAGTGGCATGGAGGCTCAGATTGTGGTTCCGACTCGGGACTGGTGCAGGATTCGATAGGCTTGAACGGCCGCCCTTTAACGAGATAAAGACCTTGAGACAAGTTAAACAAAGAAGGAGCAGGCAAAGTAATAGTCTCAGGATGATGTTTATCAAAGTACAATTTATATTTAAGCTCCCCTTCCTTGCCTTTAACAATAAAATGATGCGCTAGCATACTTTTCTAATCTAAATAAGCACTGGGCAGCAATTTTTCTTCTTTCTCATGAAGCCTAATGGGTATGTCAAAATGTACAGCTAGGCACGAAGCATAAATACCTCCAAGATGGGGCCTTTAGTACGGTTCAAACTTAACCGCTTAGCAATAATTCCGCCCATACTGACAGTGTTATTGCGGTATAAACCATGGAACAAAATGATAATATCAGGAATACTAAGGTTTCCACAGTTTCCGCAACCAATCAAGCGACGACTAGCAAATAAGGCAAAGTAGCATAACACGGAAAAATGTATGCTAGTAATTCTTGCATCAGAAACCTTCCTGGTTTCTCCCATAGTGATAGTGTTAATAAATGCTTCCACTTCATTACGGTGTGGTTCATCTAAAGTACCCTCAAAGGGTATTTTGCAAACCTCGCAAAATTCAGCTAATGGCATCTTCTTAACAACATCATATAAATGAAACTCTACTGATGGAGGTGATTCCTTAGGAAAATAGTAGAAGTTTTGCACAAAATTATTAGTGAGTAAGAGATACTGATGACGTTGGTCGCGGAGGAAGTCGGTGAGGCCAGCATTATCAATCAATAAATAAAATCCTCATAAATTCCGGCTCTCCTTAATAAGTCATCGGAAGGCCATTCACACAGTCGGACCTCCGCGGTACGAGGCAAATCATATTTGGGCTTCTGTGCTTCTTCATTTTGTTTTTCCTTCGAGCTTCGGCTCGACGAGCCCCTCAAAAGTCTCTTCATTATTTTCTGAAATAATCTGAAATTTTTAGTAACTTCAAACAAAAGTGAACCAACTTCAATAAAATTGATAGCAACCACTCCTACAAGTACCTAGAGCCTATATCGAGCATTAGAACTACTTGGAACCATATAAATTTGACATGCAAGCTCAAGAACATGGTCACCTATGCAGCACAAATTTGCAATGAATAAAGCACTAGTACAAAAACTAATTGGACCAATGGAGGAGTCACATACCAAGGAACAATCTCCCCAAGCAGTTTTGTGAGAGGTGCTTTGAGCAAGGAGATCGAAAATCACAGCAATGGGGGCTGGAACTCGTGTTTGAGCTAGATATTCGTGTTTGTGGGAGGAAGAAGAAGAGGATGGGTGCAGGAATAAGTGGAGGAGGGCCACCATGGGCCCACGAGGCAGGGGGCGCGCCCTGGGGGGTAGGGCACGCCCTCCACCCTCGTCGTCAGGTGGCAGCCCCCCCCCTTGGTAATTTTTGCACCATAAATCCTCAAATATTCCCGAAAAAATCATATTAAATTTGCATGGCATTCTGAGGACTTTTATTTTCGGGTTATTTTTATATTGCACAGATAAATCAGGAAACAGACAGAAAAATACTATTTTTACTTTATTTCAACTAAATAACAGAAAGTAAAAAGAGGGTACAGAAGGTTGTGCCTTCTAGTTTCATCCATCTCATGCTCATCAAAAAGAATCCACTAACAAGGTCGATCAAGTCTTGTTAACAAACTCATTCCGATTAACATGGAACCGGAGAAATTTCGAATAACACTATGTTACCTCAACGGGGATATGCACATCCCCTATAATAAGAATATCATATTTATTCTCGACAGTGGGAAGAGGAAATTCAAAACCTCCAAATATAATCGATGGAATTTTTCCAATAGAATTGATGCTATAAACTTGAGGTTGTTTCCTCGAAAAGTGTACCGTATGCTCATTACCATTAACATGAAAAGTGACATTGCCTTTGTTGCAATCAATAACAGCCCCTGCAGTATTCAAAAAAGGTCTTCCAAAAATAATAGACATACTATCGTCCTCGGGAATATCAAGAATAACAAAGTCCGTTAAAATAGTAACGTTTGCAACCACAACATGCACATCCTCACATATACCGATAGGTATAACAGTTAATTTATCAGCCATTTGCAAAGATATTTTAGTAGGTGTCAACTTATTCAAATCAAGTCTACGATATAAAGAGAGTGGCATAACACTAAAACCGGCTCCAAGATCACATAAAGTAGTTTTAACATAATTTCTTTTAATGGAGCATGGTATAGTGGGTACTCCTCGATCTCCAAGTTTCTTAGGTATTCCACCCTTAAAAGTATAATTAGCAAGCATGGTGGAAATTTCAGCTTCCGGTATCTTTCTCTTATTGGTAATGATATCCTTCATATAGATGGCATAAGGATTTGTTTTGAGCACATCAGCTAATCGCATACGCAAAAAGATAGGTCTAATCATTTCAGCAAAGCGCTCAAAATCCTCGTGATCCTTTTTCTTGGATGGTTTGGGAGGAAAAGGCATGGGTTTCTGAACCCATGGTTCTCTTTCTTTACCATGTTTCCTAGCAACAAAGTCTTTCTTATCATAATGTTGATTCTTTGATTGTGGGTTATCAAGATCAACAACAGGTTCAACTTCTACATCATTATCATTACTAGGTTGAACATCATCATGAACATCATCATTATTATTTTCGCTAGGTTCATGTTCATTACCAGATTGTGTTTCAGCATCAGACATAGATATATCATTGGGATTCTCAGGTGGTTCAGCAATAGGTTCACTAGAAGTTTGCAAAGTCCTATCATTTTTCTTTTTCTTCCTTTTAGAAGAACTAGGCACATCAATATTATTTATCTGAGAATCTTGCTCAATTCTCTTAGGGTGGCCTTCAGGATACAAAGGTTCCTGAGTCATTTTACCAGTTCTAGTAGCCACTCTAACAACATAATCATTTTCTTACTATTCATTTCATCAGGCAAATCATTTTGAGCCTTGAGTACTTGTTCTACTTGAGTGGTAACCATAGAAGCATGTTTGCTAACAAGTTTAAGTTCACCTCTAATATTAGCCATATAATCACCCAAGTGTTTAATCATATAAGCATTTTGTTTTAATTGTCTACCAAAATAAGCATTGAAGTCTTCCTGCTTAAACATAAAGTTATCAAACTCATCCAAGCACTGACTAGCAATTTTACTAGGAGGGACTTCAGCTTTATCATATCTATAGAGAGAATTTACCTTTACTACCTGTGTCGGGTTATCGGGATCAGGAGGTTCTTCAATAGGTAATGGATTAAGATCATATGCTTCTTCAACAGGCGGTAAATTAAGACCATGTATTTCTTCAATAGGAGGTAAATTCTTAACATCTTCAGCTTTAATACCTTTTTCTTTCATAGATTTCTTTGCCTCTTGCATATCTTTAGGACTGAGAAATAGAACACCTCTCTTCTTCGGAGTTGGTTTAGGAATAGGCCCAGTAATTGGCTCTGGAGCTAGCTCAGGAGCTGGCTCAGGAAGTGACCAATTATTTTCATTTGTCAACATATTATTCAATAGAATTTCAGCTTCATCCGGCGTTCTTTCCCTGAAAAGAGAACCAACACAACTATCCAGGTAATCTCTTGAAGCATCGGTTAGTCCATTATAAAAGATATCAAGTATTTCATTTTTCTTAAGAGGATGGTCAGGCAAAGCATTAAGTAACTTGAGAAGTCTCCCCCAAGCTTGTGGGAGACTCTTGTAACATCCCAAAATTCTAAATTTTGGAATGTTATATTAAATACATAATTATGCTTGTTTGTTTGATTGTTGTGTAACTGATTGTGTGAAATTGAGTGAAATTTGAAACTTTTTGAAAGTTTACTGAGAGGGAATGAAATGACATTCCCAAACTTTCACCTTGCATTTATGATCTCCATGAATTCAAATTCAATTCAAACACAAAACCCTAGAGAGAAGATGATATGACTTCTTCCATTTAAATAAATGAAAAGGGTTTTGAAAAGATTTGAATTCCATTTGGAAATATTTCAATTCTGAAACTTTATGCAACTCAATGATTTTCACAAGAGAAGATAAAATGACTTGTTCAAATTAAATGAAATATGAGTTGGGAGTTTTAAAAGAATTAAATCCAAAGTTCTTTGAATTTATTTCCAATTTGGAGTTATTTGAGTTTTATTCAAAATATTTTCTCCAAAAACAAAATATATGGAAAATAGGGTAACATGATTCCCTACATCAGAAAATTGAGAGAAATTAATTTGAAGCCATTTTGGTATTTTAAAAATGATTTTGTTGGATTTTATTGGACCGAAGCACTTTTTGCTTTATTTAAATTTGTGTGTATTTTATTTAATGCTAGAATAATGTTCATCATGTAGAAAATCTTTTTCTGCAAATTTTGGTATATTATATGCCTATATAAAAGTTTTAGTCATTTTGTTTTTTTATTTTAGTTCTCTGAAAATTTTGTAAAAAAAAAAAAAATTCGCCGCGCCCCTCCGGGCCAAGGGCCAAGGCCCAAGGCCAAGCCAGTGCCGGCCGGCCAAGGCCATCCACCACAAGCACTGAGGAGCCAGGAGGGAACCGCCTAAAGGCCTTTTGGCCCATGGCGCACCTTCTCTCTGCTTCGTATATTTTCATCTACGTTTAGTCCCAAATTGCCTAGCTTTTGACCCCTAAGCCTCTTTTCCACCTATAAATATAGACCCATAGAGCCTCCAAAAAATCATCTGATTCGGGTTAAATCAATATTTTGGTTTGACTAAGAAAAATATATTTTTTCTCCTCTCCGTAGCGACTTGAAATTTTCGTCTCTCTCAAGTGTCTTTTCTCGCCTTATAAAGGTATCTTACTTTGTTTTTTTTTTTTTTTTCTACTTATACTTCGTAGTTTATTACTTTTAGACTAATACAATAGATTAGATTGTCGCTCACGTATTTATACATTAGACCTTAGCCATAGCTATTTTTTCTTTTGTAAAACAGCTTGGCCCTGATTTTTCAAATAGCCATAACTTTTTACTCGTTCATCCAAACTAGATGAAACCAACGCCCACTTCTTCGTTCACGATCTCCTCTATCCATAATTCAACTCAAACATGTTTTTGAAAGTTTAAAATTTCGAAATTTGTTTAGATTCATATTCAAACTTCTTTAGTTCATAACTTAAGTTCCGTAACTCCGTTTGAGTTGATTCTTTTGCATTGTGTCACAAATTTGCTTAAGTTTCTGTTTGTGTACTTAGGTTTCAAATTTGAGTAGTTTAAATTTGAATTTGATAAATTTTGTTCAGATTAGTATTTTGGCCATAACTTGAGTTTAAAAATAGGTTTTTAATTAATTCTTTTTGCTCCTGGTCACTTGTGATATTTTTTTAACTGTAGGATTTAGTTTGGTAATTTTGGAGTATTTTAAATTAGATTTTAGTAAAAACAGTACTGTTTTGCTTATATAGTTGTTTTAGTTATGTAATTATTGTTTTAATTATTTTTAGTTCATTCCTTTTGTAGATTTTCACTTGTTGCTATATGTTTATGTTTAGCTACAGTAGATAAATTTTGTAGTTATTTATTAGTGTTTAGCTACTGTTTTTGTAATTGATTGTTTAGTTCATAGTGATAGTGGATAAAAATAGTTTTATTAGTTTTTGTTTTTCCACTTCAAGTTATATTGTTTTGTTTCTGTTATTTGTGAACACATTAGTTGTTGTATTTATTTAGCATAGTTTATTAATGTTTTAATAAATGATTTGCTGTTATAGTTGTCTTAGTGTTTTGCTAGTTGCTATATTTGTTCTAGTATTAACTAGATGGTTATAGTAGTTTTATATTAGTTCTTTTGTTAGTTAGTAAATTAGTAATTTATTTTCTGTTATTTTATTAGATTTATATTTTCTTTGCTGTAGAAAAAAATATTAGAATAATTTAGTGATGTTATGTTAAGATTTGTGTGAGTTGGTCACCACTAGTTTTTCCTTGAATTTTTCTTTCGAAGTTTTTCCTTTGGTTTTCGACTTGGTTTTCTTTGTTGCTTTTTTTTTGATTGAGTATTGTTATGAGTGTTAGAATTGTTTGCTAGGATGTTTGCTTATGTGAATGCTATGTTTGACTATATGTAGATTTCAACGGAGTGACGATTAGTTCTACCAAGTCATTTTCTGACATCGTTGTTATCTTCATCAAGTATTACCAGGCAAGTTCACTTTGAACATGTTTTTTATACCTATGTGTTTTATTGCATCTAGTGTCATCTTCGCAACAAACCCTCCAGTAGTGATATTGAATTCTTGTAGTTGAGTAGTATGCATGAGGTAGGAACCCATCACCCTATTACCAAGCCCGGGACGATATTTTATTTTAATGCTACGCTATAGTAGACGGGTTTGGTATGAGTGCTCGGAGTGGTGTGAGAATGGAGGATCTACGTCAATGACGACAACTCCATGATGGAATCTGCAAGGACTGCATCTTCAAGGCCTCAAGACTTCAAGACCGAGACAAGAATTCAATACACACTCTTGGGTGAAGGATGGTTGACGGGCACCTGGAGAATCCAGTGGTTGGCGGGATTCATGGAGAAGCGCCATGACATCTTGCGGAAAGCTTCACCCAGACTCAAAGAGACGGAAGAATACTTCATGCCCGGAAGCTTACGTGCAACCGCAAGTCACTTGTGGGCTCGCTTGGTTGACCTTAGTGGTGACCACAGCTGGGACGGTGCTAGCAGATGTAGAACTACGGTAGGATTGAATGAGCACCGACGGTGGTCAAGGGAACTCTTGGAAGACCATGTTTGGTCATCTTGTTCTCAAACACCCGAAGTGCGAGAACGTAAAAGAGGATCGAATCTTGCGGGTAAAGTGTACAAACCTCTGCAGAGGGTTAAAACCTAACCGATTAGCCGTGTCCCGATTACGGACAATTTGAGCCTCTGGACTTGGATCTATCTCGGAACTCTCAACACCGGATTGATAACTTAATTGTGGGCAACTTATGATGATTTTGGGCTATGAGACATCGGTTGGCGGAACCATGTCATGATAGAAAACTCCATAGTATAGACTTCATTTATTCCTTTGATGTAGGGAAAATAAATCAGCTTTTACATAAACAAAACTCGAAACAGAGCCACAAAGCCATATTGCATATAGTATAGTTTTATCATCTGTTTTCTCATGTTGTGATCTTGCGGTACATTCAATGTATTGACCTACATGGCTGCAACGTATCATGTTGCAGATACTTTCTTCCGACGAGTAAGAATACGGTACAGGGTTACGGTCTACACTCAACCTGCCGATGGTGTTGATGGGACTCCACATCCGATTATTTGTTTCCGCTGAGAATTATGAGGTATATATCAGTTTTACGTTATTTATACATGTGATTGCACTTTTATATATACATTGATGTCTGTGTGTGCAAAGCATCTTGATCCGAGGATGGCACGGATACGAGGCTTGACCGTCTCGAGGTCGGGTCGCTCTGAGATATGGTATCGAGCACATGTTGATCAGAGGACGTGACCCTAGAAACCGGAAAGCCCTAGGATAGGAAATTTCTAAAACTTTACTTTCAAAAAGATCCTTTACTTCTCATCTTTTCTGATTTTATCAAATAACATCCTTACCTCAAATAGTTAGAATATACCATACCCTTTTGACCACATGAAGGATCAACTGAAGCCGCTCCAAGAAAGATATCGGACAACTGATGACCTCTTCAAAGTAACAAGGGTTTCACCATGCATTAGAAGAGTTGAAGCTGCAACAATTGAAGACTCCAAAGACTAGAAGAATTTGAAGAATCTGAAGAATTATTTGACCTTTGGAGACCAAACCCCTGTTATACACCTACATTAGATGCGATGATTTGTGAGCTGTCATTTGTTTGATGTTTTCTGACAGCCCCAAAATAAAACTTGTTTCTTCAAAAGCTATTGTTTGTATTGTGTGTATATCCCTCCCCACCTCTCTCATATCTCATCCCAAAACTTTTGGACCCCATAGATGATGAACGAAGTTGGCCTGATATTCTCTGGACCGAAGACTCAGCCGGAGGCGAGCTATGGATTCGAACATGGAGAATCACTTGGGAGCAATTTGGTTTCAAGGAAGAATGAAGTATCTTACGCTCTTGAAGACTTTGAAGGAAGTGCTGCAACATGGTGGCAGATGCATCAAGCTATACAGGATGGAATGGAGCAAAGACTTGGGAAGAATTCAAGAAGACTCGACAAGATCTCGTCTTACCCGGAAGCACCATGATACACCAAGAAATAAACCTTGTGCTGCAAGATTTATGGAGAAATAGGACACACCGGGAGGAACACAAGGATGGATGCCCTCATTGTGAGGAGAAACACCCGGTGAGGAATGCCCAACTAGTCGGGTGACTTGTTTCTTGTGTGAAGGAACCACCCACTACCCGACTCGGTGTCACATTTACTCCATGGTGCAACAAACTATTCGAAGCGGGAAGAAGGAATGAAAGAAGCCCTCCGAGAAGTTATGAAAGAACCTGTGATGAAGGAATGTGTTGAAGACCACGATGGAGAAGGCCTCAACAGATTTTACTCCAATGCCTGCTATTCATGTGGAGAAGAAGGACATTTTCACGAAGATTGCACCAAGGAAAGAAAAGAGTATCCGGGATACTTCCCGACGAAGCGTGGAGTTTCATCCACGGGAATAGAACGTTTGATCGAAGCGAAGAAAACCAGGAAGAGAAAACAAAGACACCCTCGAACAACCCAATTTCGCAAAGAGGACAAGAGTCATATTACCTGTTTGAATGTAAGGATGTCGGGCATTATGCCAATGATTGTCTCGAAAGGAAGCAAGGAACTCAAGCAGCAGGCACCATCTCCAAGAAGCCCAAAGACTTATCAAAAGTTATGTGTTTTCATTGCAAGGAAGCAGGACATTATGCTACTAAATGTTCCTACAAGAAGGAAGCTGGAGTTGAGTAGTTGGAATTTTGATATGGATAATAAGAGTGGTAGAAACCAATTTTTTTTCATGAGTACAATAAGTTGAGTTATGTAATGGGTGCTCAAAGTTTGTAATGGATTCATGAAATCAATAAAGTTAAGGTGACATGTTTTCATATGTTTAAATTGTATGAGTTGTTACTCTATGAACACGGATTTTGACCATTTTCGAGGATATGAGAAATATGGTCTATGGATGGATTTGTGAATTTCATTTTAAGGGTGATAGTACCCTATGAAGAACACTAGACCAATGGAAATGGAAATGTGTCCCATAGGTTGGAGTTTGGAAAAAAATGAGTTGAAGTTTTATCTTTGATATGATGGTATTAAGAAATGAAATGTTATTGGATTTAAAGTGGTGTAATGTTGGAAAATGGAGCAATTGTAACTCCAAGGATGAGTGAAATTGGTACAAGTGTTGAAGTGGGCTCATAACCCACAGGCCCAGGAATTAATAAGGGTCAAGTACCCTTTGGAAGAAGAAATTTTGGGAAGACTGCGATTTGATCACAGGCGTTTACGAGGAGGTTACATAAAAACCCGAGAGTTGTGAAGAAAGCGATAGATGTTTTGTTCAGCTTGCAGAATCAATGGAATTATCCGAACTAAGTTCGTTGAGAAGAGAAATTCTGCAACGCTTGCGAGAATGCCCGAGTGTTAGAAATGCGATATTCGCTAAACCTTATACAAGGTAATGATTTGAGTGCAAAATGGATTGATCACCATACCGACTTACTCTTGTCATTCGCTCTTGCTATTTGGAATGGTAAATCTGAGTGACTTACCCATAGTAGAGAGACGACGATGTCAAAGCCTTGTTTAAACCCTAGAATGGTAGGACAGTTGATCCATGTACAGGCAACCGTTGCCAATCGTAGGATATACGGTGAGATTTAGCCGAGACCCATTTCCTGTAGAAGAAACGATACATGGTTGACCGCCACAAGATTTTCAATAGTTGTTTAGTATTGCGCCAGATCCTCAACTGAGAAGACCCTGTCTCGGAAGAACCTTAATTACCATGAAGGACTCATGATTTTGATAAAAGAGCTTATGCCCTTACCGGGAGAGCACCAGGGAAAGAGTTACCCTGGAGAATATGAGAAGACTGACATTGTCAACCCAAAGGAATGGAGTACATGAGTTTTGTCGGGACAATAACCATGATTCTAAGTGTGGTAGCACACTAGACCATACAGATCAATGGATTTGCTAGAAGACCCCCAAACCCTAACCCTTTTCTTGCTAGCCTCTTCGAATCTCGAGGACGAGATTCATTTTAAGTGTGGTAGATTTGTAACATCCCAAAATTCTAAATTTTGGAATGTTATATTAAATAAATAATTATGCTTGTTTGTTTGATTGTTGTGTAACTGATTGTGTGAAATTGAGTGAAATTTGAAACTTTTTGAAAGTTTACTGAGAGGGAATGAAATGACATTCCCAAACTTTCACCTTGCATTTATGATCTCCATGAATTCAAATTCAATTCAAACACAAAACCCTAGAGAGAAGATGATATGACTTCTTCCATTTAAATAAATGAAAAGGGTTTTGAAAAGATTTGAATTCCATTTGGAAATATTTCAATTCTGAAACTTTATGCAACTCAATGATTTTCACGAGAGAAGATAAAATGACTTGTTCAAATTAAATGAAATATGAGTTGGGAGTTTTAAAAGAATTAAATCCAAAGTTCTTTGAATTTATTTCCAATTTGGAGTTATTTGAGTTTTATTCAAAATATTTTCTCCAAAAACAAAATATATGGAAAATAGGGTAACATGATTCCCTACATCAGAAAATTGGAGAGAAATTAATTTGAAGCCATTTTGGTATTTTAAAAATGATTTTTGTTGGATTTTATTGGACCAGAAGCACTTTTTGCTTTATTTAAATTTGTGTGTATTTTATTTAATGCTAGAATAATGTTCATCATGTAGAAAATCTTTTTCTGCAAATTTTGGTATATTATATGCCTATATAAAAGTTTTGGTCATTTTGTTTTTTTTATTTTAGTTCTCTGAAAATTTTGTAAAAAAAAAAAAATTCGCCGCGCCCCTCCGGGCCAAGGGCCAAGGCCCAAGGCCAAGCCAGCGGCCGGCCGGCCAAGGCCATCCACCAGCAGCACCGAGGAGCCAGGAGGAACCGCCTAAAGGCCTTTGGCCCATGGCGCACCTTCTCTCTGCTCAGTATATTTTCATCTACGTTTAGTCCCAAATTGCCTAGCTTTTGACCCCTAAGCCTCTTTTCCACCTATAAATATAGACCCATAGAGCCTCCAAAAATCATCGATTCGGGTTAAATCAATATTTTGGTTTGACTAAGAAAATATTTTTTCTCCTCTCCGTGCGACTTCGGAAATTTTCGTCTCTCTCCAAGTCTGTCTTTTCTCGCCTTATAAAGGTATCTTACTTTGTTTTTTTTATTTTTTTTTTCTACTTATACTTCCGTAGTTTATTACTTTTAGACTAATTCAAATTCAATTCAAACACAAAACCCTAGAGAGAAGATGATATGACTTCTTCCATTTAAATAAATGAAAAGGGTTTTGAAAAGATTTGAATTCCATTTGGAAATATTTCAATTCTGAAACTTTATGCAACTCAATGATTTTCACGAGAGAAGATAAAATGACTTGTTCAAATTAAATGAAATAAGAGTTGGGAGTTTTAAAAGAATTAAATCCAAAGTTCTTTGAATTTATTTCCAATTTGGAGTTATTTGAGTTTTATTCAAAATATTTTCTCCAAAAACAAAATATATGGAAAATAGGGTAACATGATTCCCTACATCGAAAATTGGAGAGAAATTAATTTGAAGCCATTTTGGTATTTTAAAAATGATTTTGTTGGATTTTATTGGACCGAAGCACTTTTTGCTTTATTTAAATTTGTGTGTATTTTATTTAATGCTAGAATAATGTTCATCATGTAGAAAATCTTTTTCTGCAAATTTTGGTATATTATATGCCTATATAAAAGTTTTGGTCATTTTGTTTTTTTTATTTTAGTTCTCTGAAAATTTTGTAAAAAAAAAAAAATTCGCCGCGCCCCTCTGGGCCAAGGGCCAAGGCCCACGGCCAAGCCAGCGGCCGGCCGGCCAAGGCCATCCACCGCGCGCACCAGGGAGCCAGGAGGGAACCGCCTAAAGGCCTTTTGGCCCATGGCGCACCTTCTCTCTGCTTCGTATATTTTCATCTACGTTTAGTCCCAAATTGCCTAGCTTTTGACCCCTAAGCCTCTTTTCCACCTATAAATATAGACCCATAGAGCCTCCAAAAAATCATCTGATTCGGGTTAAATCAATATTTTGGTTTGACTAAGAAAAATATTTTTTCTCCTCTCTCCATGACTTTCGGAAATTTTCGTCTCTCTCCGAAGCTGTCTTTTCTCTGCCTTATAAAGGTATCTTACTTTGTTTTTTTTTTTTTTTCTACTTATACTTCCGTAGTTTATTACTTTTAGACTAATACAATAGATTAGATTGTCGTCTAACGTATTTATACATTAGACCTTAGCCATAGCTATTTTTCTTTTGTAAAACAGCTTGGCCCTGATTTTTCAAATAGCCATAACTTTTTACTCGTTCATCCAAACTAGATGAAACCAACGCCCACTTCTTCGTTACGATCTCCTCTATCCAGTAATTCAACTCAAACATGTTTTTGAAAGTTTAAAATTTCGAAATTTGTTTAGATTCATATTCAAACTTCTTTAGTTCATAACTTAAGTTCCGTAACTCCGTTTGAGTTGATTCTTTTTGCATTGTGTCACAAATTTGCTTAAGTTTCTGTTTGTGTACTTAGGTTTCAAATTTGAGTAGTTTAAATTTGAATTTGATAAATTTTGTTCAGATTAGTATTTTGGCCATAACTTGAGTTTAAAAATAGGTTTTTAATTAATTCTTTTTGCTCCTGGTCACTTGTGATATTTTTTTTAACTGTAGGATTTAGTTTGGTAATTTTGGAGTATTTTAAATTAGATTTTAGTAAAAACAGTACTGTTTTGCTTATATAGTTGTTTTAGTTATGTAATTATTGTTTTTAATTATTTTAGTTCATTCCTTTTGTAGATTTTCACTTGTTGCTATATGTTTATGTTTAGCTACAGTAGATAAATTTTGTAGTTATTTATTAGTGTTTAGCTACTGTTTTTGTAATTGATTGTTTAGTTCATAGTGATAGTGGATAAAAATAGTTTTATTAGTTTTGTTTTTCCACTTCAAGTTATATTGTTTTGTTTCTGTTATTTGTGAACACATTAGTTGTTGTATTTATTTAGCATAGTTTATTAATGTTTTAATAAATGATTTGCTGTTATAGTTGTCTTAGTGTTTTGCTAGTTGCTATATTTGTTCTAGTATTAACTAGATGGTTATAGTAGTTTTATATTAGTTCTTTTTGTTAGTTAGTAAATTAGTAATTTATTTTCTGTTATTTTATTAGATTTATATTTTCTTTGCTGTAGAAAAAATATTAGAATAATTTAGTGATGTTATGTTAAGATTTGTGTGAGTTGGTCACCACTAGTTTTTCCTTGAATTTTTCTTTGAAGTTTTTCCTTTGGTTTTCGACTTGGTTTTCTTTGTTGCTTTTTTTTTGATTGAGTATTGTTATGAGTGTTAGAATTGTTTGCTAGGATGTTTGCTTATGTGAATGCTATGTTTGACTATATATAGATTTCAACGGAGTGACGATTAGTTCTACCAAGTCATTTTCTGACATCGTTGTTATCTTCATCAAGTATTACCAGGCAAGTTCACTTTGACCATGTTTTTTATACCTATGTGTTTTATTGCATCTAGTGTCATCTTCGCAACAAACCCTCCAGTAGAGATATTGAATTCTTGTAGTTGAGTAGTATGCATGAGGTAGGAACCCATCACCCTATTACCAAGCCCGGGACGATATTTTATTTTAATGCTACGCTATAGTAGACGGGGTTTGGTATGAGTGCTCGGAGTGGTGTGAGAATGGAGGATCTCGTCAATGGCGACAACTCCATGATGGAATCTGCAAGGACTGCATCTTCAAGGCCTCAAGACTTCAAGACCGAGACAAGAATTCAATACACACTCATTGGGTGAAGGATGGTTGACGGGCACCTGGAGAATCCGGTGGTTGGCGGGATTCATGGAGAAGCGCCATGACATCTTGCGGAAAGCTTCACCCAGACTCAAAGAGACGGAAGAATACTTCATGCCGGAAGCTTACTGTGCAACCGCAAGTCACTATGGGCTCTGGCTTGGTTGACCTTAGTGGTGACCACGGCTAGGGCGGTGCTAGCAGATGTAGAACTACGGTAGGATTGAATGAGCACCGGACATTGGTCGGGGAACTCTTGGAAGACCATGTTTGGTCATCTTGTTCTCAAACACCACGAAGTGCGAGAACGTAAAAGAGGATCGAATCTTGCGGGTAAAGTGTACAAACCTCTGCAGAGGGTTAAAACCTAATCGATTAGCCGTGTCCCGATTACGGACAATTTAAGCCTCGGACTTGGATCTATCTCGGAACTCTCAACACGGATTGATAACTTAATTGTGGGCAACTTATGATGATTTTGGGCTATGAGACATCGGTTGGCGGAACCATGTCATGATAGAAAACTCCATAGTATAGACTTCATTTATTCCTTTGATGTAGGGAAAATAAATCAGCTTTTACATAAAAAAACTCGCAACCACGAGCCACAAAGCCATATTGCATATAGTATAGTTTTATCATCTGTTTTCTCATGTTGTGATCTTGCGGTACATTCAATGTCTTGACCTACATGGCTGCAACGTATCATGTTGCGAGATACTTTCTTCCGACGAGTAAGAATACAGTGCAGGTTACGGTCTACACTCAACTTGCCGATGGCGTTGATGGGACTCCACATCCGATTATTTGTTTCGGCGAGACTTATGAGGTATATATCAGTTTTACGTTATTTATACATGTGATTGCACTTGATATATACATTGATGTACTGTGTGTGCCAGCATACTGATCCAGGGATGGCACGGATACACAGAGGCTTGACCGTCTGAGGTCGGGTCGCTACAACTCTCTTCTTCAATTTTCACAAAGTTGTATATTTCCTTTAAAGCAGCTTGTTTCTTATGAGCAGGGAAATATTTAGCAGAGAAGTAATAAATCATATCCTGGGGACTACGCACACAACCAGGATCCAGAGAATTAAACCATATCTTAGCATCACCCTTTAATGAGAACGGAAATATTTTAAGGATATAAAAGTAGCGAGATCTCTCATCATTACTGAACAGGGTGGCTATATCATTTAATTTAGTAAGATGTGCCACAACAGTTTCAGATTCATAACCATGAAAAGGATCAGATTCAACCAAAGTAATTATATCAGGATCAACAGAGAATTCATAATCCTTATCGGGAACACAAATAGGTTAAGTAGCAAAAGCAGGGTCGGGTTTCATTCTATCCCTAAGAAATTCTTTACTCCATTTAACTTATAGCCTCTTAAGTTCGTTTCTATCCTTGCAGGAAAAAATAGCTGCAGAAGATTCCACATCAAAAACATAACCTTCAAGAATAACAGGCATATCTTCATCATCAATTTCATCAACATTATCAGTTTCAATAATTTCTTTCTCTCTAGCCCTAGAAATTTGTTCATCAAGAAATTCACCAAGGGGCACAGTAGTATCAAGCATAGAAGTAGTTTCATCATAGGTATCATGCATAGCAGAAGTGGCATCATCAATAACATGCGACATATCAGAACGAATAGCAGAATCAGGTTTAGGTGTCGCAAGCTTACTCATAACAGAAGGTGAATCAAGTGCAGAGCTAGATGGCAGTTCCTTACCTCCCCTCGTAGTTGAGGGATAAGTTTTTGTCTTAGCGTCTTTCAAATTCTTCATAGTGTCCAGAAGATATAAATCCCAAGTGACTCAAAGAATAGAGCTATGCTCCTCGGCAACGGCGCCAGAAATTAGTCTTGATAACCCACAAGTGTAGGGGAGCGCGCCCAGGAGGGGGGTGCGACCACCACCCTCGTGGACAGGGTGTGGGCCCCCTGGTCTTCATCTTTGGCGAGGATTTTTTATTATTTTTTATAAGATGTTCTGTGGAGTTTCAGGCCATTCCGAGAACTTTTGTTTTCTGCACATAAAACAACATTATGGCGATTCTGCTGAAAACAGCGTCAGTCCGGGTTAGTTCCATTCAAATCATACAAGTTAGAGTCCAAAACAAGGGCAAAAGTGTTTGGAAAAGTAGATACGACGGAGACGTATCACACACCATCATCACCAACTCTATTTTCTACTCCCTTCGTTCCTAAATATTTTTCTTTTAGAGATTTCAACAAGTGACTACATACAGAGCAAAATGAGTGAATCTACTCTCTAAAATATGTGTACATACACATCCGTATGTGGTAGTCCATTTGAAATCTAAAAAAGATAAATATTTAGGAACAGAGGGAGTATAAGAGTAGACATAAAGATATATCTCCAGCATGGTCCACAACAAAAAGGGCTGGACTGGTTAGCGCCGGATTCTCACAACGCGATGACCTGAGTTTGAATTCTATCTTTAACTTTAGATTTTTATATTCTATATTATTTAATATATACATCTTTCGCTACTGTACTGACAGTGGAACCCATAGAGTACTTAGAATACAAGATTAAGGATGGATTTGTTTCTTTTTAACTTTCTGTACGAAGCTGTAGCCACCCTTCAAGTCATGTGTACACTGTACATGCAATTAACTTTTTATAGAGGGCGAATCATACACGCAACTAACTCAAATGGATTGGATGTGACTCTATTATTTCCAGCATAAGAGCATCTCCAACGGCAGCCGGCAAATTTCCTCCCACTTCCTTCCTCGGAGGACGACATCAAATGCAAGCGGCATACATTTTCACAACTCTAACCAACCAGAGGAAATTCATACAAACACGGACTGATTTGATATAAGAATGAAGAACTTCGTATAAAAAAGCTGGATCTTCATATAAACATGATGGATTTCATTACATTTACATGAACTAAGCGGTGCTAATCCGGCTCTCGTGGTATAATTAATACTCCTACCTAATATAAATGGCCGCCCGCGGATCCCTTTGTCTTCCTCATGTCCGGAAGACACTTGCGGGCTCGACGAATGTCCTCGAAAGAGACGAAGCAGCAAAGAAACCACCTGAATACGCAGTCGTCGCCTCGGCGATGGCCTTTATTGGACCCAAGTGGTGGCGGCCTCCTGTGTTCTAATTCTCCTCGATGATGGCGGCGGACACGGAGAAGCTCGCCACCGACTCGTCGCTCTCCACGCACCCATCTTATGTCTCTACCTACATGGCGCTGCCACAGGAACGGGAGGCGCGCCCATAGACACGAGAGGTGCGGCCACCACAGACACTGGTGGCACGGTACGACGCGGCAGCGACGACGCCCGTGCCTCCGTGCTCCCCGCCTTTCCGGCGTGGAGCAACTCGCCACTCCTCATCGAGCTGAACTGCTGCGGCGAGTTCCTGAACCACGCGCCGGCTTGGGGCGGCAACTGGCTCCGTTGGGCCAAGCGATGTTGGTGAAGCACCGAGCGGCCTCGCTCGTATCCGGAGGACTCGGTGGGCCACCCAGCCGGGTAGTATGTCGGAGAACGGCTCCTCGGAAGCCATCAAAAGAGTGGAGAAAGTGGTGAAGAGAAGATGGGGGAGTGGCGGAGGGGTGCGATTCTTGCCTGCTGTCTGTCTGGCCTCTTTAAATAGAGGGCGGACGGTAGGAGCTTGGCCGGCGTCTGGCCTTGTTTAAACTGAGGGCGGATGGGAGGAGCTCAGCCGGCGTTGCGGTTAATTTCGGCCCACTCATGAACGGACATCTATCCAGAATAGGTTTCTTGGTTTGTATGCGGGTTTAACGGAGGTGTTTGATGGAGGTGAGGAGGCGTGTTCAGCCGGGCGTGCAGCGGGCGGTGCAGTACTATTCGATTTGGCAGCTACTAATAAACCAGGACAGTTCCCGATACGGCTTTAATGCAGATGAGGGAGAGGGTAGCGGTTCCCGAAATGTTGAACGACCAATGATGCATCCTCCTTCAATTAGCATCCTGAATGCATGAGGGAAGTAATGGGAGGAGGACGGGGAAAAGAGGCAGCACGATGTGAATGCAACGCAGTTTCCACTCATATAAAGGCGCCCCTCCATTCCGATGCATCTACCACATTGTACGCACCTAAGCACGTACACTAAGCACAAAAGTGCTCACTCCAGACCCATGGCGGCGATGCGCACGAGCGGCCCGCGGCTGTGCCAGATGGTCCATGACACTGCCCTGCGGCATGGCACCAAGGATCGTCTCCAGACGGTGTTGGTGACCGGCTGGTTCATGGCCATCGTCGACGCCAGCTACAACTCTCAGTTGGACCAGATGATCGTTGCCACCATCAACAAGTTCACCGTCGTCAAGAAGCTCACGGACGACATCGCCGTAGTCCTCCAGCCCGCGCGCCCGGGCTCCTCATTGCCTGCCACCCTAATCGGCCTCCATGGTGAGAACCTCTTTCAAGCTCTGGTGGCCCTACGAGTGCCCGCTGATGCAACAAGTAATGTCTACCTGGAGGTCGCGCTCGCCGCGAGGCGCCTCACCCTGCAAGAATTCGTCGACCTGCACATCCACGTGTACGAGCAATTTGTGTACATAGGTATCTATAAGGCCGGTGAGGACGCTGCGACATTGGCCTTCGTCAACGGCTGGAAGCATTAGACGACTTTGTTGAGAAGCACCTTGACCTGACCACAAAAGCCGCCGCTCCTAAGCCGCCGGTCTAACGACCACTCTGATTGCATCATCGTGGCCTCAATTCTTATTGCGCCATTGTATTCTCGGTCCAGTCAATAAAGACATGTGCAATCCCTTTGCTCACATTTGGAGGCAATTATATGTGGCACTGTAACTTATACTCCATCCGTCAATTTATAAGTTGTGATTACCTTATCCATCAACTTCGTGCAATGCACAGGCATCTTGGATTTATATCTAACGGATAGGAAGGAAACTATGGCGATTTTCCAAAAAGATACCCACACCCCTCTCCACATTTGCAAATAAGGCCTTCCCTCATTCATCCTTTTCTCCCACAAGATAAACTACTCATAAAAATGCATCTTGATGTTCCGTGCAACGCACGTTAATCTTGCTAGTAAGAAACAAATCTCGAGTTTGGCACGAGTTCGTGCAGCAGTAGCACCACAAGGCCTGGTGCAGGAGTTACATTTCCCTCTCGGGGCCCACGGGAGTGAGCTTCAATGGGCCCGGTAGGTGGCTGGTCCACATGTCATGCTCCCGAAGGCAGAGGGGCGGTGGGGCCGAGAGGGGTGAGCCGTAGGTCGAGGGACGTGTGGTTTCATGGGTTCGAGCAGCATTGTGGGGATCGTGTGTGGCTGTGGTAGATACTTGATTCTCACCGCATTTCAGCAGGCCCACATGTGATGCACACAAAGGCAAAGGGGAGGTGCGACCGAGAGGGGTGAGGCACACGTCGCGGGACGTGGTGCCCTGGGTTGGAGCGGCGTCATGGGAATCGCGAGTGGCAATGTATGAAACGTGATGGTCGTCGTAGATCAACTTCCATGGACAAGCTGTCATGTCTACTAACACATGCATTGCATACCAATCACTGGAAGGAGTAGTAAAGAAAGCTAGGTGGACACATAGTTCCTTATAGTCAAGCGAACCTATGCTGCTACATGTTCCAAAGACATGCACACCATCGAAATAGTTCATCTATATCAATATACACAGAGAGGAAATATTTTTTTACAAGAGAGGAAATAGTTCATCCATCCATAATGCCCTGCTGTTGGTGTAGCTTCTTATTCTTATTCTTCTTCTTCTCATTTTTTGTGGGAGACGGGTTTGCAACAAGCTCTTTGGACCTTGCAGCTATTTCGAAACTCACATGGGCATCGAGGGCATCATATTTTATCTGCTCGTACGTCAAGGGATAATTATCCCATCCAGACGACCTTAATGCCAGCGTGTCATCACCCTTCTGAAGATTTGTACCGAGCACAAAATTTGCTACGTCGAATAGGGAAGGTGTCTGTTTATCACAATCTTCTACAGTAATTTTAGTTCTGGTTTGTAGGTCAACGATGCTTTTCAAATCAAGGTTATACGCCGCCAGCTTTTGTTTGTCCCCTTTGATGGCTACCCCACAGAAGTATATATCTTCCTGAGACAAGAAATCATGGAGCTCACCTGGTATGGAGGGCGCGTGTATGATGTGGTACACCAAAACATAATCTTCGAGGCACAGCTGAAGGACGGCGGCACGTTGGATCTTCCCAGTTGCACGCTCCCTGTACTCTGCGTCCAGACCAATGACCTTCACCTCTACCTCTTGGAGGGAGTGGCATACATTGTTGATCCACTTCCGAACAACCCTTGGGTGGTCGGTGATGATGGCAACTATGCTCAACGAGCCTTCGACGAGGACATGTTGGATGCTAAAAACCTGCATCTGGATCTCTTTCGCCATTTGGAACTGTTGGACAGGAGGGCTATGGTTTGGAGAATTAGGATTAGATGGCTAGTCTAACTGAAGAAGATGATTATTTAAAGGGGCTTTGAAATTACTCCAGGAGTATGTGAAGAGGTTAAAACAATTTTAATGCAGTGGGGTTTGGATGCAAATGAAGATGAAGGAGAGGTGAAGAAGCCGAAGAAAATTGGTTCCCGATGGAGAAGTAATGGGAGAAGTGGCCTACAGGCAGTTGATTAGACGGCTAGGTAGACTAAAATAAAAGGCTATGCGAGTAGACTGAGGAGTGGTACCTGTGCGTGTACGTGCCCATCCTTCTAGCGCTACATGTTCCACTGGCTAGTTGTGGTCACTCTTTCGAACCACCGTGGCGAGACATTTTATGATTCCTTTTTATTTCTGTACCCCTCCTGGCAGGTGGGACCTATGCAAACAGATATAAAAATGTGTCGTAGCTGGTACGGATGGATATTGGCGCGTGCGTGGGAGACACAAAATTCTCTGGTTAAGGAATATGCGGTTATCCTCAAAAAAGAAAAAAACCTTCTTCTTGCTTCCGCATGCACGAGAATTTGGTTCTGCTCACAATATGGATGATACCTGGAGGATGAAGTGGACCCAGAGGCATGCTAGCACGGGAGACCTATTTCCGCTATACAGTACTACTCCGTATGTTCCTACTAGTAGTAGTAAAACTGTGGTACGCTTGATGGTCAAAATATTATTCATCCGGTCCTCACAATGAAGTGACAAGACCCTGGGCCCGAGGTAACACTAGTCCAAGCGGCATGTCCGGGTTACCAAAGTCAGCCTCACCTTGTGCACTGTACAGTCACTGTCATCGCCACTGTATAGCATGCCTCGCCCCATCTCCCTCTCCCCTAGCACCACTCTATCTTCATCTCCATCCCGCCAGAGATCCTGAGGTCACTCTTCATCATCTCACCGTGTCCCCGTGTACCCTTGCCTTGCTCGCCTCCCTTAGTACCACTATTCCCTCGCTAGCCGCTCCAGCACCGAGAGCCTTCTCCCCCGTAAATCAAGCCCCCAAAAACCCCAACTTCCAACTCCACCATGGCCGAACGCGAACCGCACAACATCCATATGAGCCGCGATTGGAGAAATCTCCCCTGTGACATCCTCGACCTCTGTTGTTCGTGTATGGGTATGTTGAGCACCGTGCGGCTGGCTGCGTGCTCGTGGGACATGCACACAACCATCATTGAAGTGAGGCCTATGCTTTTCAAGACACCCTGCTTGCTGCTATCTGGTCTTGCGAGATTTTCTCACCATGATACGGAAGCGTACATGATGCCCCTCGACTTCAATCGGACCTCCATTAGTCGAAACTTCTTTACATGTATGTAGTGGGGCGCCGTACATCATTTCCCTCGACTTTGATCCGATCACCATCGCCTGAAACTTCTTGTCAGGTATGTACTGGGTCGGCATGAACTCCCACTGGGTGGCTGCCGTCAGAGAAGATCGGAAAAATTTAGTGCTCGTGAACTTCCACACCTCCCATGAGATTATCCTTCCTACGTTGGATTACATAGGGTTTTACCGTCGCGGTCCAAGTCATCTAGATTACTACATCAGCTGGACATACCTTGTTTTGTAGAAGATTGTAATCTGCCAAGTGCCCACACGAAATGCGGGTTACGCAGACTTCAAGCTAATTGCCTTCTTGGACCGCGGACTCACTTATCTTTCCGCTGGTGCGTTCTTTAGCTGGAGACAGCTCACCTCGTAGTGGATCATCAAAGCTGATACACATTTTTGTGATGCTATTGAACACAATGGCATCATCTACGCGATCGACAAAGCAGATGGCACCACGTATTGCTGGGACAGCGCGTGTAAGTTGTTTCCGTCTGATGTTAATGATAACGCCAGGACACTGCTTGAACTTTTTGTGATGATTGGCATATGCCTCTTTGAGCAGAATTTGAGTAGAACGATGGCAATGTATTAGAGACGCCGTAAATCAGCTATATTTGGAATGAGTTAATTCATGTGATTGTGACCATGTCATTACAGCCAATTTGTACCCCCGGAATAATCAAGCGGTTAGGAAGATATGGATATTCTCCTTATTTTACAGTAATCTATATACTACTAATATGAGTGTGTATCAATGGCCCATGTTAGTTTCCTCATTTTCATGATGTAGAAACATGCATCACACTGTTGGTTTCATCTAACCATACATTAGGGAAGTAAATGTGCATATGGAGAACTCTATATTTGGAAGTAGTGAAATCTTGTAAAGCTTACCATGTGTACATACCTATATTCGCCCTTCGGCCATCAATGGCTAGAATAACATCCTCACAAAAGATTTGCCCACAGAACATGAGTATATAACAATGCATGGTCTGCTAGTTTCCTTGAAGAATTTGTTTGTGAGGACAGAACATGATTACATAACATGCATGACATGGTAGTTTCCTGTGAAGAATCGATTGCGAGATAACATGAGTATAACCATGCATGGCACTTCTATATTTTCGAACCGAGTATACATTTCCCTGTATTTTCATCTCAGTTCCAACATGGACATATCAATGATGGTTCTTGCATTATCCTACACATACGTTGAACAATGCTGATCTTACGTTAATAATGCATGTCCTTTTTGATATGATGCAGTGTCCCTGCAGTTACTGCCATTTGTAATCACACCACCTTTGCCAAAAACAGGGAAGCACAACTGGTTCCGCGCTCGATCAGAGGACGACAAAAGACTGATGATCATTCGTACACATGAGCCAGAAAAGTTATATTGCAAAAACCCCACTGTGTACAAGCACGGTGAAATACGTGAGTATCCGGATAGTGGTTGTTACGTCTATTAGCAGGATACCAGCTTGTTGGGGCCTTCAGGATTTTTGAGTTGGAGGCGGGTAAACAACCTTGGTTCACACTCTCCATTTCTCGGACTCAATTATCCGATTAACCAGGAGATCATCGTTGGCAAGGACCTTGATGGCAGAGAGGCTCTGTTTGCTATGGAAAACTATGTCTACACAGCGAGCCCTAGGACTTCGGGAGCGAACTCCCCTGATTGTCAATGATACAGCCTGCACCAAAAGAAGGTGAGAATGACAAAGGCATCTGGATTTACATTGATCCTTGGATGTCTCAAGTCCGACAGGCAGTGATGTGGTTCAAGCCTTCAGGTTGATAGGTAATTGAGTATTGCATCGAAAGGGTGGAGTATTGGTGTCTCCGGATCACTGGTCGCTGAAGCGGGGCTGCAAATTATGATGGTGTTGGATCATCCCTCTTTGAATGACTTGTTGTCTTTCCTGCTTGTTCTGGATGGGTAGTTCTCTCTTTTGTTATGCATATTCCTTGTCATTTGGTCATCCTTATCTATGTCACTCTTACTATGCAATAGTTGCCTCTATTTAGAATGTCATTCTCGTCTGGATCACGAGAGTCTGAGCGCTGCAGATGGGTGTGTTTTGGTGGTGTAGCAAGACTTCTTACAAACTATCATGTCTTGCGGTTTATTTCCGTAGTAGTCACTAGTAAGTGTTTCAATCTTGTATATATCGTTGTTTCGAGCTCTTTATTGTCTCGAACTACTGGTGGGCTAAATGAGGGCATCACCATTCTCCAGTGTTCAGAGTATATCTCATTTTTTCAAGTTATAATTTGAGCTCAGTGTCTTTTCGATGATGTACACTTGTTTGGGCCAGTGAGGTGTCGTTGAATATGGGCTGAGAAGTAACGCAATGCCAAATAGGTCAATTATGACTCTCAGGCTGGGCTCTCAAAAGATCCTAAAAAAGGCCGGGCTCTCAAAAAAATGAATAAGGACTCTTAGGCCGACATATGGGCGCCACCGGTGTTTTCGTGCGCTTGCGCGCCGAGAGCATATTGGCGCGTGTTCGAAATTCATGCTACCTTTTCATCCCCAATCTCCCGCCCCTCCCCCACCTCTGTAATCTTCATTCCTACTCCAGTTCCTCCAAATCCCCCTCCTGTACTCCCTGTACTCAAGCGCACTATCATGTCGCCGGTCAACGCGGATCTCTGAGCTGGAGATCCTGAGGTCCGTCCTGCCTTCAGGCGCTGCATGCTGTCGCTCAACAGTGGCATGGCGGCGGTTGATGACCAGTTTGCCGGCAAAGTGCTGATGGTAACCATCAACGATGACCGGCCTCCCGTCTCGCTGGACGACCTTGTCAAAGCTCTTGGCATTGCGCATGACATCCAAATAAGTGACTTGCTCGTCGAAGTCTGTCCGCCACCGGCTGATTTCTTCGTCAGGTTCCGCACAAATTTTAACTGCAGTCGTGTGTTCGGATCTTCCCGGAGTTTGTTCTGCGATGGCACGCTGGTGAGCTTTGATCGGTGGCACCCAGGATGGGGCACGGTGCCCTCTGAGCTTTAGTTTTTAACAAAGCTTACCTTCCACAGCATGTCTCGACGTGCTTGGAACAACGCGTCCATGAATGAGCTTATCAACGACCTTGGAGGTGAGCTCGTAAGTATGTTTGTTCCTCCAGACAGCTGGGCTCTGACGGTTATGGCACGGATGAAGAAGCTGTCCACCATACCAAAGGTGATTGGTGTTGAGATACTGGTGCAGGAACCGGGGTTGTACTATTCATCGTCACCAAGGCCGCCGCGGACCACGTTAGGATGTACCTGTATCGAGTGTTCGTGCATGTCGAAGAAGTGGTCAATCCATCAATAAAAGTCCTGTCGCCGCCGCTGGTGCCAGGGTCCGTCGACGACGCCATTACAGGAGTCAACGTCAGACTTTGCCCGTGTTGCTCGGAACGATGGATGGCACAGGGCCTACTCCATCGCGCGGCAGAGGCCACTGCTTCTTCGGGATAAGAGGCAGGGCTGGCTGCCTGGATGTGCTCTAATTTGAGGTAACAACTGAATCTTGTTAGATACTAGTTAAATCCGAGCTATCGGTGTGAAGCGCTGATGTGCGAGTACATTTGATTGTGACCTGTTCTATTTTTGTACCTGAACTTTTTTTAGAAAGGGTTGTACATCAACTAAATGTGCTAGCAGAACTTATTGTGTTGTCTGTCTATTTTCTTTGCACAAAATTCAAGATATTTCCCCGTCATCAATAAAGAGATGAACTGTTATGTACAAGTTCATTGGTTTCGACATAGCGCTACCCGTAGCGATCCACAGCTTCCACACTGCTTGTGCCGCCTGCGTGAAATTTTTGTATGCAAGTTCAGTGTGCTATGATGTTCTATATGATTGGGTCAACTATATAAGTTTTTACTGAGCACCCGCAATGCATATGGCTGAAAGATGTATTTACGAGCATCGACCGATGGGTCTCTCTCTCTCTCTCTCTCACACACACACACACAAGTGGGACCCCTTAAATTATTTCTTCGCTCATGACAGCTTTTAATTAGGTTCCACTGTACTCTAACTTTTTTCTTAAGTTATTAATTGAGCTCAATGACTTCAAAAAGTTGTACAAAAGCCTTGTTTGGGACTTTCTAGTGTCGCTGAATGTGGGCTGAGTAGCCATGTAAAGTTGTATTGTACTACACAAGCCTTTTATTAACATCAGCAATGCAACCGGGCCGAGAGTTGTACACAATATCCGGGTCAACTTGTTATTCTCCGCCCCGCTGCCCTGCAAATCTTAATTATAAAAACTGGGCAGTAACTATAAAAAATGCACCAAACACGTAATTAGTTTAAAAAATATTTTTTTTGGATATTGAAAATTTTAATTTCATTACTTGTTGCGCGGCCAATATTTTGTTGAATTTTTACATAATACAAATTTATTTTGAAATTATATTTAATCTAACTAGATATTTCGGGATAAAAATATTTCGGATCCCATCAAAATGTGGGAATTTAATTGAATTCTGTTTTGAGCGGTTGGCTGAAATTATTAATCGTTGTCCTAGGTAGAAAATAGGCTGTACTTTTAACAAACTGTAAATGGGCTGTAGTAAATTCCATTAGAATTCAAAAATGGGTTGTACATTTTTACAAATCGCAAATGGGCTATATGTTCTCTGCCACACACTTGTGGGCCTACTAAGTTGACGCATGCAAGGCTTTGTCAACTTATAGTCAACACATGGTTCTAGCAGCAGTGGCCACTGGATGTCCATCCAATGGATGTCGTGCTTCTTCTTCAATCTTGGATATTCTTGCTTCAGCCACCCAAAAAATGATTCCTCCCCATCCAATGGATGCCGTGCTTCTTCTTCAATCTTGGATATTCTTGCTTCAGCCACCCAAAAAATGATTCCTCCCCCTGACATCTGGGGCGCACCGTTTCGGAGGGTGACCAGTGGGCCTACTAAGTTGACGTGTATCAAGGGCTTTGTCAACTTAGTCAATATAAATGATACTAGCTGAAGTGACCGTACGATGTCCATCCAACGGCCATCGTGGTTCTTCAACCTCTGGTATTCTTGCTCCAGCCGCCCAAACCAGCGCCGCCCGTGCTGCCTGCTCCTGCCTCCCGTGTCCGGCCGTGCAACCATCGCTGGCCATGACATCCCTCTATACTCACCCACACCTCCTGTTATTTTTTGGCGACGGCAGCCTCACACCGCAGCCGAAGCAGTCAACCCACGTACTCCCCTCCGTGTGGGCATCCACTGCCGCGTCTTCCCCGGCTCCGCGTCGTTCCCTTCCTAGGCCTCGCCGTCGTCCACCGCCTTGGTGCTCTCGGCACGGCGTGCTCAACGTGGTCAACGAAGGACAGCCATCGGAAGAGGACTTTAGGCGGTGAGGCTGACAGCTGGACCCACCAGCTACATCTTCGAACACAAGGAAGTGCCTCCTTATTACTCGCAAAATAAAAACGATTCCTCCCCCTAATAGCTGGACCGACTAGCTATATCTTCGCACGCAAAGAAGTGTGTGCTTATCCTCCCTGACCACTGGGACCCACCCGGTCAAAGCGTACATAGCGTTGTATGTCTGGTCGCGAACGTGTACGTACATACTAGTCGATCGGTCTCTCTCCAAGTATGAACCGTGGTCGAGTAAGTAGCGGCACGTGTCGTTGTAGAGCACCCGATATAGCAGTTCACGCAGTCTCGTCTAAGTCCTGTACACGTACGTACAGCCACATGGCAAAAAATAAGGCCACGTAGGGAGGCAACCGACTGGGTCAAAATGCGTCCTGATCAACGGGAACCAACTAGCTTGGATGGAACAGCCGAAACAGAGGCTGGCGTACCGCAGAATGGAGGAAACAACCTTCTGTTTGACCGGCGACGGTCGAAATAGGATCCTGTTCAGCGGGAGGGGTCTGGCGTAACGCAAAATGGAGGAAACGGACTTGTGTTCGAGTGCCTACGGTCGAAACGGGGTCCTATTGATTGGGAGGGGTGTGGCGTACTTCAAAAAGGAGGAAACGGACTTGTGTTAGAGCGCCCACGGTCAAAATGGGGTCTGGTGCATCCACCATCTACTGCCTCACTCCAGGCTCCACGGGCTACTGTTCATCCACCGTCGACCTCCTCTAGCCTCCATGGGGCTATTGTTCATCCATGGCTACTATTCATCCAACCTCCACCGGCTCCTGTTCATAGAGCCTCCACGGGGTCCTGTTCATCCACACCCAACAGGCTGTGGTGTGGCGGCCTCCTCAGGGTCCTGTTCATCCAGCGGGAACGACCTACTACCACGGGGTCCTGTTCATCCTACCCCCACCGGGAACTGTTCATCCATAGCCAACCAACCGGCTCGACTCACCACGTCTCGACTCGTTCTACGTACCGCGCACACGGTAGCAACAGTCACTGTTCATCGAGAGGCAACCCAACACCGGCTGACTATGTCTCGCACGTGATGTAGGGTAGAACCCTAGTTGCCCGATCTTTCCCGATTGGAGTGGATTCCCTTGAAGAACACGGGGAAGAACGGAGAGAAATCACAAGAGGAAACACTCAAGAACAAGTCCAATCACACACGCACTAGACAATCAAACACACAAGATCCACAAGGTACATGAACAACAAAGGGAAAGAGACAAGGTAAAGTTCATCTCCATGAGGAGGTCTTGATGATATCCTAGATGGATCTTCCCGTGAGGGGTCTTGACGATATATCCCGCAGGATCTTCTCACATGGAGGTCTTGAACTCCATGGGAGTGGTGGTCTCTCTCTCTCTCTCAAGAGTAGAGGAAGGTAGAAGCAAAGCTCACATAAAAATGAGGTATCACTTTGCTAACCCTAGAAAAGAGGTGGAGGAGGTCTATTTATAGTCTAAGGGGCGAAGGGGTAAGTAAGAGGGCGAAACAGGTACATGGGCCTCGGCCCAAGTCATGTGCGCAGTCAAGGCCAGATGATCCGGGTGGGGGTCTGGATGATCCGGGCAACGTCCGGATGATCCAGGTTCTCATCCGGATGATCCGGCTTCAAGTGGAGGCTTTCGGACGCTCTCTGACTTGCGATCCGGGTGGGGGTCCGGCGGATCCAGGCATCCGGGATCCGGACGATCCAGACGGAGCTCGGATGATCTGGCTTCAAGTGAAGCCTTCGGGTGTCTTCGGCGCGGTTATCCGGATGATCCGAAGGAGGGTTCGGATGATCCGGCTAAGCCCGGATGATCCGAATGGCGGTCCGGATGTCCGGCTGTTTCCTCTCTTCCCCTTTGTGTTTTTCCCTTTGTGTTCTTCGTGTTCATCGCGGGATCCGCTCCTTTCGTGAAAGATCGGCCCTCTAGGGTTCCACCCTACATCATCTTGGTATCATGAGCCACGTTGACCACGACTTCGGAGCCTCCCCTCTTTGTTTTCTAGCCTTGTTTTGTTGTTTTTGTCCCAAATTCGAAAATTCCCCACAAAAATAGCCCCATTTTTTTTGATTGTTGGTGTGATGAAGTTTTGTTGGATTTGATCCATGGATTTGCTTTGGCACGAGTGGATCTAGCTTTTCCCCTTCGTCTCTACCATTTCTAAAAGCACAACTGCTCCCTGGGTGGTTTGGTAATTAATGTCAACATATCTCTTGTTGGACTAATGTTTTTATCTAGTATATTTCAGACAAGTTCAACAGATGGAGTGGCGTGGACAAGAGGATATGTAACCCCTTCAAGATGCTAAGTATAAAGGATTGGCTCAAGCTCAAAGGCTCTAGACTCTACATTTTACTTTTAGTGATCCAAGATCACATTGAGTCCATAGGAAAGCCAATACTATTAAAAGGGGATGAGGTGTTGCTTAATGGCTTTCTTTCTCAAAGTGCTTAGTGAGATGCTCCAAAACCCTCAACCACTTTTCATATCCACATATGTCCCAAACCAAAAGTCAAACTCGGCCCTACCGAAAGTTTCTATCCGGCGCCACCGAGTTCACTTGACATAGCCACTGCCAGAAACCCTAATCAATTCGGTCTCACCGATGGGATCCTGGTCTCACCGAGTTGGGCTTGCAAACTCTTTGATTCTTGTTGCAATAAATTCGGTCCAACCGAGTTTTGTATTTGGTCCCACCGAGTTTGCCTTACCAACTCTCTAGTTAGCTTGTTACCTAAATCGGCCCCACCGAGTTTGTGTAATCGGTCAAACCGAGATGAGGTTTTACCCTAACCCTAGCACATCGGTCCCACCGAGTTGATCATATCGGTCCCACCAAAATACCTAATTGTCACATTATGAACTAAATCGGTCCGACCGAGTTTTTTGATTCGGTCCCACCGAGGTTGGTGATTTGTGTGTAACGGTTAGATTTTGTTTGGAGGCTATATATACCCCTCCACCCACTCTTCATTCGTGGAGAAAGCCATCAGAACATGCCTACACTTCCAGCATATATTTTCTGAGAGAGAACCACCTACTCATGTGTTGAGGTTAAGATATTCCATTCCAACCATATGAATCTTGATCTCTAGCCTTCTCCAAGTTGCTTTCCACTCAAATCATCTTTCCACCAAATCCATATCTGTGAGAGAGAGCGTTGAGTGTTGGGACTATCATTTGAAGCACAAGAGCAAGGAGTTCATCATCAACACACCATCTATTCCCTTTTGGAGAGTGGTGTCTCCTAGATTGGTTAGGTGTCACTTGGGAGCCTCCGTCAAGATTGTGGAGTTGAACCAAGGAGTTTCTACGGGCAAGGAGATCGCCTACTTCATGAAGATCTACCCTAGTGAGGCAAGTCCTTCGTGGGCGATGGCCATGGTGGGATAGACAAGGTTGCTTCTTCGTGGACCCTTCGCGGGTGGAGCCCTCTGTGGACTCACGCAGCCGTTACTGATGAGGACATGACTACCTTGGATACGACCAAAAATATTGCATACATGCATATTAGTCAGGTGATTTCTAGTGCAAATTATTCAATAATCTATTTATATTATCTAGAACAAAAATACTTCACACACTTTTGTGTTTTGTCTAATTGCAGGTTTATGGGACATTTGTACAATCCAAATATGAAGATAAGGGAAAAAGAGAAGTTTAGGTTCTGTTCAAAAAGTCCTCTCACGTCACTTTTGGGCCAAGAAAAGATAGAGTACACGTCTCTCACATTCTGGATTCAGATTCGGACTGCACAGACATACCTGACTCAAAACGACAACAACTTTTTCATGCGGACTCCGAATTGGGTGATTCTTTTTCTGTTGGAAAGTAGATTTCGCGCTCTTTCCAACCCAATTGGATTCACCTTAAAATTCATCCAGAGTTGAGATATCGATGAAACAATCTGACGCTGCAGCAGAATCTGAGTCAAACAACATGTCCAAGGGTGTTGCATCACCTACACTTGGGCCCATGAGCCTTGTACGACCTAGGGTTGGTTTTAGGCTGCCTTGTGACGTCCTCCCACCTCCTTGGCTACCACCCCTTGCTCCTATATAAGTAGATCCATCTAGTAGCTTTTCCCTTGGGTTTTGTTTAGATTAAAGTTCGCCATAGCTGCAACTTTGCGTACTTCGTTTGTGTTCAACGACCAAAGAAAGGCGTCACAGAATGCCACCTTGATCAGTAAATCTCTCCTCTTATATTCGCAATATCTAGATTGCAATCTTAGTTTCTTGCTTGTTCTTTGTTTGCCTGCAGGAAACATACCTTTGTGGTCAGGTTGATCGTGCTCCGGCATGGTCAATAACCTCTCGGAGTTGGTTTAGCGATTGCTTAGGCACGACGTCCTCGTATGTTTGAAGTCGGATCGTCAAAGTCGACTTCCTCCAAAATGATAGCTGCCATCTCATCAAAAGACGGGACACCTTTGCCTCTATCAAGTGGTATCAGTTTTCAGGTTGCTCGGTGAGAATTTCCAGTTTTTCCTACATTAGATTTATTTTCTCACCTATTGTCCAAGAAAAAGCCATAAAAAAAAGTTAGATCTATTCATCCTTTGTCCAAGCCAGTCTGAGGCTTTGCAATTTTCTTTTCATTGCTTGCATAGTTGAATTATTGGTTGCATCGTCGTGTCGAGTTGTTGGTCTTAGTGTCTAGTTTGTTTAGAGTTTCGAGTTATGTTCACATTAGTCACCCCGCCGCTGCATCGTTATCCCTTCCGCTGTCCACCACTCATCCATCAATTTCCACCACGTGCTACCCACCGTTCATTGTCATAATTATAGTTGAGATCGTTCACATCTTTGCTTGATCCAATCAACATCTTATCTAGTTTGTTTTGGAAAGAGGGAGAGAGAAAAAAACAGAAGAAAAAAAAAACAAAATTCAGCTCTATCTAGACTCAAGCTCGTAGTTGAATTCGGATTGGAATCTATTTTGTGCACTGTTCATTAAAACAGGCATAACTTCCTCATACGAAGTCTGTTTTGGCTCCCCAAGTACTCAAATGAAAGCTAGCGACGAGCCGCATCTAATTAGTTGTAGAAGCAAGTTCAATATTTGACACCTCAAAATAGGCTTCCAAATAGGTCTTTTTTCCCTCCGAAGTTCGCGAACATAGCTTATTCCAGTTTTTCAGGTTAGTTTTAGAATTTTTTAACTCCTCATATCAACTCAGAATTGAGTGATCCTTTTTGTGTTTGAAAGCTTTAGTTAGTAGAATTCTTTGAAAAAAGTTATTAGAAAATTGGCTCAAACTTTTCAAGAGGAAAGTTGGAGAGAGAGTTGTTGTATATCCTGCTTGGCAATTGGTTTTCATCATTATCTTTACTGCCGTTGTTATCTTCTCTTATATCTTGCTGTCCAGTGCTACTTAGTGTCCTTCATTGATGCTAGTTGTGCTACGCCGTGACCTCATTAGTGTTCTAGGCTCGCGTCTCTAGTCCGGTCTAGCTTAGGACCAGCACGGTACCGTCGTTGAGCGTTTATTCAAAATTGCATCTTTGAATTGATTATTGCTAATCTTTTGCTGCCATATATAGACAACCTAGCTCCACATATTTCTACACCATGTATACGTACGTTCCCCTGGCAATCTCTTTACAAAATATTCGGATTTATTTGACACCGCTGGTTGCCTGTCACCACCTGCCGCATGGTAAGAACTTGTAAGATATTGATATTTGCTTTACTGTGAACACTTTACAGCCACATCCTAGTAGTTCATAGGAACATTATCCTTGAATTTTGTATCTTGTTTCTACTAATCATGACAGGTTCCAGAGATAGAAGTTCTTGGACAACGGACACATCTTCACCATCACGAGAGTTGGGATAACACACATAAGCACATGGTCAGGTTATCTCTTTACCGTCATTTGAGGTTAGATTTAATCCTGCTATTTATCTAGCTTGGGAACTTGAAGTGGAACAAGTTTTTAGTCACCATGACTTTTCTGAACTTGAGCGAGTATGAGCTGCCACTAGAGCATTTACTGGTTTTGCTTCTGTTTGGTGGAGTGTGCATTGTAAGAAAAATATTGATAACCAACCCACAACTTGGAAAGATTTGAAAGATGTAATGAGACAACAATTTTTCCCTCCTTAATATCATCGTGAATATCTTTGCAAATTTGAACAATTTAAACAAGGCAACAACACTGTTCATGCTTACTACCAAGAGTTCAAATCTTATATGCATCATTGTGAGATAGAAGAATCTGAGGATGATACAATGAACTGATTTTTTGGTGGTTTGGACCATGATATTCAGGCAAGATTTCAGTATATTCCTCGTTGCATTACTGGTATGTATGTTCGTGCTTGTACCTTTGAGAGACAGTTATAGGAGGATGCATTGGATGACTACAACAACTACTATTCCAATTCATGCTCACTACCATCGGTTGATTCATCCACTGTTGCACCTACTAGAGCAGCCACACCTCAGATTGTGAGCACGACATCATCTCAAGAGTATGGTACATTGCCATCATCCGTACCTATATCAGCTACATCTTTGCGACAAGGTAACTACAAAGGTATTGATGATATAACTTCACATGAGAATGATGCATGCCTAGTTAACTTGAATACATCATGTGTTGAGTTACCTGTTGATTTGAGCACATCACCTATTTTAGAGAATCATGTTACTGTCATGAATGCATCATGGGATCAAACAACTGAAATACCAACAATTTTGAGTCGCCCATTGAATTAACTGTTGATGTCAAAGAACCATGTGAATCAGGAAATAAATCAGATTTGGATCAAATACATTTTAAAATAATTGTGCCAATGTTTAATCATTTTGATATGACCTCTAATCTTGATGATTATTCTGTGTCAAATGACTTATTGCATGTTTTCTTATTTACCATGTTGTAGCATGTAAATTTGATGCACGTAAGGTTTATTCACCAATGTTGGGATGGTTTAATGATGAATATTGTCAATCATTTGATATGAATAAGAGCTTCACTTATATGTGCAAACTGAGTTGCAATATTTTCATGCCTTCTACTTATAATAATATTTTGGCTTTATATTTTATGATCTATGAAAGTTACTAATGTATACATGTGTCATATGTGCAAAAACCAAGGGAAGTAAAAATGGATGACATATACATATACAACATGTACACCTTGTCTCTTTTGTTAGCCACATTTCAGATTAAGCAACGCCGAGGACGGCTTTTTTCCAAAAAGGGGAGGATGATGAGGACATGACTACCTTGGATACGACCAAAAATATTGCATACATGCATATTTGTCAGCTGATTTCTAGTGCAAAATATTCAATAATGTATTTATATTATCTAGAACAAAAATACTTTACACACTATTGTGTTTTGTCTAATTGCAAGTGTATGGGACATTTGTACAATGCACATACAAATATAAGGGAAAAGGAGAAGTTTAGGTTCTGTTCAAAAAGTCCTCCCACGTCACTTTTGGGCCAAGAGAAGATAGAGTCCAAGTCTCTACGTTATGAATTCAGATTCGGACTGCACAGACATACCTAACTCAAAACGATAACAACTTTCTCATACGAACTCCAAATTGGGTGGTTCTTTTTTTGTTGGAAAGTAGATTTCATGATCTTTCCAACCCAACTAGATTCACCTTCAAATTCGTCTGGAGCATTGAGATATCGACAAAACAATCTGACGCTGCAGCAGAATCCGAGTCAAACAACAAGTCCAAAGGTGTTGCATCACCTCCACTTGGGCCCATGAGCCTTGTACGACCTAGGGTTGATTTTAGGCTGCCTTGGGACGTTCTTCCACCTCCTTGGCCACCACCCCTTGCTCCTATATAAGTAGATCCATCTATTAGCTTTTCCCTTGGGTTTTATTTAGTTAAAAGTTCGCCATAGCTGCAACTTTGCGTACTTCATTTGTGTTCAACGACCAGACAAAGGCGTCACTCTTGGTGGGAAACGACACCTATGGGATCACAAGAATCCCTACTACGGTTGCCGGGGCGCGGGGTTGTGAGAAGAGCAGGATTAGCAGTCAACACAAGGATCGTTTACCCAGGTTCGGGCCGCGAGGATGCGTAATACCCTAGTCCTGCTTTGGTGTGTATTTGAGAGAGCTCTTGAGCTCTCGAACTAGCTATGGTGGTTGCCTAGTTCAAAAGAGCCGGATCCCTCTCCAGTATGCCATGGGCCTCCTTTTATAGTCGAAAGGGGCTGCCACAGTGGCGCACAGGAGGTGGAAAGGTCTACAGTGCCGCGAGCTTATCGCTCGTATCACAGGACAATACGCATGTAATGCGTAGCTTAGGTGTCCCTTAGCTTTATTGGGGATGGTAACGAGGCCCGTCCCGTCCGTTGCCGCCTCGCCTTGCTTCGACACGCGCCCAGGCCAGCGGTGCATGTTGCGCCATGTAGGCAGGCAGGCAGCTGAGGTGGCGCAGTGGTAGGGTCTTCACGAAGATCTGCATGCCACCGCGCAGGTGCTTGCTGAGTTGGCGTAGGGGCCGCCTGTCGCCACGCAGGTGCCTGCCCAGTTGGTTGAGCTAGCAGCTGCTTGGGGACGGCGGTGGAATCTTGGTCGACGCGGGCCTGGCTGTGGCCCTGCTGACGCCCTCGGCAAGGGCCTTGCCAGGGGCCCAGCAAGGGTCTTGCCGTGGCGTTGCAGTTGTCCCCGGCAAGGCACTTGCGGGGATCTTGTGGATCTCCTCGGTAAGGATCCCGCCGAGGGTCGCCGTCTTCTGGTCCTCATCTGATCTCACATGTTTATGATCTTGACAAAGATCTGCATGCCACCACGGAGGTGCCTCTCGAGCCCTAGTTCCAACACAGTTGGTTGGCTTGGAACCCATGGGCTCAAGGGTTGCTCACTCTGCTGGCGTCGGGCAAGTTGCCCCGGCAAGGCTCTTGCCGGGGATGCGGAGGCCGCCCCGGCAAGGGCCTTCCCGGGGAAGTCCACCTCGCCCACTTGCTTTTCGGTGTTTCTGGTCTTGGCGTTGCCTTGGCCAGCTTGTGCTTCGGCTTCTCTTTGGCTCCCCTCCTCTGCCCTGCTATGTGCGGCCGTGGCGCGTGGCTCTGACTGCCCGTGCACAAGTAAAGGGGTCAAAAGGAGAGCCCCTAATTTTGTACACCGACAGGAGCCCCCGGGCCTGGGCCACACATAAGCGCGACTCGTTGTTGGCCAGGCCCAGAACGGTGCGCGGGCAGGCGGGGCTAATCTTACCGCAGTAACTCTTCGTCTGCTGCGCTTCCCCACGACCCGCGTTGGACGCGCGTCGTGGAGGCTCGTGCGTGACATGGGCTGCATGCGTGGGGTGTTTTTCTCATGCATGCGTCACATCATGGTAAAGAGGCGGCTCGCGCCTTCCCCATAAAAAGAGGGAGGCGTGGAGGCGTGGCTCATTTACTGGATGGACTCGGGTCGCAGTCTTCAGGACGCCCGCGCCCTCCTGATCACGGAGCGGGGAACGGTCGTCTCACCCGTCCTTTCGACCCTGCTCGCTTGCCGCGCGTCCTTCATTCAAGTGTCCGGCGGTGGAGGCGGGAAACCGGGCTGTCACTGATTGGGGTAGCGGGTCGGTCCTGATTCCCTGCGCCTCCGACGGCTGGATTGGCTGAGTGGGGCGGCCGAGCCTCGACCCCGCCCATTTATAAGGAGGGGGGAGGGGGCGTCGTCCCACATTCCTTCAGCCTCCATTTTCCTCCACCTCTGCTTCTTTCTTCTACCAGCCATGGTGAGAGGAGGCGCTGGGCCTTCGACGTTGGCGGCGAGGGTTGCTGCTCGTCAGTGCATCCCTCCTACCACGAACCTGTGGCGGCGGAGCCAGCCATGAGAGGAAGGGGGAGGGGCGTCGCTGAGGTCGCCGCGGCGGTCAGGGGAGAGAGGGACGAGGCGGCGCGATGGCCGTGCCTCCGACAGCGATGCCTCCCGCGGCGGACTCACGTCGGGGACCAGCCCGCGAGTTCTTCATCAGGCTGCGCCGGCCACCGCGTCATCGTCTCCGTCTCCCCACCCCCTTTGCTCAGGAGATGGAGCTCGATCCGCCCCAGACCCTCATATTGCACATGAGGGGCTGCGGGACCAGCGGCACGCGGGTCGACGTCGACTTCCCCGCTCCTCATGCTATGTATCTCCGTCGCGGATGGAAGACATTTGCTCGCATCCATAGCCTGACGGTGGGGCTCGTCCTCTACTTCAAGTTAATGGGGGGCGACCCGCTCTCCGTCAAGGTCTTCGGAGATCGTGGAACTTGCCTGAAGTGCTATGTGGAGAGCTCCTCCGACGATGAAGATTCCTCCTCGAGCGAGAGCGACGAGGAGATCAGCGACAGCGACGACGAGGGTAATAGGCGGGAGGATGATGGGTCCGACTAGGTATCGGACACGCCGTCCCAGGGAGGTGTCGGCAGCAGCAGCATCTGCACCAGGCCCCTTGGACTTCTCGGGGTCGCCTCCTGGGGCGGCTGGCGTAGGAGGCCCGGAGAAGGCAAAGAAGGCGGGTGGCGGGCTGTTATGTCGGAGTACGCGGGCACCGACGCCTTCGTCGCGTATTGCCGGTCCTGCCGCCTCATCTTCCAGCTCTTCTCCCGTCATCATTATCACCAGCCTCTCTCTGGGATGGCCACCGGGATGTCCTCCTGGTGCCCTCTGCTGCTCGTGCCTCGCCTAGGCGCTCTTTTTGCCCTTCCGTCATCTTGTTCCATTTCCTGAGGAGGGGGACAAGAAAGGGAGTACGGGCACCTTATCTTTTTTTAGTTTGTAAGCCTGCGGGAACTTGTTAGATTTGAAACTTGTAATCCCCTGGCTCATGTTTTTCTTTCCATATGAACAGTACTTGTATGGGACGTTTTTAATGAAAAAGGGTGTTTGCCGGGTTCTTTGTGCGTGAGCGAGGCCCATGCCAAGGAACGAATCCTTGTTATTTTTAAGATAAACTGTGTTGCCCGGCAACAGGCCTTGCCGTCCCCCCGCTTTGGTCGACCTTTATCACGCTCTCGGTGGAGGCAGGGCAAAGCAGGGTTAGGCCCCTTGTTCATTTCTCTTGCCACCGCGACTACGACCAAGTTCCGACCCAGGGGATAGCCCTTGGGTACGGGAAAAGGGGAGCACGGTGATTTTAAGAATATAAACGATGTTTCATATGTCCCAGTTCTATACGGAAGTGCATAATAGGGGATAAAAGACTTATCGAATCCGCAGCCCCCGGCAACCTTGGCTTGCCGTGGTTGGATCCTTGTGTCTTCAGCCCCCGGCGGTCTGGCTTGCCGGGGCCGGAGCGCCGGTCCATTCTCTTTCTCCCAAGCGGCTCAGGAGATATGTCCACGTGCCCTGCGAACAAAAGAGGACAGAAATACGCACACTCGACCTCTAGGCTAGGGGTTAGTTGCCGCTAAGCACTATCAACCCTAACCGAGGAAGAGACCTAACCTAGCATGCATGCTATAACTTAGGGCGCCAGGGCTTCGTTTGTCTATGCTCAGGGTCTGCGCCTGGCTTTGTATAGAGGGTTACATGCCTTGTCGACAAAGCTTGTACAAAAGGTGGCTTGCCGGGGGGCCCGGCAAGCCGCGCCTTATGGGTAAAACTTGCGAAGATGCTCAATGTTCGAGGAGTTGCTCACTGGGACAACATCTTTGGTCTCCAGGCAGACTGTGCCGGGCCTGGTGACTCGTATTACCCGATAAGGGCCTTCCCACTTCAGTGTCAACTTGTTGGAATTCTTGGCCGACTGAACGCACCGAAGAACAAGGTCGCCTTCCTATCACAACCGCCCGAAGACGATCTTCCTCAAGGAGCGTTGCGTCATCTTGCCGCAACTGCTCATGCTCAAGCTCATCATACGCGAGCACTCGAGGTGACCCGTATATGAGTTCCGTGGGGAGAACTGCTTCTGCCCCATATACTAGGGAAAAGGGTGTCTGGCCGGTGGCTTGATTTGGCGTCGTCCTGATCGACCAAAGAACCGCCGGCAACTCATCAATCCAGCGCCTTCCGCTCTTGTGCAGCTTGTCAAAAGTCTTCGTTCTCAGGCCTCTCAACACTTCAGCATTTGCCCTCTCCGCTTGGCTATTGCTCCGGGGGTGGGCCACGGAAGCAAAATAGAGCACCGGAAAGGACCAGCACAGCCCGGACATCCGGCACCATGCCCCGGACATCCGGCTCCTCCCGAAGCCCCGGACATCCGACCCCTTTGCCCGGAAATCCGGCCCCTCATCGCACAATGCAACCGAAGCCAGCCAAGTCCATCCCGGACATCTGGCCAGCGGCCTGGACATCCGGCTCTTCGTGAGCCGCCGTACATCCGGCCCCCAGCCCGGACATCCGGCGCCTGTCTGAGCAGAGTGAACGGGCCAAGGGCCCATGTATCCCCCCTCCCACTTACCCCTTCGTGGGCTAACACTATATATAGACACCCTCCTCCTCCTAGTTAGGGTTAGCGTTGTGATAGCTCATTTGTGAGATAGAGCCTCGCTCATCCATACGGATCAACTCCTTGAGAGAGACCGCGACCCCTCCACGGAGAAGATCCCCCTTGGATTAAAGACCCCCTCTTGGGTAGCCCCATCAAGATCTCCTCACGGAGAAGAACCGGCTAACTCTTGTATCGTCCCTTGTTGACTTTGGATCGTGTATCTCTTTGTGTTTCGTGGATCTAGCACATGTGTAATCTGATCTTGTTGGTTTGAGTGATTCTCTTGTGTTTTCCCTTGTGTTTTCCTTCGTGTTCTTCGTGTTCATCGTTGGGATCTGCTCCTTTTGTGAAAGATCTGGCATCTAGGGTTCCACCCTACATCATCTTGGTATCAAGAGCCACGTTGATGACAATTTCGGGGCCACCCATCTTTGTTTTCTAGCCTTGTTTTGTTGATTTTGTCCTAAATTCGAAAATTCCCCACCAAAAATAGCCCCCAAAATTATTTTTGATTTTTTGGTGTGATGAAGTTTTGTTGGATTTGATCCATGGATTTGCTTTGTTATGAGTGGATCTAGCTTTCCCCCAATTTTCCCCACTTTCCATCCATGGAATCTCTGCAATTTTGCCCCCGAAATCATCAATTTTCGCCCCCAAAATCGAGTTCCTCGAGTTCATCCTCGGATTTGGAGTCCGGACATCCGGCCCGTGGCCCCGGACATCCAGCCCGTAGCCCGGACATCCGGCTCCTGGAGCGCATTTTCGCGCGCGGTTCTGGACATCAGGTCCCGGAAATCCGGCCCGAGCCTCGGATGTTAGGCCCGTGTAACTTCAGCCTTTCCCATCTCACCGTTTTGTCCATAACTAATTCATCTGGAGTCCGATTTTTTACGTTCTTTAGCTTGTTTTGAAGCTATTGACATCCCCCATAACAGAAAAAATACTACCGTCACCATTTGACTCCATCAAATGTTTGTAACTTTGGCATCTTTGCCTAGGTCCTCCACCATAACTTCTGCAAAACCTCCGTAGCCTTCCGCTACCTAACCAATTTTGTTCCACATTTCATTTGAGGTTGTTTGAGTTGTGGTTTGTGTCTCCTAAGGTGTTTCGGCTACTTTGGGACGTTGCTTCAACTCCAACACCGTGTATAGCCCATCATACAATTCCCCCACCTTAACCAATTTTGACCGGGTTTCCACCAATACTTCTGCAACCACCACCGTTTTCCCGCTACCACCAATTCAAATTTGAAATTTGAGATTTTGAGTTCATGGTTTTCCGTTTCCTAAGGTGTTTCGGATAATTAGGAATGGTTCAACATCGACAACACCGCCACTCATCATCGCCACGAGGTCGTCATCGACATTGACCACTTCATCATTATCCGTCCTTGCTTAAACATGCCAAATCATTGACGGTATTCTCGACGACATCTTGGTATACTCCTTGCCATTACATTGATAACCACATAGCCCATCTTTGTGTACCTTAACCATTGAGACTAGCCTTTGAGTATTGCCGGCAACGTGACTTGTGCACATTAGTGATCATACTTCCCATAGCATACATACCACATCTTAGTGGTGCATATCTTGGTATCATATCTTGTGTCACAAAGTTGTCATCGCATATACTCAATTGCTATTTTGGTTCGTGAAGTTTTGCATAAGAAAAGAGCTCAAAAGAGAAAGAGCCAAACAAGCTTTTAAGCAAAAGAGGAAAGATAAGCAAAGAGCTTATAAGCAAGAACCATAGCATCATACTACATTAAGATTGTCATATTCGATCATCTTGGATCATATCACCGGAGTACCTTACATATAGCATACTTGGGATAGAAGTCGTTGCATTTTCTCTTAGTAGGTTGTGCACATGTTTCTTATCCGCCTATTGTGCAATCGTGCTAGCGTCTCTCTAGTGTTGTGCAACGAGAGCATTTTCGTGGATTCCACATTTTGGCTCATTCCTTGGTTCCACGACCCCACTTATCTATTTACGTGCGTGTTTCCGTGTACCACATCTTGCTATTGGTCTACTTGTTGCATTTGCAAATTTGCGAATCTTTTCCAACATTATTGAGTCTCACTAGCAATTGCATCAAATTTTGTGCCACTATCCTCACCGAGCTCCACCATAAGCCTTATTTGTGTAGGTGTGAGAAATTGACAAGATCGGTACCAATTGTGCTATTTCCTTGTTACATTATTGAGTGATCATTGATCCATCTTCAACATCGGTCAAGTTACATTTGGTATAGTTCTTCTCTTTCTCCCACTCATATTTGCTTGAGTCTTGTGATGGATTGGGAAGGCATTTCATCTCCGGTCTTCAACAAGAATGACGGCGTGAACAACTACATCACCAAAGCATCCATCTTCGGCCTACAACAACAACTGCAAGGCGCACATTCTACCTTGCGAGAGCGCATCGAGAAATTTTCCATCGACATTCGTCACTCCGAAATAAGGAAAAGGGACTACATCGACAACAAGCTTTCCGCACAAAAGGTGGAGGAAGATGCAAGGATGGAGGAGATTCGAACTTTGTTGGCCAAATGTTCTTCCCCTTCGTCATCCTCAAGGCGACGATGAGCAAGTCGATCATCTTTTGAGCGCCCATGCGATGCAAGCGCAAGTCATCCACGTCCACATCTACATGGCGACCATCATCATGTTCGTGATCCACATCGTCATGAAGAGCAAGTCACCTCCAAGCAACATGTGCACGACAACGACGTGCGACATCTACTATGAGCTCAAGTGCGACAACGACACCATCATCATGAAGATGCTCGCCTAGCGCAAACGTACAAGTACCAACAAGCTCTACTTCATGCCAAGGCCAAGCTTCAAGAGCAAAAGAGAAGACTGCGAGATAAGCACCACCAAGACGGAGCTACGGCTACAACAACCACTTCGGCATCTTCGCCAAGTGCTATGAAGGCATCTTCGCCTTTGGACATACGACATCTTCGCCTACGTCCCACGAGTTCTCCAACATCGACATCTTCAACAACAAGGCGACCACCTATGAGCGAGGGCGACACTTCCATCTTCGGAAGCCCCTCAAGGAAGATGGCCGAGCATTAGAATTTCCCTTCGGTCATGGAGACGAACTACGAGGTGCCACATCATATGGGCCTTGATGAGGACACCAATACCTTTGTTACACCCACAACCCCTGCTACTATACATAATGGACCAATTACTAGAGCTCGCGCACGGCAATTAAATTACCAGGTACTTCCGGTTCTTGGTAATGATTCTAATGTTCATGAGAACATGATGTTGCCTAAATTGGATACATTTGTTTTTCTTACAAATGAAGGGCCTAGCTTGGAGAAGGATAAACATTGGAGCAAGAACAAGCATGGACTTGATGGCATGCACAAGGGAAACAAGAACGGAGATTCCAGTGGTGATTTCAGTACTTTGAAGCCACCATAATGAGTGCATGAAGCCTTGGACAAAATATACAAGATGCCACTTCATAAACTTCGTCCAGAGGCTATTCTAGGTGCTGCGTCACCTTATTATTGGGCCAGGCCCATGTACTTTCGAAATACTTGAATATAGGCTGTTTTAGAGTACGTATGTGTGGGGAAACAAGAGTTAGGGCATCGTTTAGACTTTGGGTTTTGTTTATATTAAAGTTCGCCATAGCTGCAACTTCGCGTACTTCGTTGGTGTTCAACAACCAGACAAAGGCGTCACAGAACCACAACCCCTGCTGCAATATCCAAATTGCAATCTTAGTTTCTTGCTTGTTCTTCGTTTGCTTGCAGGAAACAGACCTTCGTGGTCAGGTTGATCGTGCTCCGGCGTGGTCAATAACCTCTCGGAGTTGGTTTAGCGATTGCTAAGGCGCGACGTCCTCGCACGTTCGTAGTTGGATCGTCAAAGTCGACTGCCTCCTAAATGATAGCCACCATCTCATCGAAAAAGGGACACCTTTGCCTCTATCAAGTGGTATCAGATTTCCAGGTTGCTCGGTGAGATTTTACAGTTTTTCATAGTTTAGATCGAGTCTGTTCTTCATACCTACAGTCCATGAAAAAGACAAAAAAATAGGGTTAGTTCATATCCGAACCAGTCTGAGCCTTTGCATAGTCTTTTCAGTATTTTGCTTTGTTGAATTTGCGGTTGCATAGTCGTGTCCAGTTGCTGGTCTTAGCGTCTAGTTTCCCTTAGAGTTTCATGTTCTGTTCACAAGTTGTCACGCCGCCGCCGCCGCACCATCGTCATCGCCCTACCATCTACCACCACCGCTTATCCTTCGCCGATCCATATCCATATACCCTCACCAATCCGTATCCATATGCCACCACCAATCCGTATCCATATACCACCACCGCTACCGTATACCACCACCGCTGCCATATCTTACCATCGAATATCCACCACCAATTCGAGTGTTTTCATATTAGGTTTGTTTTCGAGATCCATCTATTTTCCGTTTCTGGAGACCCTCGGGCAGTTTTTAGGCCAGAATTTCGGCGACCAAAAATATTTTTTCCCTATCCTATTTTTAGGTCCTAGGGAGCACTTTGAGACTCGCCATCATACTGATTTTTTGTCGCACTTTTTCATCGTCGCTGCCCTTATTTCCAAAAAAATAGTCAAAAAAAATTGTGCCTATCCTATTATCTTGACTTGGGAAGAGTTTTGAGACACTTGCCATTCTAGTGATTTTTCGCAAAAAAAGAGGAGCGCAAAAAAAGAGCGAAAAAATTATTCAGAGTGTGCTTTTCCTTTGTTTACGTGCAGCGCCGTGATTTTGTTAGTGTTCTAGGCTCGCGTCTCTAGCACAGTCTAGCCTAGGACCAGCACAGTAATGTCGTTGGGCGTTTATTCAACTTTGCATCTCTGAATTGATTATTGCTGATCCTTTTTGCTACCATATTATAAGCCTTCCCAGCTCCACATACATCTACGCCGTGCGTTTCACTCTCCTTGGTAATCGCTCTATCCAAGCTTTGAGAGTTTTGACTACAAAGGTTGCCGTTCACCACCTGCTGCTGGGTAAGAACTGGTAAGAATTTGAGATTTGCTTGACGGATCTGTGACACCCCACCACCGCCATTTTCTAGTAGTCTATAGGATCATATTCTTGTGTGTTTGTCTTGTAGCTAACCATGGCAGGATCACAAGTCGACGAGACTGACTGGAAGAACATGACGAACAAAGAGTTACATGATAAGTTTCAGCAAATGATGAGTGGACAGGTGGAAGATGTGCTAAACAGATTTGAAGAGGCCATGGAGAAGATAGATGGCATTGAGAAGGCGTTCGAAACAAAGCTTGATAACAAGTTTAATGAATTTCTCGCGCGTCTTCCACAACCACCGCCCGCTGCAGCTGTCGCACCTCTACTACTACAACAACAACATCGCCTTCCAAATCAAGTGGGACGAGCACAGCGCGTTCCCCTTGAGCCTGGTCAAACTTCTGGTGCCGGTGTACCTACTGTTGATTCTTCTGTAGCTCCTGCTGCTACTGCAGAGGTGGAGTACCATTACGAGGATGAGGTTGCTCAAAATAAGAACTACGTGCAACCACCAGCACCACCACCACCAGGTCATCCTCATGCATATCATCGCAACGGTAGGGCTGCACCACCACTTGAGGTACGAGATCATGACAATCTTCCTAAACTAAAATTGAATATTCCACCATTTGAGGATAGATATGTTCCTGATATATATCTTACTTGGGAGTTATAAACTGAACAACGATTTACATCTTTACAATATCCTGAGGAGAGACGTGTTCCTGCTGCTGTTTGTTCTTTTACTAGCTTTGCATGTGTTTGGTGGTCTGAACATTGTAGATTATATCCTATTCCAAATTGCTATGCATACTCGTTGGGTTCCACCATATTATCAATGAGAATGTTGCTTCAAAAGTTGTAGCGTTTAAGACAAGGAAAAATTCTGTAGAGCAATATTATAAAGAATTGCAAACTGGTATGATTAGATGTGGTATTGTTGAGGAGAATGAAGCTATGCTTGCAGGTTTTATGGGTGGATTAAATAGAGAGATTCAGACCATTCTAGAGTATAAGGAGTATAATAATATCACTCGTTTATTCATCTTGCTTGTAAAGCTGAACGTGAAGTGCAGGATCGACAGGCGTTGGCACGAACTAACTTTTCTGCAGGTTGACCTTCATCATGGACACCACGTGCATCCTCTACATCCACTGCACCATCACCTCCATTAGGTGCCACCTCCAGCTGTGATACAAGAAAGCAGGCACAACCACCACTATCTGCCAAGAGCACACCTGCCGTGCTTGCACAGAGCTCTTCTTCTTCCATGGCATCAATAGGGCACACAAGTGATATTATTTGTCGTCGTTGTAAGGGAAGAGGTCATTATGCGAGAGAATACAAATCTCAGCGTGTGATGTTTGCTACTGAGGATGGTGGATATGAGTCCGCTAGTGACTATGATGAGGAGAATTTGGCTCTTATTACACATGAAGAACACGGTGGAGATGATTCTGATCATGAGACGCAATGCATGGCTCCTGAAGACGCTGACAGATATGAATGTTTAGTTGCTCAACGTGTTTTTGAGTGTGCAGGTCACCCAAGCTGAGCAAAATCAGAGGCATAATTTGTTCCATACAAAGGGAGTTGTGAAGGAACGTTCTATTCGCGTCATCATAGATGGAGGGAGCTGCAACAACTTGGCTAGCATGGAGATGGTGGAGAAGCTATCTCTCACCACAAGACCACATCCACATCCTTACTACATCCAATGGTTCAACAACAGAGGCAAGGTTAAGGTAACACATATTGTTCGTGTGCATTTTAGTATCTCTATATATGCTGATTATGTTGATTGTGATGTGGTACCTATGCAAGCATGTTCCTTATTACTTGGTAGGCCATGGCAATTTGATAAAAAAATTATACACCATGGTAGAAATAATTAGTATACTCTTTTTCATAAGGATAAACATATTACTTTGCTTCTTATGTCTCCTGATTCCATTTTGAAAGATGATGTTAATAGAGCTAATAAAGCAAAACGGGAGAAAAAGTAAGAGTGAGAATCAGATTGTGGCAAAACAATTTGAGCAACAAATGAAGCCTGGTAATAAACCATCTAGTGTTGCTTCTGAAATTAAATTAAAAAGTGCATGTTTACTTGCCACCAAATCTGATTTTGATGATCTAGATTGCAACAATTTTGTTTGCTATGCTTTTGTGTGCAAAGAGGCATTATTTTCATTCGAGGACGTGCCTTCCTCTTTGCCTCCTGTTGTCACTAACATTTTGTAGGAGTTTGCTGACGTCTTTCCACAAGACGTGCCACCGGGATTACCACCTATTCGAGGGATTGATCATCAAATTTACTTAATTCCAGGTGCTTCGCTACCCAACCGTGCACCATACCGTACCAATCCAGAGGAGACGAAGGAGATTATGCGTCAAGTCCAAGAGCTGCTCGACAAAGTTATATTCGCGAATCCCTTAGTCCTTGTGCTGTTCCTATTATTCTAGTGCCGAAAAAGGATGGTACATCGCGTACGTGTGTTGATTGTAGAGGCATTAATAATATTACTATTCGTTATTGTCATCCTATTCCTAGGCTAGATGATATGCTTGATGAATTGAGTGACTCTACAATTTTCTCCAAAGTTGATTTGCGTAGTGGATACCATCAAATTCATATGAAATTGGGAGATGAATGGAAAACAGCATTTAAAACTAAGTTTGGTTTATATGAGTGGTTAGTCATGCCTTTTGGGTTGACTATTGCACCTAGTAATTTCGTGAGACTAATGAATGAAGTTTTACGTGCTTTCATTGGACGATTTGTGGTAGTCTATTTTGATGATATACTGATTTGTAAAAAATCTTTGGAAGAATATTTGGAACATTTACGTGCTGGTTTTTATTGCTCTACGTGATCCACATTTGTTTGGTAACCTTGGGAAGTGCACCTTTTGCACCGACCGAGTATCTTTTCTTGGATATGTTGTTACTCCACAGGGAATTTAAGTTGATCAAGCAAAGATTGAAGCTATTGAGAGTTGGTCGGAGACCAAAACAGTCACATAAGTGAGGAGTTTTCTTGGACTCCCTGGTTTCTATAGGCAGTTTGTGAGAGATTTTAGCACCATGCTGCACCTCTCAATGAGCTTACAAAGAAGGATGTGCCTTTTGTTTGGGGTACCACACAGGAAGAAGCCTGCACGGTGTTGAAAGATAAGTTGACACATGCTCCTTTACTCCAACTTCCTGATTTTAATAAGACTTTTGAGCTTGCATGTGATGCTAGTGGAATTGGATTAGGAGGTGTGTTATTACACGATGGCAAACCTGTTGCATACTTTTCTGAAAAATTGAGTGGGCCTAGTCTGAACTATTCTACTTATGATAAATAATTATATGCTCTTGTTCGGACCTTAGAAACATGGCAACATTATTTATGGCCCAAAGAATTTGTTATACATTCTCACCATGAATCTTTGAAACATATTAAAAGTCAAGCAAAACTGAACCGTAGACATGCTAAATGGGTTAAATTCATTGAGACTTTCACTTATGTCATTAAACACAAGAAGGGTAAAGAAAATGTTATTGCTGATGCATTGTCTCGATGTTATACTATGCTTTCACAACTTGACTTTAAAATATTTCGTTTGGAGACCATCAAACATCAATATGTGCATGATGTTGAATTTAAAGATGTATTGCAGAATTGTATAGAAGGTAGAACATGGAACAAGTTCGTCGTTAACGATGGATTTGTGTTTCGTGCTAACAAGCTATGCATTCCAGCTAGCTCCGTACGTCTTTTGTTGTTGCAGGAGGCGCATGGAGGAAGATTAATGGGACACTTCGGCGTGAAGAAGACGAAGGATATACTTGCTACACATTTCTTTTGGCCAAAGATGAGACGGGATGTTGAGCGTTTTGTTGCTCGCTGCACTACATGTCAAAAAGCTAAGTCATGACTCAATCCTCATGGTTTATATATGCCTTTGCCTGTACCTAGTGTTCCTTCGGAAGATATATCTATGGACTTTGTTTTAGGTTTACCTCGTGATGAGGACATCAATACCATTGTTACACCCACAGCCCCTACTGCTACTTGCGCACGCCAATTAAATTTTCAGGTACTTTCGTTTCTTAGTAACGATTCTAATGTTCATGAGAATATGATGCTGCCTAAATTGGATACATTTGTTTTGTTTACAAATGAAGGGCTTGGCATGGATAAGAGGGATGAATACTGGAGCAAGACCAAGCATGGAGAGGATGGCATGCGCAAGGGGAACAAGAACGGAGTTACAAGTGATGATTTCAGGACTTTGAAGCCACCATAATGAGTGCATGAAGCCTTGGACGAAATATACTAAATGCCACATCATAAATTTCGTCCAGAGGCTATTCTAGGTGTTGTGTCACCTTATTATTGGGGCAGGCCCATGTAATTTTGAAATACATAAGTATAGGCTGTTTTTAGAGTCCGTATGTGTGGGGAAACAAGAGATAGGGTTGGTTTCGGACCCCTTCCCCAAGAGATAGGGGAAACAAGAGATAGGGCTGTTTTTAGAGTCCGTATGTGTGGGGAAACATAAGTATAGGCAGTTACAGCCCTTAGGGCACCGTTTAGACTTTGGGTTTTGTTTAGATCAAAAGTACGCCATAGCTGCAACTTCGCATACTTCGTTTGTGTTCAACGACCAGACAAAGGCATCACAGAACCCACCTTCATTAATAAAGCTTTCCTCTTATATTCGCAATATCTAGATTGCAATCTTAGTTTCTTGCTTGCTCTTTGTTTGCTCGCAGCAAATAGACCCTCGTGGTCAGGTTGATCGTGCTCCGGCGTGGTCAATAACCCTCGGAAGTTGGTTTAGCGATTGCTAAGGCGCGACGTCTTCGCACGTTCGTAGTCGGATCGTCCAAGTCGACTCCCACAGAAAATGAATGTTATCTCATCAAAACATCGGGATACCTTCACCTCTATCACCTCGAACAAAGAAGGGGAGGGATAGTGAGGGAGTTCCGGACTAGGGGGTGTCCGGATAGCCGAACTATCATCATCGGCCGGACTCCAAGACTATGAAGATACAAGATTGAAGACTTCGTCCCGTGTCCGGATGGGACTTTCCTTGGCGTGGAAGGCAAGCTTGGCGATACGGATATGTAGATCTCCTACCATTGTAACCGACTTTGTGTAACCCTAGCCCTCTCCAGTGTCTATATAAACCGGATGGCTTTAGTCCATAGGACGAACAACAATCATACCATTGGCTAGCTTCTAGGGTTTAGCCTCTTTGATCTCGTGGTAGATCCACTCTTGTAACACACATCATCATTATTAATCAAGCAGGACGTAGGGTTTTACCTCCATGAAGAGGGCCCGAACCTGGGTAAAACATCGTGTCCCTTGTCTCCTGTTACCATCCGCCTAGACGCACAGTTCGGGACCCCCTACCCGAGATCCGCCGGTTTTGACACCGACATTGGTGCTTTCATTGAGAGTTCCTCTGTGTCGTCACCGATAGGCTCGATGGCTTCTTGAACCATCATCAACGATGCGGTCCGGGGTGAGACTTTTCTCCCCGGACAGATCTTCGTATTCGGCGGCTTCGCGACTGCAGGCGATTAAGCAGCCATCTGGAGCAGATCGAAGCTCGCCTCCGCCGCCGGTCAGATTTGGAAGTTTGAACTTCACGGCTGACATCTGCGGGGACTTGATCCTCGATGGAGTCGAGCCACAGCCGAGCGTGCCGCACTGTCACGGCGAGCATGATTTAGCTCTGCAGCCGGACAGTACCTTGGAGGCCGCACTCGAACCCGCTCCATTCTTCAATTCGGAGCCGGCTGCGCAGATCGGGGACGGATGGCTAGACACCGCCTCGGGGGCTGCAACCTCTACGGCGATAGAGTTGAACACTGATCTTGTCCCTCATAAAGCTCGCGACTCCGAGGTGCCGGACTCCTTGCCGGACTTCGAACCTCCCGCGCCCCCTCCGATCGAATCCGATTGGGCGTCGGTCATGGAGTTCACCGCAGCGGAGATCTTTCAACTCTCACCTTTTGGCGACATCTTGAGTTCACTAAAGTACCTCTCGTTATCAGGAGAGCCCTGGCCGGACTGCAGTCAGGACGGTTGGGATGTGGACGACGAAGAAATTCAAAGCCCACCCACCACCCACTTGGTAGCCGCCGCCGACGATCTAACCGACATGCTAGACTACGACTCCGAAGACATCGACGGTATGGACGACGATGCCGGAGATGAACAAGAACCAGCGCCTACCGGGCACTGGAAAGCCACCTCATCATATGACATATACATGGTGGATATCCCAAAGGATGGGAATGGCGAAGGAACAGAGGAGGATGACCCCTCCAAGAAATAGCCCAAGCGTCGGCGTCAGCGGCGCCGCTCTAAATCCCGCCATAGCAAGAATGAAGATTCCGGCACCGGAGATAACAATACACCGGACAGTGCCGAAGACAATCCACTCCAGCAAGATCCAGCGCAGGAGGATGGAGACGCCAGCCCTCACGAGAGAGCGGTAGAAGAAGAGGTAGAGGATTATATGCCTCCCTCCGGATACGAAGCAAGCCTCGACGACGATGAATTAAATCGTGCACGAGGATCCCGTCGAACAAGAGCGTTTTAGGCGCGGGCTTATAGCCACGGCGAACAGCCTCAAGAAAAAGCAGCAACAGCTTAGAGCTGATCAGGATCTGCTAGCCGACAGATGGACTGAAGTCCTCGCGGCCGAAGAGCATGAGCTCGAACACCCCTCCAAAAGCTACCCTAAACGCAAGCTGCTCCCCCGATTAGAGGAGGAGGCTTACAAACCCGCATCACCAGGAGACAATACGGCTGACCGACCACCCCGTGGTCGCGACAGAGAGGCCTCTAGGCCCTTCACTAGAACCGTACCCCGGCATCGCTCAAAAAGCACACGGCCACAGGGGAACGCTCCGGACCTGCGAGATATATTGGAGGACAAGGCAAGACAATCAAGATCGATCTATGGATCGCGTGGGCCCACGCATGCGTGGCGACAACCGTCGCGCCGGACACGATAAGTCGGTCGGGCGAACAAAGCAGACAAAGCTCTTTTGAGCTCCGTCGTGATATCGCCCGATCTGAGGCGCCGCACACCCACTATGCTTCACGAGACGAAGTAATGGATCATCAAATCCCGAAGGGTTTAAACCCGTCAATATTGAATCCTATGATGGCACAACAGACCCGCGGTTTGGATCGAAGACTATCTCCTTCACATCCACATGGCCCGGTGACGATCTTCACGCCATCAAATACCTCCCCTCAAGCTTAGAGGACCAGCCCGGCATTGGCTCAACAGCTTGCCGGAGAGTCAATTGGGAGCTGGGAGGACCGGAAGCCGCATTCCTCGATAACTTCCGGGGCACTTATCTGCGACCACCGACGCGATGACCTAAGCCACATAATTCAGCAGCCAGACGAATCGGCCAGACAATTCTGGACACGGTTCTTAACCAAGAAAAACCAAATCGTCGACTGTCCGGATGCGGAGGCCCTCGCGGCCTTCAAGCATAACATCCATGACGAGTGGCTTGCCCGGCACCTAGGACAGGAAAAGCCGAAATCCATGGCAGCCCTCACATCACTCATGACCCGCTTATGCGTGGGTGAGGACAGCTGGCTAGCACGCAGCAACAACCTCAGCAAAAATTCTGGCAGTCCGGACTTCAAGGACCGAAATGGCAGGCCGCGTCGTAACAAAACAAACGCCGCGTAACGGTGACAATATTGAGGATCGGCAATCAATGCGGATTCAGAGGCTCTAAACCGGTCAGCGGAAAAAGCCATTCAAAAGAACTACTCGGGTCCATCCAATTTGGACCGAATACTCGACCGCTTGTGCCAGATACACGGCAGCCCCGAAAAGCCAGCTAACCACACCAACAGGGACTGTTGGGTATTCAACAGGCAGGCAAGTTAATTGCGAAAACAATGACAAGGGCTGCATAGCGATGACGAGGACGAGACCCAACCGCCGAACAATAGAGGGCGAAGGGTTTCCCCCACAGTGCGGACGGTGAACATGATATACTCAACGCACATACCCAAAAGGGAGCGGAAGCGTGCACTCGAGGATGTCTCGCGATGGAGCAGTTGCCCAAGTTCAATCCATGGTCCTCCTGCCCGATCACTTTTGACCGAAGGACCACCCCACCAAACATCCGCCACGGCGGATTCGCTGCACTGGTCTTAGACCCAATCGTCGATGGATTTCACCTAACGAGTCCCGATGGGCGGCGGCAGCAGCCTGAACCTGCTTTACCGGGATACGGTCGCGCAAAATGGGCATAGACCCTCAAGGATTAAACCTACCAAAACGACCTTTAAAGGCGTCATACCAGGTGTAGAAGCCAATTGTACAGCTCAATTACACCGGAAGTGGTCTTGAGATCCCGGATAACTTCCGAGCGAGGAGTTAATCTTGACATAGTCCCGTTCGCAGCGGCTATCATGCCTTGCTCGGACGTGCAGCGTTTTCAAAGTTCAACGCGGTGCCGCACTACGCATACCTCAAGCTCAAGATGCCAGGCCCTCGAGGAGTCATCACGGTCAGCGAAAACATTGAGCGTTCTCTCCGCGCGGAGGAACATCTGCGCTCTCGCGGCGAAGTGCAATGCAGCCTCTTAAGGCAATTCTCGAGTCCGGCCGTTAAGCGGCGGACACAGCTAAGCGCGCCGGAGTAACTTACAACAAGACCACAGCACGTTCCGAGCACGCGTAGCGATGCAGCCCCAACCCCAGCTCTGCGAAACGTCAAGCAGGTCCTTCGCGTACACCATTACGCTCTTAAGATACCATGGGCATGGGGAGAGGGCACGACCACGATAAACCAGATCTGCGGCTCAACCACACGGGGGCTCTCAAGTGTGTCGTTCCTTTTCTTTTCTTTTTACCTTTTACTTTTTACCCACAGGACTCCGTTTGTCGAGGCCTGTCCGGGCAGCAGCAGAACTGCCGAACTCACGATGCAACAGCCGGGGAAGGATAAAGGCTACAACGAATATCTGGTGGTCTCCATTACGAGCATTTTATACACCAATCTGCAGCCTACCCCGGAGGGGACATGTTTAACAGTCCCATACCTTGCTTATCGCACTATCTGTATCGTTCGCATTCGTAGCAGCACTTATTGAATAAAACAATGCAGCACCTTTTTGCTTATAATTGCATTTCTTTTTCATACATATGTTCATTCACGGCATGTTGCATCCGTACACTTTAGTACGGCTAATATACACCAGGGCTTATGTTTCCGCATTATGGTATGATGAGTCGAACACTTTCACAAGTGCGGCACCCGAACTTATATCACTATATGCATCGGCTCGAATCATGTCTTGGGTCAATAGTTGGGTTTGCCCGGCTCCCATGTTTTGGTACCTTACGTTCCGTTATATCGGCTAAGGTAGCTTTGGGAGAACCACTGCGATTCCGCCCAGTTGAGCTGGGTTAACGCCTCGATGGAAAGCTAAAACTGACCGTCATGATGAGGCGAGAGACGATCGCTGTTCGAGAGGTTTTTGCGAGTCCTTAAAGACTTATGCGCTTAGGCGAGGAGCCGATCTTGTCCGGCCAAGGCATGGATAGCGCCCCAAATTGACCTTCGAAGACTAGGGGCTTCACGAAATTTAAAATTATAGAATTCTATGGCTAAGTGAGAGTGTTCAAGCATTATAAGTCCGGTTGCCTTGTTACGCTGTGTTGGCGCCTCCTAGATGGACCCAAAAATGGGAACAAGAGCGCTCAAGTTTATCCCGAACACCCCAGCACTCATGGCATGGGGCTGAAGCCGACGACTTGCCATCTCTCGATTTGATAAACAGCCACACGAAGGTAATATTTTAAATTAACAAGTGTTGCTTAGCGCATATGAACTAAGTTTTCAGCGCGACGGGATAACAAAATGCGAGTCTACTCAAATATTACATCTTTGGAGCACTCACCCGCAATATTGCAGGCGCCCTTGACACACTCTTATAATACATCTCGGCGTGCGATGCTCCTTGCCCTCCGGTGGCGGGTCCGTCCACGAGCTTACAGGCATCCATCTTGCCCAGTGCACCTTTTGCGGGCAAGGGCCCGACAGGCACCCTCAATACAAGCGGAATGCTTGATGACTTCTACCCAGGCACGCATCCATCGGCCGCCGCACCAGGCGAAGTTGCTCCCTGGCATGGCCTCCTTAGGCCACAGCCGAACTATGAGGCCCTTCATGGCCTGTTCGGCCGCCTTAGGAGCTCGACCAGCTGCTTCAGCTGGTCGCTAAGGGCACCGGATGTCCGGCCTCGACATCTTGAGACCGAAGACCTTCTCCGTCGAGCTCCCCTCCTCGGCCCGGTAGAATGCGGCAGCATCGGACACGCTGCGAGGAAGATCTGTGAACGCTCTGGAGAGCTCCGAATCGGGTAAGCAAAGGTAATTAACACTCACATGCTTACTTTGCATGAAAAATGCCTTACCGCTGCTATTTTCTTCACCGCCTCAACCTCTGGAGGGCCTTGTAGGCTTGGCCTAAGCAGCTTTGGCACTCTCAAGAGCCGTCATAGCTCAGACTCTCGAGTCTTGAGTCACGCTCAAGCTCTCATGTTTTTCACGAGATCCTGGAGCTCTTGCTATACCTCCGCCACCGCGCCTCCTGCTTCTCTCGCTCGGTGCGCTCAGCGGCCACATTACTTTCGGCGCTGCCACCGCCTCCTTCGTGGTCGCCACCTCGTTAGTGGCCCCTACAATACCCACGTTATCCTTGTCATTTTCTTGCAACCAAATCCTTTTACTGAAGGTACAATTTTCATAAGGTATTACTCACCTTCTTTTCCTCGAGCTGCTTCTTGGCATGGCCGAGCTTCGTTCTCGGACCGCTCGAGGTTTTCCTTCAAAGTATTGACCTCTGCGATCGGTCTTGGCAGAGGTCGGAAAGACAACCTGCAATCCCATATTGACATATTTTTATGACTCCTGCGTTTATCTTTCTAAAGATCCTCAGTCCGGCTTTTCTTTCCAACACCGAACCGATCATCGAGGGCTCTTGTCTATGCGGTACCATTTTACATATATTGAAATTCTTACCTCAAAGCACTGTTAGAAGGCTGCTGCGAGCTTCAGTCAGCCCGCTCTTGGCGAGTTGAACCTTCGAATCACCGCAGTCATAGCAGTGCGGTGTTCCTCTTTGATGGGCGCCGTTGGCGCCTCCAGCAAATATCCGGCACCTCCGGTTGGGCGGAGGCAGCCGGCGTCATGATCTTGCCCTTCTTATGAAGGGGTCGCTGCCGGACTCGGAGCCCTTGTGGCCTCCGGGCTGAGTCCGGTGCAAAGTCCGGGAGGGTGTCTGTGACACCTCCGGGCCTCCTCCTCCTGGTGGGTCCCTTCACGGGATCCCACCTCGGCGTCGTCATGCTGCACGGGGTGGAGGCGATCGGAAGGAATCCATATCCGGCGCACCCAAGGACCCGCTTCGGCAAGCGGGAAGATCATCCTCAGGCGGACTGCAGGGTTGTATGCGGCATTAGAAAGACATTATGTGGCGAAAAGAAAAAACTTTGAAGTTATTGAGTCCGGATACTTACGATCTCGCCGAGGCTTGGCCCTTGGAGGCCGATCCTCGTCGTCGTCACTCGCGTTGGCGGAGCAGTCCGGGAAGAGTTTTTCCTTCTTGGACCCTTGGCCTCCTTGTTGGGGAGGCCTTCCTTTCTTCCACCCCGGCTGGGGAGAGGCTTTCTTCTTGTCCTCCTCGCCTTGGTGGGAGGAGTCGGCCTCGGATTAATCATCCGATAGCACCTGAAAATGGGAACTCTTCTGAGTCCCCGTGGCCGTCTTCTTGGCCTTCTTCTCCGGCACCACGTGGGGTGCCGGAGCCAGCAACCCCATTAGGCGGGCGTCCGCTTGGTCCTCTGGCAATGGGGCCGGACAGATAGTCCGTTCGACCTTCGCCAGCCATTCCTGTCAAAGGTAAAGGGAGTTTAGATCCCGCATAGAGCCAAACTATGGAAAACAAGTGGTGAAATCACTTACCTCGTCGGTTGGGCGCTGCGGCGAATCCGCGATCTTGATGGCGGATGCGGGAGCCGGCGTATGAACAGCACCTTCCGGACATCTTCGTGCGTAGTGTGAAGAGCCGCTCAGGTGCAGTGCTGCGCGGATCAAACTCCCACATGTTGAAGCCCGTCGCTGCACGGGAGAATCCGGCGGATGAGCATGACTGGACTACGTTGACAAGCTTGAGCTTCTTGTCCACGGCTTACGGATCTGAGGCTTGGAGTCGGTCAGCTCCTCCGAATCCCCAAATCCGGCCACTCTCTTTCCGGAGGTGAGCCGTGTAAGGATGCAGATCTGAATTGGGGGCGCTGCCCAATCAGGGTCCGCGGCTCGGTGATGTAGAACCACCCGATTGCCACCCTTGATGGTTTCCACGAAAGTGCCCTCCAGCCACGTAACGTGGGACATCCTAACCACCATGGCGCCTCCGCACTCCGCTTGGCTGCCCTTCACAACCTTGACTTGACATGAAGGTCTTGAGCCAAGCGAAGTGGGGCTGGATCAGAGGAAGGCCTCGCACACTGACGATAAACGCCGAGATGTTGAGGATGAAATTCGAGGCCAGATCATGAAAATCTAGGCCGTAGTAGAACATGAGCCCCCGGACAAAGGGATGAAGCGGGAAGCCCAGTCCGCAGAGGAAATGGGGAAAAAGTACTACCCTCTCATGGGGCCTGGGGTTGGGGACGAGCTCTCCCTCGTCGGGGAGCCGACGCGCGATGTTGCTGGACAAATATCCGGCGTCCCGCAGCTTCTGGATCTGCCCCTCCGTGACGGAGGAGGCCATCCACTTGCCTCCCGCTCCGGACATAGTTGGAGAAGGTTGAGGTGAGAAGCGCGGACTTGGGCACTAGAGCTCGAGTTCACGGAGATGCATAAGCCAAGGAGGAAGAAGGCGCAGGTAAAAGGGTTGGATCTTTATCCCCTTATATGGGCGGACAAAAACATGTGTCCCCGCCGGCCTGGTAAAACTCGCTTATCCCCCAAGCGTCACAATCAATGGCGTGGTTGGGTTACCCGTCCGTATTGATGGGAATCCGGAATAAGGGAACACGATCTCGCTTCGACAAGGCGTGCCAAGGAAGCCGCCTCGCTAAGCGCACGGAGGTGGAACAATAAAAAGCAGTAAAGGCTTGGTAATGGCATGGCGTCACGCCACTAAATCGTCGGCAGATTGAACTTGTGTAATATTATTCTCTCTATGGTGGTACGTGGAATTTATCTTTGCGAGCTGGACACTATCCTGGTGTTCACAATCTTCTATAAATTATTCGGAGGAAGAACCCGCCTTGCAATGCGAAGACAATATGCGCGGACTCGTCGTCATTGAAGCCTGGTTCGAGAGACTCTTGAGGAGTTCGGACTAGGGGTGTCCGGATAGCGAACTATCATCATCGGCGGACTCCAAGACTATGAAGATACAAGATTGAAGACTTCGTCCCTGTTCGGATGGGACTTCCTTGGCGTGGAAGGCAAGCTTGGCGATCGGATATGTAGATCTCCTACCATTGTAACCGACTCTGTGTAACCCTAGCCCTCTCCAGTGTCTATATAAACCGGATGGCTTTAGTCCATAGGACGAACAACAATCATACCATAGGCTAGCTTCTAGGGTTTAGCCTCTTTGATCTCGTGGTAGATCCACTCTTGTAACACACATCATCAGTATTAATCAAGCAGGACGTAGGGTTTTACCTCCATCAAGAGGGCCCGAACCTGGGTAAAACATCGTGTCCCTTGTCTCCTGTTACCATCCGCCTAGACGCACAGTTCGGGACCCCCTACCCGAGATCCGCCGGTTTTGACACCGACAGATAGCATATTTGTTGTTTTGGATAGATTCTCGAAAATGGCACAATTTACTCCATGTAATAAAAGCGATGATGTTGTTAATGTTGCTGATTTGTTCTTTTGTGAAATTATTCGCTTGCATGGTGTGCCAAATTGTTTCATATCGTGATACTAAATTTCTTAGCCACTTTTGGAGATGTTTATGGGCTAAGTTGGGGACTAAACTGCTTTTTAGTACTACTTGTCAGCCCCAAACTGATGGGCAAACTGAAGTGGTAAATAGAACATTGTCTACTTTGCTTAGGGCTGTTTTGAAGAATAATAAGAAAGTGTGGGAAGAATGCTTGCCTCATATTGAATTTTCTTATAATCGTTCATTGCATTCTACTACTAAGATGTTCCCTTCTGAAATTGTGTATGGTTTCCTACCTCGTGCACCTATTAATTTGTTGCCTCTTCCATCTTCGGAGAAGGTTAATTTTGATGCTAAACAATGTGCTGAATTGATCTTAAAAATGCATGAGTTAACTAAGGAAAACACTGAGCATATGAATGCTAAATATAAACTTGCTGGAGATAAGGGTAGAAAATATATTGTGTTTGCACAAGGAGATCTTGTTTGGTTACATTTGCGTAAGGATAGATTTCCTGATTTGCGCAAATCAAAGCTAATGCCACGTGTTGATGGTCCTTTTAAGGTGTTAGAGAAAATAAATGATAATGCACATAAGCTGGAGTTGCCTGCAGATTTGGGGTTAGTCCCACTTTTAACATTGCAGATTTGAAGCCTTATTTGGGTGAGGAAGATGAGCTTCCGTCAAGGACGACTTCATTTCAAGAAGGGGAGGATGATGAGGATATCAATACCATTGTTACACCCACAACCCATGCTACTATACATACTGGACAAATTAGTAGAGCTCGCGCACTCCAATTAAATTACTAGGTACTTTCATTTCTTGGTAAGGATTCTAATGTTCATGAGAATATGATGCCGCCTAAATTGGATACATTTATTTTGTTTACAAATGAAGGGCCTAGCTTGGAGAAGGATAAACATTGGGGCAAGAACAAGCATGGAGTTGATGGCATGCGCAAGGGAAACAAGAACAGAGTTTCCAGTGATGATTTCAGGACTTTGAAGCCACCATAATGAGTGCATGAAGCCTTGGACGAAATATACAAGATGCCACTTCATAAACTTCGTCTAGAGGCTATTCTAGGTGTTCCGTCACCTTATTATTGGGCCCATGTAATTTCGAAATACTTGAATATAGGCTGTTTTTAGAGTCCGTATGTGTGGGGAAACAAGAGTTAGGGTTGGTTTCGGACCCCTCCTCCAAGGGCCACGAAATTCGCCCCCTCTTCCTCCATATATATAGCCCTTAGGGCATCTTTTAGACTTTGTGTTTTGTTTAGATTAAAGTTCTCCATAGCTACAACTTCGCGTACTTCGTTTGTGTTTAACAGCCAGACAAAGGCGTCACAGAACCCCACCTTGATCAATAAAGTTTTCCTCTTATATTCGCAATATCCAAATTGCAATCTTAGTTTCTTGCTTGTTCTTCGTTCGCCTGCAGGAAACAGACCTTCATGGTCAGGTTGATCGTGCTCCGGCATGGTCAATAACCTCTCGGAGTTGGTTTAGCAATTGCTAAGGCGCGACGTCCTCGCACGTTCATAGTCGAATCGTCAAAGTCGACTTCCTCCAAAACGATAGCCACCATCTCATCGAAAAATGAGACACATTTGCCTCTATCAGGCCTCCTACAACAAGATGGCAACAAGAAGGTTGAGCATGGGACTATCCCTTCAACCATGGCGACTATAGGAGTTGAGCATGGAGATACTTGCACCAACATCTCTCCGACATCCACATATGAAGAGATGCCCCAATTCCCATGTGAGGAGAGCCACCACTACATGAATGACATGAGTGACTCCACCATATCTGACATTGAGTGCATTTCCTATGATAGGATGAGTATGACCACCACTAGCCCCACACATGAGAGCATGCCACACATCCTATGTGAGGCTGAGAGCCATTTGAGTGACTCCACCAACCATAAGAGTGAGAGCATCCAAGAGGGAGTGAGTGAGCCACAACACTCAGTGAGTGAGGTAGTTCACACGGCATGTGAGGCCACTATGATTTCTAACAACTTAACCTTTACTCCGAGTGTGTTTTCTTTGTGCTAGGTCTCCTACATGACGACATGCCTACCCTCGACGAGTCCATACATCCAATGGAGATGACGATGGCCATGGTGGACGATGATGCACCCCCCACATGGTTCCATCAAGATGAAGATGACCACGACCTGGTCTTCGACACCTCACCTACAACACATGAGTGATGCTCCAAAGGTAACATAGGTGATGGTGCTTCTCTTGTCCGACTATCTTACCAATGATTGCTTGCATGATGTTGACACACCTATTACCATGCTTCATGCTAGTGTGACTTCCTCATGTCATGACTTACCAATTTATGATGAATATGATGATGAGCATGTTGAGTTGCCTAGTTGTGATGCTATGCTCCATAGGATATCTTGTGAAAGTTCCATCGGTCACGTCATGTTTCACAATCCATTGAACTTGTCATATGCTATGAGTGAGATCTCCCATATTACTTTATTTCAATCTCAACATAGTAACTATGCATGCCCCATTAAAATAAATCCCATTTGCACTTATGGCATAGATGACGAGATGATGGTCATTGGCTTTTGTTTTTCATGTGATGATATTGCCATGCTTCCTTTACACGATTTGCGCAATTCATCTACTATACCATGCCATGATCACATAGAACCAAATATGCTTTGTTTTGGATGTTGTCAATATTCTCCATGTGATGTTTCTACAAATGCTCATGAGGAGACCCCCATAGTTTCCTCATACATATTAGGAGATTCTGATGCATTCCATACTTTGCATGCTTCCCATAATTGCGTGCACCATATGCATTCCATGAATAACAATGCTCTACATATTTCTCATGATGCATTACATAATTTGAGTCTCCATTATGCTATACATAATAACAAACCTCTCGTGATGGATGACATGTTTCTATATCACGCATCTCATTTATTTGAGCGTTGGATATTTGGTGCTAACGAACACAAGCACGTATGCATCATGATGGATGATGTGTACATATACCATGCACACACAATTTTCCATTTGTCTTTGTTTCGTGTAGGTACTCACGTATACTCGTCAACCTCTCAATCCCAAGAGTTGATGAAACGAGCTTTTGAGAGCAACGCCGATTTGGAATCCCGTGGACTATCCTTACCACTGTTCCCTTCGCGCAAGGACTACGCACATCTCTTTTACTTGTCTCTCACACGGCTATGGGCTGTTTACCACTTGTCACCTTATGCCCATTCTATCCATGTTCACTTTGCATGTTATGCTTGCTTGTATGCCTTTTCCATGCAATTGTGACCTTTGCTTGCATTTACCCATGATACACCATTATGCTACTTCTATGTGTATTGCATGCTTGGTGGAGATCTTGTTACGATTACCATGTTTTCCTTGTACCTCATGCTATTGATGATTATTGTGTTGGGAGAGTCATGATGTCCCATTGCTATTTACATATGGCCTCTTTCCAATACAATGATGATACATTACTCATATCTTGCTTTCATGCTTGTGATATGTCATGTGCATTATATATGCTCACTATTTGCACGCATGACATGATTGCTATGATTGCTTCTAGTACGTTGCATCTTCGCACTACTAGCTTGCTTGACTTGATCACTATGATTGCTTGCTTTGACATATCACCCATGTTCCATTCTTACACGCTTTCTTGGGTTGATGACATATATTCTCATGCCTCTCACAAGATATATCTTGATCATTGTCTCTTGTGTCCATTAGTTGCCTCTCTCATATCTACTTGTAGTGAGTGCAACCATACTTTGCTTATTGATCTTGGCGACTTTGTGATGTAGGGTAGAACCCTAGATGGCCGATCTTTCATGAAAGGAGCGGATCCCAACGAGGAACAAGAAGAACACGAGGGAAAACACGAGGGGAAACACAAGAGAATCACTCAAACTAACAAGATCCTATTACACTTGTGCTAGATCCATGAGACACAAAGGGATACACGATCCAAACTCAACAAGGGACGATACATAGGGTAACCGGTTCTTCTTCGAGAGGAGGTCTTGATGGGGCCACCCAAGAGGGGGTCTTGAATCCAAGGGGGATCTTCCCCGTAGAGGGGTCGCGATCTCTCTCAAGGAGTAGATTCATATGGATGAGCGAGGCTCTATCTCACAAATGAGCTATCACAACGCTAACCCTAGCTAGGAGGAGGGAGAGGTCTATTTATAGTCGTAGTACAAAATGGGGCAAAGTGAAAGGGTACATGGGCCTCACCCCGCAACTGGACACAGCCAGGGGTCGGACATCCGGAAAGTAACGGTCGTCCGGAGGTTCGCGAGCGTCCGAACGTCCGGGGATACTCGGATTTCCGTTAATTACGTTTTGTTGAAGTGGCATCGGACGTCCGTTGGAGCCCGGTCGTCCTGTCGCCGGTCGTCCGGTCTTCTTCGGACTTCTGCTATTTTCGTTCTGTTGAAGTGGCGCTGATCGTCCGGGGCCTGGGAGGTGTTGGACGTCCGGTCCTGGGCGGACGTCCGGCCGCTGTAGCATTTGTTGGCCTGGGTTCCTGGTGCTGGCGTGACCTTCAGGAGCCGGACGTCCGGTCTGGACCGGTCGTCCGGTGGCTGTAGCTTCCATGCAACTCTTCTTCTTGTCCTTTGCACTTGGTGTCCTCGCTGTCTTGCCCGTTGCATGTAGATTTTCTGTGGCTTTCCTCCAAGTGCCTGATCACACATAGTGTTTCCGCTTGAGGTAGCAACCATGTCTCATGTATAGAAAGTGGTAGTTCGGAAAGGAGCGAGTTCACCTTATCTTCGGTAGCCTTTGCTCGGGCTCTTGTCATAGGTCCAAGTGGTGTCTTGGGAGACGTAGGTAGGTCCATGGGGATGACCTTGGGATGCTCCACATCATCTCCCCTCCTTTGGGACAGATCCTACCTTGGGTCAAAATCTTCATCAGCATGGTAGGGCGAAAGATCTTTGACGTTGAAGATATCGCTCATGTTGTACTTGTTGCGCGGGAGGTCGATCTTGTAAGTATTGTTGTTGTAGTGTGCTAGCACCTTGAAGGGTCCATCGGCTCATGGTAGAAGTTTGGACTTGCGTTCGTGCGGGAAGCGTTCCTTGCGAAGGTGTAGCCACACAAGGTCTCAATGTTGAATATCATGGGCTGCTTGACGACGTTGAGCTTGGTCGCGAGTCGTTGTACTTGGCGCTCGATGGTATGCCTTGTATCTTCATGCATCTTCTTGAGATAGTTCACTCAGGCACTCGCGTCCATGTTGATGCGCTCTTGTAGTGGTAGAGGAAGAATGTCTAATGGGGATAATAGGTTGAAGCCGTAGACGATCTCGAAGGGGGACTTGCCGGTAGTCTTATGTCTTGCACGGTTGTAGGCATACTCGGCGATAGGTAGTAACTCCTCCCAATCCTTGATGTTCTTCTTTATCAACACGTGTAGTAGAGTGGAGAGCGTACGGTTCGTCACCTCCGTTTGGCTGTCGGTTTGTGGGTGGTATGCTGTGGAGAATAGTAGCTTGATTCCGAGCTTGGCGCATAAGGTCTTCCAAAAGTAACTCAAGAACTTGACATCGCTGTCCGAAATAATCGTCTTTGGCACTCCATGTAGGCGCAAGATTTCTCTACAAAAAAGATTTGCAATATGTGAAGCATCGTCTATCTTGTTGCATGGTATGAAATGTGCCATCTTAGAGAATCGGTCCACAACAACAAACACGAAATCTTTTCCATTTCTAGTTCTAGGCAAACCAAGTACAAAATCCATGCTAATATCTTCCCATGGGTGATATGGCATTGGAAGGGGTGTATATAGACCATGAGATTGAGCTTTGGACTTAACTTTGCGACATGTAGAGCATCGGTTGGTGAAGCGGTTGACGTTGTGGAACATCTTGGGCCAAAAATAGTTCTTGGCGAGCGTAGCAAATGTCTTGTCGCGTCCAAAGTGTCCCATTAGTCCTCCTCCATGAGATTCCTGCAAAAGCAACAAACGAAGAGAAGACTCAGGAATGCATAGTTTGTTAGCTCTCATAAGATAATCATCTTTGATGTAATAGCGTTCCCAAGATGGATGCGTCAAACACTCGGCATAAGGAATAGGAAAAGTAGGATCGTTCGCATACAAGTATTTTATGTGCTCCAAGCCTATGACATTCAATTCAAGTTTAGTAACAAGCATGCATATACGGTAAAGCGCATCCGCCACAACATTTTCTTTGCCTTTTATATATTTAATGACATAGGGAAAAGACTCTATAAACTCACTCCACTTAGCATGACGCTTGTTCAACTTAGTTTTACCCTTAAGATACTTAAGCGTTTCATGATCGGTATGAATGATAAATTCATGAGGGCGAAGATAATGTTCCCATTCATGCAAAACTCGCACTAAAGCATAAAGTTCTTTGTCATAGATGGGGTAATTTAGTTGCGCTCTAGAAAGTTTTTCGCTAAAATAAGCAATTGGTCGCTTCTCTTGCGTTAACACACCTCCTATGCCATTACCACTAGCATCGCAATGAATTTCAAAGGGTTTGTCAAAGTTGGGTAATGCAAGCACGGGAGCATGAG